>CAWUFW010013156.1:0-493795 GCA_963921515.1 Calotriton arnoldi
CCCCTGGCTAAGGGTGGTAGTAGTGGTAGGCATCCTGCCCCCCTGGGTGAGGGTGGTAGTAGTGGTAGGCATCAAGCCCCACCTGGCTAAGGGTGGTGGTAGGCATCCAGCCCCCCCTGGGTGAGGGTGGTAGTAGTGGTAGGCATCCAGCCCCCCCCTGGGTGAGGGTGGTAGTAGTGGGAGGCATCCAGCCCCCCCTGGCTAAGGGTGGTAGTAGTGGTAGGCATCCTGCCCCCCCTGGGTGAGGGTGGTAGTAGTGGTAGGCATCCAGACCCCCCTGGCTAAGGGTGGTAGTAGTGGTAGGCATCCTGCCCCCCCTGGGTGAGGGTGGTAGTAGTGGTAGGCATCCAGACCCCCCTGGCTAAGGGTGGTAGTAGTGGTAGGCATCGTGCCCCCCCTGGGTGAGGGTGGTAGTAGTGGTAGGCATCCAGCCCACCCTGGGTGAGGGTGGTAATAGTGGGAGGCATCCAGCCCCCCCTGGCTAAGGGTGGTAGTAGTGGTAGGCATCCAGACCCCCCTGGCTAAGGGTGGTAGTAGTGGTAGGCATCCTGCCCCCCCTGGGTGAGGGTGGTAGTAGTGGTAGGCATCCAGACCCCCCTGGCTAAGGGTGGTAGTAGTGGTAGGCATCCTGCCCCCCCTGGGTGAGGGTGGTAGTAGTGGTAGGCATCAAGCCCCACCTGGCTAAGGGTGGTGGTAGGCATCCAGCCCCCCCTGGGTGAGGGTGGTAGTAGTGGTAGGCATCCAGCCCCCCCCCTGGGTGAGGGTGGTAGTAGTGGGACGCATCCAGCCCCCCCTGGCTAAGGGTGGTAGTAGTGGTAGGCATCCTGCCCCCCCTGGGTGAGGGTGGTCGTAGTGGTAGGCATCATGACCCCTCTGGCTAAGTGTGGTAGTAGTGGTAGGCATCCTGCCCCCCCTGGGTGAGGGTGGTAGTAGTGGTAGGCATCCAGACCCCCCTGGCTAAGGGTGGTAGTAGTGGTAGGCATCCAGCCCCCCTGGGTGAGGGTGGTAGTAGTGGTAGGCATCCTGCCCCCCTGGGTGAGGGTGGTAGTAGTGGTAGGCATCCAGCCCCCCTGGGTGAGGGTGGTAGTAGTGGTAGGCATCCAGCCCCCCTGGCTAAGGGTGGTAGTAGTGGTAGGCATCCAGCCCCCCTGGGTGAGGGTGGTAGTAGTGGTAGGCATCCTGCCCCCTGGGTGAGGGTGGTAGTGGTGGTAGGCATCCAGCCCCCCTGGGTGAGGGTGGTAGTAGTGGTAGGCATCCAGCCCCCCTGGGTGAGGGTGCTAGTAGTGGTAGGCATCCTGCCCCCCTGGGTGAGGGTGGTAGTGGTGGTAGGCATCCAGCCCCCCTGGGTGAGGGTGGTAGTAGTGGTAGGCATCCAGCCCCCCTGGCTAAGGGTGGTAGTAGTGGTAGGCATCCAGCCCCCCTGGATGAGGGTGGTAGTGGTGGTAGGCATCCAGCCCCCCTGGGTGAGGGTGGTAGTGGTGGTAGGCATCCAGCCCCCCTGGGTGAGGGTGGTAGTGGTGGTAGGCATCCAGCCCCCCTGGGTGAGGGTGGTAGTAGTGGTAGGCATCCAGCCCCCCTGGGTGAGGGTGGTAGTAGTGGTAGGCATCCAGCCCCCCTGGCTAAGGGTGGTAGTAGTGGTAGGCATCCAGCCCCCCTGGGTGAGGGTGGTAGTAGTGGTAGGCATCCAGCCCCCTGGGTGAGGGTGGTAGTGGTGGTAGGCATCCAGCCCCCCTGGGTGAGGGTGGTAGTAGTGGTAGGCATCCAGCCCCCCTGGCTAAGGGTGGTAGTAGTGGTAGGCATCCAGCCCCCCTGGGTGAGGGTGGTAGTAGTGGTAGGCATCCAGCCCCCCTGGCTAAGGGTGGTAGTAGTGGTAGGCATCCAGCCCCCCTGGGTGAGGGTGGTAGTAGTGGTAGGCATCCAGCCCCCCTGGCTAAGGGTGGTAGTAGTGGTAGGCATCCAGCCCCCTGGGTGAGGGTGCTAGTAGTGGTAGGCATCCAGACCCCCTGGCTAAGGGTGGTAGTAGTGGTAGGCATCCAGCCCCCCTGGCTAAGGGTGGTAGTAGTGGTAGGCATCCAGCCCCCCTGGCTAAGGGTGGTAGTAGTGGTAGGCATCCAGCCCCCTGGCTAAGGGTGGTAGTAGTGGTAGGCATCCAGCCCCCCTGGGTGAGGGTGGTAGTAGTGGTAGGCATCCTGCCCCCCTGGGTGAGGGTGGTAGTGGTGGTAGGCATCCAGCCCCCCTGGGTGAGGGTGGTAGTAGTGGTAGGCATCCAGCCCCCCTGGGTGAGGGTGGTAGTAGTGGTAGGCATCCTGCCCCCCTGGGTGAGGGTGGTAGTGGTGGTAGGCATCCAGCCCCCCTGGGTGAGGGTGGTAGTAGTGGTAGGCATCCAGCCCCCCTGGCTAAGGGTGGTAGTAGTGGTAGGCATCCAGCCCCCCTGGGTGAGGGTGGTAGTAGTGGTAGGCATCCTGCCCCCCTGGGTGAGGGTGTTAGTGGTGGTAGGCATCCAGCCCCCCCTGGGTGAGGGTGGTAGTGGTGGTAGGCATCCAGCCCCCCCTGGGTGAGGGTGCTAGTAGTGGTAGGCATCCAGCCCCCCTGGCTAAGGGTGGTAGTAGTGGTAGGCATCCAGCCCCCCTGGGTGAGGGTGGTAGTAGTGGTAGGCATCCAGCCCCCCTGGGTGAGGGTGGTAGTAGTGGTAGGCATCCTGCCCCCTGGGTGAGGGTGGTAGTGGTGGTAGGCATCCAGCCCCCCCTGGGTGAGGGTGCTAGTAGTGGTAGGCATCCAGCCCCCCCTGGGTGAGGGTGCTAGTAGTGGTAGGCATCCAGCCCCCCTGGCTAAGGGTGGTAGTAGTGGTAGGCATCCAGCCCCCCTGGCTAAGGGTGGTAGTAGTGGTAGGCATCCAGCCCCCCTGGGTGAGGGTGGTAGTAGTGGTAGGCATCCTGCCCCCTGGGTGAGGGTGGTAGTGGTGGTAGGCATCCAGCCCCCCTGGGTGAGGGTGGTAGTAGTGGTAGGCATCCAGCCCCCCTGGGTAGGGGTGGTGGTGCGCATTCAGGCCCCTGTGTGCATATGTGGCATTGGTGATGGGCATCCCGCCCCTATGGTGCTGCTGTTGCTGGTGTAAGTATATTCAGCATCCCCGTGTGTGTGTGTGATGTGTCGTGTACGTGTTGTATGTGTTTTGTGGTTGGTGTCTGACTTACCTTCTGCGCCGTACGCGTCCGTGCCTGTTCCGGTAGTAAATGTAGAATATTGGTATGATCGGGACGAAGGGATTCATGGTTGGTTCGTGTCGTTCGTCCTTCTCGTTGCTTCGCGTCGTCCTCGTCGCTTCGCCTCGTCCTCGTCGCTTCGCGTCGTCCTCGTCGGTGCCGTGTTCGTCTCGGAGCCGTGGATCGTGTTGTGGCGCGAATCGGAGCTTATGTGCGCCTCTCCCGGATGCTTTGACGTGCCGTGCGTAGCGACGGGTTCGGAGCGTACGGAAAGCGCATCGTACTTGTCCGGCCGGACGGGGCTGCATTTTCCCTTCCGTGCGACTCGATTCGGCGTTTCCGGATTCGCCTCGGTCGGAGAACAGGACCTGGTTTGGGTGAGTACGGCTCGGCCGGATTTTTTGCTGTTGTGCGCATCGTACTAGCTCGTTCGGTGTACTGTACGGATCGGTCGGGAAACAGGCTTTCGCATGGCTTTTTTCCCGACCGAATGGTATTGGGTGCGCCTCCGACCGAGATCGGAATCGGCCCCATAGTGTTAGTCATCAAAAATAATCAATAATTAATAAACAATAATCACTAAACTAATCTATAGAAAACCATAACTCTGCTACCAAGAAATCTGATGCAGCGCGTACAATAAAAACTATTCTCCTCCTAGGTCACTTATAGGTCATCCAGGGGCAAACTATATTTTCTCACATCCACATGACGATGGGGCCCATAAACATCGCCTAACACACACACACGCACACACCTGGATTTCCTTTACACCTTTACGAAATTCTGTATTCCTAGGAGAAGCATGAGAACTAAATGGAAAACACCATTTATGTACTGCTGGAAGGAGCCGGGATATCTTATTACCTTAACTTATCACTTTCTTTTAGTTATTTTCTTTAAGATATTCCTGCTCATTGGTTTGTCGATGAATCATTCATGTAAAAAAATTAGTTCATAGTGATTAAGACCAGCTGAATCACAATAACCAATTACTGATGTCACAATCATTTAGGAAAATAAACACAGTCATTTGATTTAAAGAATCTTAAATTTTATATAATTTTAAAAGCATGAGAAAGAATTTAAACTTTTATTCAATTATCCATTCATTAATTCAAATATTTATTAAGCATAATCAATTTATTGCAGAAAGGAAATTTTCGTCATGAAGCAAAACCCTAATTACCTGCCTACCTTCCTAATTTAGCCTAATGATTTCTAACCTAAGTTTAAGAATTGGAAATAACCTGATTCTCATACTCAACTGGAAAATTAAGACAGCAACAGAAACTTCAGCTAGTCAGCATCAGCTACCTGCAACCCGTCTCATCTAACAGTCTTTCAGCATCTCCCGCTCAGGACCACCCAGCACTGGAAGTCACCAACACCAACACGACTCTCCAACTCCGCTCCTGACTGTGACTGCGACTGACCCCCTCCCACTAAGAGTAGGCCCTCTTATACCCTAATTCTAACTTTGCTAACTAATTGTTGCAACATTAATAACACGCTTTTCTTTCATTGGTCCATGCATGTCATCTTATTCATTCTTTTAATCAAGTTCTCTTGGATCCAATGGTCCTTGGATCATTTCCTTTCTCACAGTTCAAGACATGTTTCCATCCGCTTCGATCAGTACATTTGTAACTTCTTTCGATACATTCGAGAACTCTGCAGGCATTGTCCTTTTCTCTTAAACTGGTTTCCCACGGGTCTTTGCTGATCACCACGGCACACTATCAGTTCAATTAGGTCACATCAGCCTTGACCATTTCTCGCATCCTAGCCTCTCAGCAACATCACGAGGTTAGCTTTTCTCCGACTTCTCTCCCTTGTCACGTGTTTCCCTGCGCTTGCGCACATCCCCAACTGGCAGCCATTTTATATCGCCACTCGGTTATACTTTAGAAGCACTATTTTGAAATAAACAAAACATAATTAATAATAGAGAAAAATAGCCTTTTTGTTTCCCTCCCGTCATCTACGTACCCCAATTAGTTATTACCTAGCAGAAAGCAACATTTAAGCTGTTCCTTACTTACCATCACTATTGTTTTTGCAACGACACGTTTATTTCTATGAAGCACAAATTCATGCATTTATTTTAAATTTAGTATGCATTTATTTTTATGTTATAATTAGACACACGGACATCCATTTAATAGATTATTCAGCACATACACTTGCGTATTACCCTTCCCACACGTACAGTGTTGATTAATACATTTAAATTATTTATAAAATTTGTTAGGGGTTAAAAAAAAATTATTTTCTCTGCTCCATCACAACGTATATTTGAAATGATAGTTTCGTTGTTGCTATGATTAGATTGTTGCTCTCTCTCTCATGAGGTTTCCAGTATTTGAAATTATGAATGTAATCGCTATGAGCATTTATTATTACTAGATAAAATTATTAAATCTTACCAAGAGTTTGTGGTTATTTTAGCCAGTTTCGAAGATTAAAATTTTTATTTTAAGAATTACCATTGCCATCAACTCTTCAACTAATTGGTCCATCGACCAAATAGATGAAAAGTCGATTATCATTTGTTCAATACGCAAAAGTACAGAATGTTTACATTTTGTGTCTGAGTAACAAGAGTAAATTGAAGCAAAGTTAACAAACTTGACCCCAGCGCATCAGGGATTTGGGTGAATGTGTATGGGCCAAAGTATGTGATGTTTTTGAATATTTATCCCTGATCAATTTATTGGGTTCGCGCTGGATCAGTTTCTTGGCAGCAGAGGACTGTTTAATTATTGATTAGTTTGGTAATGGTTATTGAATATTGATTATATGTCTTAACATGAAGAGTTAGGGGCCGATTCCGATCTCGGCCGGTAGGGCTCCGAATCGGATTCGGCTTTACCGGATCCGATTCGGAGCCCTGTTTCCCGACCGAACCGTACGCGGGTCCGGCCGAGCGAGTACGATGCGAAATCGCCGACCGACTCGTCCGGGCGTCCCGACCGCTCCGACCGACTCGCTCCCGGCTCGAACTGCTCCGACCGACTCGCTCGGACTCGACTCGCACCGCGCAATGGAAACGTTTCCCGGCCGGGTAAGTACGATGCGCGCCGCGAGCAGTCCGACCGAGCCGCGCACTCCGGCTCGTAAGAGCTGTCGGAGCCGTACTTTGGGGGTCCGTGTCGGACCCCCTGTACGCGTAGCCGCGCGAGTCGCACACAGGGGGGACCCATGGGTCCCCCCTACCTGTGCGTGTACGGCACGAATCGCTTCGCCGCGTACCCGCTGTAGGGGGCGCCCTTGTCCGACTCGCACCCATTGAGTCAATGGGAGCCCACGTACGCGTTGTACGACCGGCTCCCATTGACTTCAATGGGAGTCCGACCGACTCGAATCCGATAACATACGGACGCATCGTACTCGTTCGGTCGGACTGCACGGGTCCGATTCGGTCGGAAATCTCTCCGGGTCCGGCTCGGTCGGAGAAATTTCCGGCCCGAATCGGAATCGACCCCTGTGTGTCTTGTTCTATGTTGTCTAAAAGTACAGGTACGGAGTTGCCTGAGGAATCCCGGGAAGAAACTTGCCTGAAGTAGGCAGAAGAAGAGTGTGGTAAAGAAATCCCACTGCAGAAGTACTTTGTCTGTTGTAATAATACTGAAAAGCTACTTAGGGCTGTCAGTGTTATAATTAGGGAAAATTCGTATGTAAGTAGAGTGTCTGAAATAGCGGAGGGTCCACTTTTGAAACTCTGGCAGTATCCCCGGGGGAGTAACAAGACACCTTTTTAACGCCAAAACAGTCCTCTTGTTAAACTTCGGCTTTATCCCTAGAGCAGTAACAGGTCTCCCAGGAGCTTGTTAGAGAAGTGAGATAATGCTGGTCGTTATTATTACTTGCAGTGTAAGGATCTCTTGGAAAAGTGAAGACGATCTCTTTATTTAGCGGAGCAGACAAAGTAGCATTGTCTTTTTATGTTGTCACTAACAGAATTTTGATTAAGAAAACTCAGAAAAATATTGCCGTAAGATTTTGTAAAGGAGGGGTCAGTAGGAGTGATACTGACGTCACAAAGTGCCGCGCTGGTATTGGACAAAGTAGCGGGCGTGTATCGAGAAGTAGATTGTAAAGGGAGGGTCAGTAGAAGGAGTAAAAACTGACGTCACAAAAGGCCGCGCTGGCATTGGTCAGATAGCGGGTGTGAACAAAAGCTCCAATTGGTTAGCTGGTGTGAGTCGCGCTGCCATTGGTTGAGACTGTATTTACGTAGGGAGCTGTGATTGGTTGGTTGGTGTGAGTCGCGCTGGTATAGGACAGGACTTAACGAATAGGGAAGAGAGAATTACGGACAAATTTTTGTTTGAGTTATTGTTGAAAACACATTAGTAAAGAAGAGTTTGAAAATGGGTTTGCTAAAGACAATAAAGAAATTCTTTAAGAAAGACAAACAAATTGTAACTAGAGAGGGAATTCCAATTCCACCCCCAAGAACGCCTGCCTCTTATATGATGATGGAGCGAGGGTATCATACATGTGTTTGGTTAGAGAACTAGATGAAATATACGAAGGATGATGGGATGTTAACTTTTCCTGAGTTTGGTACATTTAATGTAAGAATTTTACAGAATTTGAGAAATAGGATGAACTCGCTAGAGCCAAATCCTAGACTTAACCAGTATGAAGCGTTGGAAGAACGGGAAGTAGAGGCTTTTGAGCGAGAAAAAGATAGAAGTGGTAGAAGATTCAGAGGTTTTATGCCCAGATAGCCATTTGAGAGGCGAGAAGATCAAATAAAAAGATGGAGGAGAGCTGTAGTGACCGAGGGTCTATATCCAGTTTTGACAGTATGGAGTCAGACAGGTACTAAGTGTAAAGAGAAAAAGAAACGTATAGAAACGTCCGGAGAGGGCTTGGATGAATCTGACGATGAATTGTTCGAAGATATTATGACTAAAATACCTCCGCCATATGAAGAAAATTCAGGGGAGGTGATTCCAAGTGCCCCACAAATGGTAACCCCATTAACTCCCCAAGTTACCGAAATAGCTAGAATAGTGCGAGAAAATGAAGTGAGTTTGTTAAACAAAGCTAGAATGGTACAGGTATACAGAAACTAAATCAGTTAAATTTGAATGCAGAAGCTTTGACGGTACCAGTGACAATTGGTCCCGTGGTTCCATTATTTGGAGGAAAATCGACCTTACCAAAAGTACACACATTGTCAGTTGCAAGAAGTAGTGTAAGGAGTGAAATAGTGTCAGTAACAAGTGAAAATAGACAAGATGATCAAAATACCACACTGCTAGAACTACCGGTTGGTGATTTAATAACAGAGACCCCGAGGAGAAGTATTCAATTAGACCCAAGGAAAATAGGGCCAAATATTACTCCAGTAGCAGGGAGTTCAGCAAGTCCTTCCCCAGAAGAATTAACTAATTGGATAAAAGAAATGATCAAGCAAAAAGCTCAACCACAGAGTATAAATGTGAGTCAATTGAAAGTAGATTTAGAAGAGATGATTATTGGAACAGTAAGTCCAGACAGACTAGGGACTTCTAGTGAGGAAGAGTTGCTGTTTTTGTGTAAAAGTATTACTTGGAGAGCGAAGAATCTTCATGAGAAACTATCAGAAGCTGCTAGTGAGTTTGGTGTAGATATAGAGAAGTCGAAAGTGTTGCAGAAAACGTACAGAATGGCTTTTACTGGCAAGGATTTAGAGAGTTTGAATATGTCAGGGAAAAGATTGCAGATAAAAGAATTAATGAATATTCTGAAGAAATGGGGAAATGTAGAACGATGGAGGAGTAAATGGATGAAAAAGAAGGAAGAAACTACTGGTAAGGGAACTTCCATGTTTCCGTTAAAGGAAACCGAGCAAGTTGGAAGGGCATGTCCAATGAGAGAGGTTCCAGGTGCTGGATATGTTCATGTACCTTGGACTAGACAGGATATATTATCATTTGCCAATGATTTTCCTAGATTGCGAGAGAAGCCTGTTGAGTGGTATAAACAAGTAGATAGATTTGTAAAAGTTGCAAAGGTGTTATTGAAAGATTTAGATGGTCTTTTTGAAATGGTGCAGTCAAAATATCGACTTTTTAATATCGATGTACAGAAATATCGAGTTAAGTATATCGACAGTCTTAAATATCGATGTTCTGTATATCGATGTTGAAAATATCGTTTTGAAGTGTTTTGTTAAATATCGATGTTAGTAATATCGATTGAAAAAATATCGACATGTTAAAATATCGTTTTTGTCTGATATTTGAATTTCTTTAGAGTTAATGTTAAGTTGTAAATTATTTTAAATGTTATAAAATAAAAGATTATTATATTGTTTTAGGAGCGGGATGTTGGTTTTATAGGGGATATGGGTGGGTAGTGTATTAAAAATATAGATTTTAATTATTATTAATTAATAAAAAAATAAAAATGTAATTTAAAATTGTAATTAAAATTTAGAAATATATTTTTTAGGTGCGGGATGTTGGGTTTATAGGGGATAACGGTGGGGAGTGTTTTAAAAAATATTGTTTAAATTTGTCATAATTTTAAAATTTAAAATATTAATTTAAAATTTAATTTTGAATTTCAAAAAAATTCAGGAGCGGGATGTTGGGTTTATAGGGGATAAGGGTGGGGAGTGTTTTAAAAAATATTGTTTAATTTGTAATAATTTTAAATATTAATTTAAAATTTAATTTCGAATTTCAAATAAAAATTTAGGAGCGGGATGTTGGGTTTATAGGGGATAAGGGTGGGGAGTGTTTTAAAAATATTCTTTTAAATTGTAATAATTTTAAAATTTAAAATATTAATTTAAAAATTAAAATTCGAATTTAAAAAACAAATTAGGAGTGGGATGTTGGGCTTATAGGGGATAATGGTGGTGATTTAAAAAAAATAGTTTTTAAATTTTAAAGATTTAAAACAATTATATATGTAAATTATAAATATAATTTCGAAATTTAAAATATATTTTTAGAAGTGGGATGTTTATAGGGGACAAGGGAGGTGAGTTTTGTAAAAATTAATGTTACATTTATAATAAATTAGAAATTAGAAAATATTAATTAAAAAAAAAATTATGTTTGAAAATAAATGTAGTAGTGGGATGTTGGTTTTATAGGGGCTAATGGTGTGGATTTAAAATATATATATATACTGCCCTCAGTGGACACCCCGATTCACTTAAATGGAGTATTCCATATGGGGAGCTACTGAGGGCGAGAAGGAACTGTAGTACTGAAGAGAGGTTTCTAGAGGAACAAAATGTTATGCTAAAGAGGTTCCGACAAAGAGGTTATCCTGAATGGGTTCTCGATAGGGCTGTGAGTAAGGTTAAGGACGTCAGTAGGGAGAAATCATTGGAACAGACAGAGGGTAAACAGAGACAAGAGAAAGAAAGTGGTATCAGAGTGATCACAACTTTTAATAACAGATCCAGTAAAATTCGTAAAATCTTAACAGACAGTTGGAAGATCCTACAAACCGATGCAGTTGTAGGCAAAGAGGTAGGAGAAAGACCCCTTATCACTTATAGGAAAGGTAAAAGTTTACGTGATATCCTAGTAAAGGGGGACATAACTGCAACCAAAAGAAATGATTTCCATGAGCTCAAAGGGTTTTATCCTTGTGGGCACTGTAGGGCCTGTCGATTCAGTCCCTCAGTAAAAGAATTCAGTATCCCAGGGAGAACTAATAGATGGAAAATCAACCAATTCTTGACATGTAGCAGCACTTTTATTGTCTATGCATTGGAGTGTCCATGCAAGCTCAGATATGTGGGCAGTACAACGTGTATGGTGAAAAAAAGAGTCATGGAGCATCTGAGAGCCATAACTAATGTAAACACTGTCTACCCCATTGCCAGGCATTTCTTGGAACACCAATCTAACAATTCCTTATTGCGATTCTTTGCAATTGAACAAGTAGTCCCAGGTCTAAGAGGCGGCAATAGGGAATTGTCACTTAGACAAAGGGATTCCAAATGGATTCTAGAATTAGAAACTAAGGGGCCCATTACGATACCCGGCGTAAATAAATCCGCCAGGCATGGAAGCGGCAAAATTCCGCCCGCATACACCGTCTGAACACCGACCATGCCATTACGATAACACAAACCGAAAACCGCCATCGGCGGAAAAAATCACACAAAATACCGCCCGCCATCGTCCGAGTCGGAGTCAAACCGCCCGCCACGGACGGAAACACGCACGACAACACAAAACCGCCCGCCCACAAGGCCGACACCGCACGTGAAATTACGATCGCACCGCCATGAGCGCGGGAAAACCACAAATATACCGCCCGCCAGCGCAAACAACGCCGATGCCAATCGACACGGCAGAAACCATGGCGCCCACGTCCCTGCACAGAAACCATCCGCTCACAAAACCAATAGCACACAACATGGCCAATAAGTCCACACAGCAAGGCACGCACAAATACACAAGCACAGTACACATCCCGAAAACACCCCCTGGACAAACAAAAAATACAAAGGCCAGAACACCAGACACAACACACCTGAAAACAACAGACCATGAGGACACACCCACATAGGTGAGTACAAAAGCAGCACTCCCACAGACCACAACCCCTTGCTACATTGCAAACCAGAGAGGAGAGGAGAGGACACAGTGACACAGCAAGGACAGCAGCACACCACAGAAACGCACACATCACTACCACCACCACCACCACCAAACACCACCACCACCACCACCAAACACCACCACCACCACCACCACCACCACCACCACCACCACCACCAAACACCGGCACCACAAACCCCCTGCACATTACACAACACACACCGCACCAGCACCACAAACACCATGGCACCACAAAGAATGCCCAAGTTCACGCCCATGGAGCTGACGGTCATGGTCGACGAGATCATCAAGGTGCACCCACAAATCTATGGGAACATGGTCCAACACACACCACTAGCCACCAGAAACAGAATGTGGAACCGGATCGTAGACCAGGTCAATGCAGTCGGGACCCTGCCCAGGAACAGAGTCGAAATTAACAAACGGTGGAATGACGTCAAGAGCCTGGTCAAGAAGAAGGAGGGCAAAAACAGAGAGCTGGCTGCCTTCACTGGCGGAGGGAATCCCGCGCTCTTCAAGACCTTCAAAGCGTGGGAGGAGAAGGTGCGAGTCATCATACATCCCGAGATCCTCGCCGGATTAGCAGGGGGAGTGGAGGCTGGTAAGTACAAACTAATGTATACCAGCACACCGCTATGTACTCACATGCACTACCACCATGCCACAGCTCCCAGGGACAAACACCCCCATGTCCAGCACACAATACACGACACACACATGCAACAGACACCACCACACACAGCCCAAACAGAACAACTGTAAGATGCGTGGGGACATGTGTACATTCAGCCAGCCACGTAACCACCAACAGGTCCCCAAATATGCCAGAAGCGCCACAACGAGCACCCACCACACCCATGTGTCCGCCATAGCTGCACTAACCGACAAGTAACAGTTAAGTGGCAGGAACACAAAGTGCAGTGGGTGGGAGGGTGGACAGCCCAAGTACAACACACACCAGGCCCCTAGTCCCACAGTACAGCAAGGAGGAGCATCCCCCACACCCCACAGCCACGTGTCAGCCACCGCAGTGCACAACGACAGCCGAAAGGTAGACATCACGGTCCACAGCAATCGGTGTCAGTGGGTGTCCAGCCACCACTACGACCCACAACACCCCCCCACCCCCACAGACCTGCAACATGGAGCACCCCCGCTTAGAACCATGTGGCATCCAGTACAGTGCACGCCCGAACAACCTGCAGGTGGGAAACTGGACAGGGCTGGATTACTGGAGGCATGAGGGCCGTAACACGACCAACACATGGGACATGTCACGTAGCAGACGAACACGCAGCACCGCCCACCGTCACGAACAAGTGAACAATGTGCACACGGACATGAACAACAGACTCACACCCCACATGACCCATCACAAACACAGCAACACCCAAGGAGCCACGTCTGCATGCACAAGCCACACTGAACATAGTACCACACGGCAGCCACTGTGCAACCCATCACACACAACCGAAACACCATTGAAGTCCAGTCCATGTAGCCCCTACTGCCTGTCAACCACACACCCCACAACTACGCCTATGTAAGACAAACACTAGACGCAACAGAGCGGAACTACATAAATGCACACGAACACCACTGAACCCATCAAACACACAGACACACCATGCACATACAACATACCATCCATCCCATCCGTCAGCCCCAGTCTCATGAAAGGCATGTCATCCGCACAGCTGCCACATATACAGCAGTCACGCTAAGACACATGCCCATGACCAACCATGTGCCAGAAGTCAATGAAGCACACTGTGAGCAACAACACACAACATGGGCCCCCCCCCCCGAGCACTGCAGTGATGCACATGGCACAGGGCAGCACGCACACCAAGGAGATGGGACAACTGCAATACGTTGGCTGGCACACAACCAACACTCACTCATAACGATGCGTCCAATGCCATGTCCAGTAATCACAACAGACAGCAAATATGCAGGCCATGTCAAGCATGCACACACCTCAAACCATGCACTGTTATGCTGCCACAACACATGTCACGTTCGGCACCCATGGCTTACAGCATGTACCCCAAAAGCATATCCCCTCCCAAATGTGAATCTGGGGCATGGCCCCCATGTTGCCATATGGGTGCCTAAGCGTTCCATATGAACCCCAAAAGCAAAGTACAAACCAGACCCAGGATGGGCCAGGAGCCCGCATACACCAGAGTCACAATGAGTAGGGGCACAGCAACACACCCATCGGCATGGCCAATCCGTCCCATGCCACATGTGCACAGCACACAGTCCCATTGCCTAGCACACACAACTACAGATGCCACAGCCACACACTCGCCTCCGGGAAACCCATGTACGAGATTGCACGAACTGCCAATGTCAGACGACAAATACATACTTCGCCAGGTGCAACACAATAACAAATCTCATTCTCTCCACAGGTGACGAACTGCCGGATGCTGGGGATGGAGACAGCAGCCAGCACAGCCAGCCCACAAGCCCCCAACGAGGACACACGGATCTGGAGGATCTGTCCTCCTCTTCGGACACGGACCACCAAGCAGGCCCATCTGGTGTGGCAGGGCCCAGCCGCTCCCCAGGACCCCTCCTACCCACCAACCCATCATCCAGGGATGCTGAACAGTCCCAGCCCCCTGCTGCCACTGTCGTTGCGGCCACACCCACGGTCATTGCGGCCACTACCACTGCCGCAACCATCGCCGCACCGACCACCACCGCCACCACCACCACCACCACGTCTTCGCTGGCACCAGCCCCAGCGCAGGTGGTGGCCCGGCCGACTGGATCCACCCTGGGAGCCACAGCGAGGACCGTGGTGTGCAATGTGGCTAGTGGGCAGGCCGGTGGCAGCAGGACTGGTAGGAGGAGCAGGGTCAGGGAAACGCCAGCCTCCCCTGGGAGCCATGCCCTGCCTCAAATGGCCAGAGTCCTTGGGGCCTATGAGGAGGCCCAAGAACAATGGGTCAGGTCTGCTACAGACACGCGGGAGGTGCTGGGGGTGCTGAGGTCCATGGACGCCCATATGGGCCAATTCGTGTCCCGTATGGACCAACTCGTGGACCTCATGGGCCAGCTGGTGGTGGCGGTGGGGTCACAGGCAAGGCCAGCAACACCACCTCCGCCACCACCTGCTAGGGCGCAGGGTCGGGCAGCAGTGTCCACTTCCCCTGCGTCCACAGCCAGTGAGCACACCTCACCCACCACCAGCAGGTCGCCACCACACACCCCCCTCCCAAACGTGGAAGGGGCCGTCCGAAGAGGAAACAGATCTCCCGGGAGGACTTCGCACGCTCCAGTCGCAAGTGAGGCAGCCAGCCAGCCTTCCGCCAGCCTTCCTTGACCAGCCACTGCATTGACTTGCTCTACGATCCCACTCCACACAGCCAGCTGGATGGCATGTGTGTGTTGGACTATGGACATAGAACCAGTGGGTACACCCTGAGCTTCACGCAGCCATGACCGACAGCTCATTGTCACTGCACGCACCACTTTTGTCATCACCTTACACACAATCACATGTCACAGTTTGGAATAAATGCACCTTTTTCACTAACTGCTGTTTGTGCCCTGTGTTTTATTTGTACGGAATACAACGGCCACCTTGGGCGGAAAGGCACCTGATGCGTGGCATGGCAATGGAATCCGGAGGGCCTGTAGGGACCTAGGGGTGGGAGACAGAACAGGAGCACATTCAATGAGTGTGTCACACACCCATCACACAGTACATGTCAACAACTACAAGCAATGTACACACATCGCACAGAGCAATAGGGCACAATGCCACAGTCACCAACAGTGGCATACTACCCTGGCCATGGAGCGTTGACACACTGCACGCAGTGAACATACGGCCACCCTGACACAGCACACACACACCTGCACAGATACAGACACATCATCCGTCGTACATGGACACTCACCGTCAAGTGAAGTAGCGGGCGATGAGCTGCTGGCGCACATTCCCAGCTTCCTCCTCTCCGCTGTCCACCTCACTCGAGCTGTCCTGGTCTGCGGGCTGGGGCCCTGGTTGATCTCCGTCATCCACAATGAGGGGGATCTGCTTCCGAATGGCCAGATTGTGCAGCATGCAGCACGCCACCACTATCTGGCACACCTTCTGTGGGGAGTACGCCAGTGCACCCTCGGTGCGGTCCAGGCACCTGAACCTGGACTTGAGGAGGCCAAAGGTACGCTCGACCACACGTCTGGTCCTCCCATGTGCCTCATTGTATCGATCGTCTGCTGGGGTGCGAGGATTCCTCAATGGACTGAGCAGCCATGCCCCATTCGGATACGCAGAGTCACCTGGGTGTGAGGGACACAGAGAACCGTTGCTAATCCAACTGGACAGGGGACAGCATCGCACAGCCAGCACGCTACACCACTCCACATACTCACCGACAATACAGGCACGATCCTGTTGCATATTGGACATCAGTCGTGGCAAGATGCTGTTGCGCATTATGTGTGCGTCATGGGCCGAGCCTGGAAACTTGGCACACACGTGGGTGATCACCATGTCCGCAAGGCACACCACTTGCACATTCAGGGAGTGCGTGTGCTTCCTGTTGCGGTACAGGTGCTCAGTGGCCTGTGGTGGAACAAGGCCAACATGTGTGCAGTCAATGGCTCCCACGACGTGTGGGATTCTGCCAAGGGCATAGAATGCACCCTTCACTGCCGCCAATTCACGAGCCCTGGGGAATCTGATGTACCTGTTTCGGTACAGCATCATGGCTGCCAGTACATCCCTCAGCACCTTGCTGAACATGGGCTGGGACATCCCTCCTCCACTGCCCACTGTGTGCTGGAATGACCCAGTGGCGAAGAAATGCATGGCGGCCATCACCTTAGCCGTGGGGGTGACAGCAGTCGGATACACCCTGCGGGGACGGAGATGGGGCTCTAACATGGCACACAGTCGATGCAGGGTTGGCCTGTCCAGCCGAAACTTCCTGATAACCTCTGTATCGTCCATGTCCGCCAGCAATTGGTATGGGCGGTCAATGTTCGGTCTCCGCCTGGGGTAAATGGCAGAGGACACATGTCAAAGCAACACGGCACATAGCAATTTCGCATACACATCACTGACATGACTGAGCAAGCACATGAGCCACAGCCCAGCTGTCAAGCTGGGACGGCACGGCCACAATACACTTACACAGGTCTCCCAACAATGGCAATGGCAAGTGAGACATACCACTGCCATGTGCATGCACATGGGGATCTAGGCCCCAATGACTTGCGGGGCGTGCTGATGGGGACTGACTGCATATTCGTCAAGCGGCAACGCCACGGCAACATGAGTGTCTGCTGAGCATGGAACTGCTTCCGAGGCTGGATGAGTATGGCACACGACGACGACGATGTGGGCACGGGCTGAGCGGCCAATACAAGTGGGACCTGTGGCACGAGGGGATATGAGACAGTAGTAGGTGTCAGCACTGCACCCTATGTACAGCACTGTACGGATCACAGCTCCCGAAACATTGACTGGTGTCCACATTGACAGCCCCATGCCAAGACGGCTGTGTGCTTGCAGTCACACGTCACAGGTGAGAGGTTACATTGCACGTGCCAGGTGGCAGACGTACATAGTGGGAGCTGGCATGTGTGTGCATGTGTCTCCTGTTCAGGATCCACCAGATGGGCGCTGACTCTGTACTGACCATTGGACACAGCATGTTCCGTGGAAGGCTTGTGTGTGTGGGATGGTGGCACTGGATGTGCCTCCGTTGAGTGGGGAGCCATGCACAGGGCGGGTACGTCGATGATTGCGCATTGTTGGTCACGGTGGGTGCACCAACTAAGATGTGTTGCCCTGTGTTCAATTCCTATGTCCGCATGATGATGGACTGTGGATGTGGGCAGACTACACATTGGTCGATGTGCTGTCTATATGCATGTGCCTTCACACCAGGCACAGCTGCCCCTGCACATGTGACCCCTGCTGGACTCGCTGCTGGGTCTGTGGAGCTGATGCACCTTCTGCGCGTGGGGCGGACAGCTCTCCTCACTTCCCTCATTGCGCATGTCATGTCTTTGCCGCAGGTGACATGGATCATGGAGGGCCCACATGTACGCGTGGGTAGGGTACACATGATTGTTCACTGGTCGCCACCCCCAGTCAGTGTTTCGAATGGGAAGGTTGTCGTGCTGGTGGTATGTTCGATGTGGCGGATGGGCGGGCCTAGGTGCGGGCTTACATTCCGGACATGGGGGGGTAGTTGGATTGGCGACTAGTTGCAGTACACACGGGACACGTCTCTTCCTTTCCACATCTGGGTCATCCCTTGTACTAACTGGCATTGATACAGTCATCTTCGCCCCAGCCCTCATGTCCTCCCCTCGCCCCCCCAATATGCATGCTCACCTGCGAGGCTAGCGCTTGCACAGGCAGACCCAAGCTCGCACCAGAGAGGGCAAGGAGTGTATGTGTGGGTCCAGTTGCACGAGTGGGCTGTCTCAGGGTATGATGTGTGGCGGGACGCCGTCCACCTGCGTGGTGCCCCAAATGGAGACCCGGCCTGCATGGACTATGCATCACAGTCTTCGCCTTCCGGATCCGCCACCTGCGACACCCAGTGGCTGTGGCTGCCCTTGCGGCCAGGCCGCGTCCGTCTGTGGCTGATGGCCCACACATTCACTCTTTGGCCTCTCTGGGGAGGGCTCAGGGGTGGTGGCGCACGCGCTTGCACTTAGTCGCAATGGCATGTGGCGTGGTTGGTATGATGGGCAATGGATGGGATGGTGCAAGCCACCTCCCGTGACGTCAGTGCTGCTCGTGCTGTGGTGCGTCCCCCTACACTTCCATTTGACTTTTTGCCATGCTGGACATTGAGGTTCTATTGCCTGCGTGATATGACCAGGAGGAGCGCGAGGAGACCTCTCACACACCATGCTCCACTGCCATCCCGTGCCCTGTATCGCCTGTGCGGATTGACTATGTTGGGGTTACACCTGGTCGACTGGGGCTGTGTGTGCCTTGTCAAGGGGCATGGCGGGCGCACAACAGGATCCAGCTTGTCCACAGAGGGTGGGCTGAGGTGCGCCTGGTACCGCTTTGTACGTGTGCCCGGCTGCTGTGCACACACGTGTTCACTCCCCCCGACAGGTGTCCTCTCACAATGCCCAGGGAAGCGGTGGTGTACTGTTCATGACCCCTCCCAACACGGCGTGCTCCAACTTGGCATGTGCGCATCTACCCGTCGCACCCACCCACCTGAGCACTGCGTCCATACGACTTCACACGACACATGTGTGTCTTCCACAGTAGTGCTACTCATTTGCGTTGACATCCAATACCAGTGGACTACATGGTCATGTCACGACTGCCGTGTACTTCACATACTCTCATCCTCTCTCATTCGTACTTGTGAAATGAGTCAGCGGAGACAGTTTTGGTTTCAAACATTATATTGAGTCTTCTGTCCTCTGTGATGCAGTATAGTGGACACTACTGGCAGCGGAATACATGTTGAGGATATACTGAGCATGATTACAAATTGGATAGGGTGTGGGGTTACATGTGATTGGCTGTTGCATGTGGGATGTGGGCTTCAGAGTTACATCTGCTTGGCCAAGGCTGTGCTAATGTACATTTACGTATAGCTGCGGAGCTGCGGACTTTGACACAGACGGTATACATGTAGCCTACCAGACCGCTCGGCATCATGGGCACAGTCCATCTCAGTTCCATGTGACAGGTTTGCTGCGGTTGTTCCTCATGCACGCGTGCATGTGAGATGACATCAGGGCATGTGCTTGCGTGCATGCAGTGGCGTGCCACTTGTTGTTGCACTGTGGTGGTTACTGGACATGTCACAGTCACTGGGGTCGTGTTGTTGTTGTATGCACTTGTCGTCCATGCAAAGGTCCTGGTATGGGATTCCCGGGGCGGGGGTGGGAGGGGTGCAGCACCCACAGACTCCAGGCGACCTATTCATGTCCACTGAGCGGTGTGTGTGTCCATGTGCGCTGGATCCATGTCGTGTCCTGGTTGTTCGTGCAGTTCCGTCCATGTGGGTGCGATACACAGAGCCCATGCCACTGCCTCCCACGATGCATGCGGTGTTCCTGGATGTGATGGGGAACAGTGTGCATGTCCCGGTCATATCCGATGTCATGGCGATGTCGTTGATGGTGTGGTTACAGTTGCCGGTCGTTTGGTATGGCTGTTGTGGTGGTGACTGGCCAGTCCGTGCGGAAGCTGAGCATGGGTGCGGGGTTGGACTTCATAGGTCACTCGGGGAACCTGCGTTGTGGTCCGACGTATTTACAGGTTGTCAGGTATGCGATGCCGTCCAGCAGGGCTTCCATGTCATTGGTGGTGTACATGTTTGCCAGCCAATGAAGCGGATGGTGGCTCTCAAGGTGTTGTTCGTAAGTTGTCCCTTGGAGGACCATGATGGGGCATGCTGGGTGACATTCGATGTAGCTGTTCTCGATGATCCGTCGTGTGGAGGCACAGTGGTCCCATTTCAGTGCGGGTGCGATGTTGGCCACATACGCCATGCCCCCATAGGCAGAGCAGGCCCTGTCGTGTGCGTCCAGAGGGAGGAGTAGTGGTAGCAGGTCCGCCTTCAGACATGCCGGGTTGGAGAGGCATATCTCGACGGGATGCTGGTAGGGAAACCTCCGACAGTAGAAGACGGGCATGACGCAGCTGAACAATGTGATGCGGTAAGTCAGTCGGTAACTTACGTTCAGCAGGGACAGGAGATCGCATCCCAATGTATGTATCGTGTTGGTTTTGTACAGCTTGAGCTGTTCGGCGTAGTTGGGTAGGTGTGTTGCGGTTGCCATTTCGCAGCGGTTCGTTGAGATGGCGTGCTCCGGCTGTGTGTGCAGTCTGCAATGTGCACGCTCCGGGGTTGCTGTGAGCTCTGTGTAGTCGTAGGGAGACAGGACTTGTGTTCTGTTGGCTTGTTTGGAGGACACGGGCCCTCTTCCCACATGCTTCTCAGACAGTTCAAGGTCAGTGCTGTGTGACTCCTTCCAATTAACTTGCATGTGGCCGACATGGGGGAGTGTTTTCTTCTTTCTTCCCCGTCCGTTGTGTGCTTCTGTGATATGCGCTATCTGCCCTGTGGTCGGTCTCCTCGGCATGCCTGTGTTGGTCTATTCTTGGACAATGGCTGTATTCACCGGCTTCTGTCGTAGGGCTGTGGTTTCGGAGTTGGAATGGAAGGTCATTCAGTGCTGTCTGCTCTCCCTTGTGTGGGCGGCAGGCTGCCTTTCCGCTCTGCGTTGGGCCTTGTGTGTGGATGTTATTCTTGGGCCACCTGTTGTCGGTCCCCGGGCTCTTTGGTGTTCCGTTTCATATGTCTTGTTCATATGTGCAGGGTGGTATGGGTTTTTCAGTGTGGTACTGGCGTTCCTCTTCCCGAAGGAGCCCTGCTTCTCCTAGTTGGTGTTGCCGCCGCTGTGTGCTACGCCATGTTTGTTACACTGGGGTGTGTCCTGCTGTTGCGTGACTTCACTGACATGTGTGCGTCGGTTGTGTGGCGTTGGGTGTTGTCCGTGAATTGGGCGTTGGGGACATGTCTGTGGCAGGCCTGTCACGTGTCATGTGCGTTCGGGATGGGGCTGATGTGTGTGCTGCTTGGTTGTGTCCCTGTGTCTGTGTGCGACGCATGCATGGCGCTGCGGTTGGCCTCTGCGTTGTGCGCATGTGTGGCGGCGTCATCGGCGCTTTGGGGCCGTGACGGGGTGGTTGGTTCCTAGTCCCAGGTGGTGTGTACACATGTGTTCCGCGATGTTAGGATTTGGCCTGTGTGTCATATGTGGATGCAATGGTGGATGTGTAGTGTACACGCGCTGGTGGGGGGTTGTCTGCTTTTTCCGCCCTTGCACTGTGTGCGCTGTTTGCGTGCACTTGTTGTGTGTGTGCCTACCTGCGTCTCCGCGGTACGTTGCGTCCTTGGTGGTGCATCAGCAGAAGCATGGGAAGGGCCTGCAGTGCTGGATTCATGCCCGGGGTGCCGCTTCTTCGTTGTCCGTGCTCTGCGTCCATGTTACCGCCTCTCTTTCACGTGCGGTGTCTCTTAGCCGTGGGAGCCGTTTGTTTGCGGCATCGTAATTTATACGCCGGGCGGGACGTGTGTCGGACGGTGTGTGTCAGTTGGGCTGCGCCGCTACGTGTACGGGCGCACTTTGATGGTGGACGGTGTTGCTGGCTTGCCGGCGGTGTTTGGCCTGCTTTTCGCATCGTAATTGGGCGGGCGTGTGGACTGCTGCGTGCCGGCGGTAACTGGTGGTTTTTGCATCCGCCAGCACGGCGGTTGTGCTTCCGCCCGCCATCGTAATGGGCCCCTAAGTTTCCAGGGGGACATAATCTTGATGAGGAATTAGCCTCTCATCTCCACGTTCATTGAATATGTATGCTGTTTGCAATATACTACTTGTCTCTATGTATTTGCTCCGTATAAGATGTTATTTTTATCTATCTCTTATTTGGGTTCTTTTTTTCACAGGAAGAAAGGAGGGGACCCACCATTTGGATGGTCACTACACGGGTTCCCTTTCCTTTTCTTCCCCGGGCTCGGATGTCACTGAATCCAGATAAGGGATTTTTATGTTAATAGTAAATTCTGGAGAAACAAGGAAAAATAAATAATTTTTGAATTTTATTAGTTTATATAAGGAGCACTTCTATTTTATTTTTTAGTACTAATTTTTAGTATCACCTTTATTCACGAGCATTTTATTAATTAATTTTTTTGATAATGACTTGGATATTACATAGAAAGACAACGATTATCATGTGTACTATTAACTGAATATTAATTCATGACGGACATACTCACGACTATATATACACTTAAACTCTAGGTATACAAAAACACCACCATAGAAGAATGGGGCACTTGACCGTATTGAGTTATCTAAATGTGGTAGTGATCGTATCAGGGAAGTAAAGTGTACCTTGATTTGCAGAGATTTGGCACTAGACCGAATTAATATATATGCAGAAAAATGCCAGACATATGGTTGCCACTAGAGCTATGTAAGCGCCAACTTGGGCATATATAACAGTTGACATCATGTCTAGTAATATGAGTATAAATTTTAACTTATCGTATTGTTTGGTGAATATGAAATGAAGTTATGTTTCTTTGATACGGGCGCATAAAGTTACCTAGAGGAGGTGGTGATCCCATTAGGGAGAGTCAAGTAGACCATGATTCACAGGGATTTGGCACTAGACCGAATTCGTACTGTCCGCTAAATATGTCAGCCATATTGTGGTCACTAGAGTTACGATAGCGTCAAAATGGGCGTTTTACTATATAATAGTTGTCATTAAGTGGTGCAATATATTTGTATATTTTAACTTATCACTATGGTTTGAGAATAAATATGTAATGAAGGTATGTTAAACTGGTGCATACATGTGTATGTATATTAGTACTTACATTTATAATTTGCCCATTACAAGATGTCTGCCATTTTACTATGATGCCGATGGTTATCTGAATTGTAGTCCCTTGTCGACTTTCACAATTGTGGGTGTTTTTTTACTTTATTTAAACATGCCAGAAATGTTTTTCTGTTCGTGTGATCAAGACTACGGTCGAAACGCGTAACGAGCATTAAATAGCTGCCAAACTGTTACCTGATCTCTGAGTGTGCGTTTATTTGGAATCTTCGTGGAGAATTAATTGCCGGGTTTGGGCTTACCGGCGGCACGCACCAGCTGACAATGGGCTCGATCCCGAAAAACCCTGCTTGGAGGACTTCAATATATATATATATATATATATATATATATATATATGATAAAATAAAATTTAATTAATAATTTAAAAATAAAAGTGTAAAATTTAAGTAATAAATTATTTACGTGATTTTGTGTTGATAGGGGATAAGGTTGTGTATTTGTTGTAAATATTTAAATTCATTTTCATAAAATGCAATAAATATAAAAAATATTTATATTATTATATTAAGAAAATGTAAAATATAATTTTTGAGTTTGTTGAGTTTATAGGTGATAGTGTTAGGTAGTGTATTTTAATTTTATATATAAATTATTTCTATCAAAAAAATATTATAAAAATAATAATGTTATAGTGAGGATAGTGTAATAATTAAGTTTAATTTTCAGTATCTACTTTAAATTAATTTTTACTGGAGTGGGAATAGTAAATTAATTAATTTTAATGTCCAGCACATATCCTAATTAAATAGTAATTGCAGTGGTAATAGTAAATTAAATAGGTTTAGTGTCCAGCACCTACCCTAATTAAATACTGACTGGAGTGGGAATAGTAAGTTAATTAAGTTTAGTGTACAGCACCTACGCCAATTAAATACTGACTGGAGTGGGAATAGTAAATTAATTAAATTTAGTGACCAGCACCTACCCCAATTAAATACTGAATGGAGTAGGAATAGTAAATTAATTAAGTTTAGCATCCAGCACCTACCCCAATTAAATACTTCACGGGAGTGGGAATAGTACATTAATTAAGTTTAGTGTCCAGCACTTACCCCAATTGAATAATCATTGGGGTGGGAATAGTAAATTTATTAAGTTTAGTGTCCAGCACATACTCTAATTAAATAGTGACTGGAGTGGGAATAGTAAATTAAAAAGGTTTAGGGGCAGATTCCGATCTCGGCCGGTAGGGCACTGAATCGGATTCGGCTGAACCGGATCCGATTCGGAGTCCTTTTTCCCGACCGATTCGTACGTGCGTCCGGCCGAGCGAGTACGATGCGAGCGCGTGCGAATTCGCCGACCGACTCGTTTGCGGGTCCCAACCGCTCCGACCGACTCGCACGGATGCGCCTCGCACCGCGCAATGGAGACATTCCCCGACCGGGCAAGTACGATGCGCGCCGCGAGCAGTCCGACCGACTCGCGCCGTCCGGCTCCAAGAAGCAGTCAGAGCCGTACTTTGGGGGTCTGTGTCGGACCCCCCTGTACGCGTAGCGGCGCGAGTCGGACACAGGGGGGACCCATGGGTCCCCCCTACCTGTGCATGTACGCCACGAGTCGCTTCGAGGTGTACCCGCTGTAGGGGGCGCCCTTGTTCGCCTCGCACCCATTGAGTCAATGCGAGCCCGCATACGCGTTGTACGAACGGCTCCCATTGACTTCAATGGGAGTCCGACCGACTCGAGTCCGATAGCATACGTGCGCATCGTACTCGTTCGGACTGCTAGGGTCCGATTCAGTCGGAAATCTCTCCGGTCCGGCTCGGTCGGAGAGATTTCCGGCCCGAATCGGAATCGGCCCCTTAGTGTCCAGCACCTACCCTAATTAAATACTGACTGGAGTGGGAATAGTAAATTAATTAAGTTTAGTGTCCAGCACCTACTCCAATTAAATACTGACTGGAGTAGGAATAGTAATTAAATTAAGTTTAGTGTCCAGCACCTACCCCTATTAAATACTGACTGGAGTAGGAATAGTAGTTAAATTAAGTTTAGTATCCAGCACCTACCCCAATTAAATACTGACTGGAGTGGGAATAGTAAATTAATTAAGTTTAGTGTCCAGCACCTAGTCCAATTAAATACTGACTGGAGTGGGAATAGTAAATTAATTAAGTTTAGTGTCCAGCACCTACCCCGATTAAATACTGACTGGAGTGGGAATAGTAAATTAATTAAGTTTAGTGTCCAGCACCTACCCCAATTAAATACTCACTGGAGTGGGAATAGTAATTAAATTAAGTTTAGTGTCCAGCACCTACCCCAATTAAATACTCACTGGAGTGGGAATAGTAAAATAAGTAATTTTAATGTTAATTAAGTATTGGATATTTATGTTGAGTGGAGTAGTAAGAATAATTTAGGTGAGTAGTTTTTAAAATATAGGAAAATATTATAGTTGAAAATAGTATAAACACATTTATATTTAAAAAAAAAACATATATCTCTTTAATTAAAATATTTGCATTTTATAACAAACAATTTAATAAAATATATTTAATAACAAATTAAATGTAATAGCAATGAAAAGGTAGGCCAAAAATTACAATTTTTATTTTTATTAGTAATTTTTATTAATTTTAAAAATAAAATGTCAGGTAAATGCAAAGTGTATTTATTACAAATTGAAAAATACATATATATACACAGGAGAGTACATTACAGAAAAAAATACAGTTTACCAATATGTATATTTTAACATGTACAAAATAAACAAATATTTTTACAAATATAAATAATTGTATTTCACATTTGTTTATATATTAGAAATATAACATGATGGTTTTGCATATTTTTTCATGCACATTTTAGATATTAATATATATTTTTAAAAATTGCTCATTATTGTTTGATATTTTTAACATTTTTACAATTGTTACATATGTTGGTAAGTATTTATTAACATTATATTGAAAATATTTGTACTATATATTTGAGAAAAAAAACTGTTTAATTTTTAAATACAAACATAATACATTTTAATTATTAAAATATTAATAATTTACATTTAAGAGTTGTACAATTTATTTACAAAGTAGATATTTTTGAAGAAAAAACAAAATTATTATAATTTTTCAGTAATTGTTCTTTGACATATATACATTTTCCTAATTATATTAAATATTATTAATTCATAATATTTATTATAATTTTACATAATATAAAAAACAGATAATACATATAAATAAATCAAATACATTTTGTAGTATTTTATTAGAATATAACAGTAATTTTAATACCATTTTATAATATTTAAAAAAAATTAAGACATTTATTTAATAAGTTTACAGTTGCCATATTTGTTTGGGGCTTTAATTTAGTAACCGCTCGCTGTTGTTTTGGGTCATTTGGGAAGGAAGAAGAGCGCGGTTGGGAGCTGCTTCACGTCGAAGAAGGTAAGAGTAATTTTCTTACATATTAGACTATTTTTAGTTTATTTTAAAGGTAGTAAGGTTGTAGTTAGTGTGCGTCGAGTTATGTTTAACAAGTTATGGTGTGTTTAGTGTTTTATTTATGTATTGATTAACGTTGTGTTCCGTATTTGCGGCCTAGTTAGATTTTTTACAGTTAAGTCGTTTTTAGGTTACTATTGTGTGTATAATGTATGTAATAATGTTATTAAGTGTATTATGTGTCTATTTGTGTCGGTGGGAATGTTTGTTTTTTATTTCTAGGTTTTACGAAAAAGAGGTTTGAAATTAAGGAACATTGCGATTCTATTTTTTAAGGAAGTGTGTATTTGTTAAATTAACTAATAATTAGTTAACACTTCCTTAATCTTTCGGATTTCACGGAGCGGTTCTTATTTTAAACTATTTTTTGGGTTTTTTATGGTTACCGGATTGTCAAGTTATAAATGGAGGATTCATTTTTGATACAGTTGTATTTTTCATTTTTTGGGGGTTACTTTTTAATATCTATGGATAATGTACTACCTGGATTACTTTAGAAGATGTGGCATTTTTCGATTACAACTACGGGAATGGTAAGTGTTTTTAAACTTTTTAATTGTGGGAGGGAAATGATTTTAATTTAATTGCAGTTGCTGTTTATTTGCTTTAATGTTTAATTAATTTGTCTATATATATGTAAATATTAATTAATAAAATATATCAGACAAATTAATTAATTTTATTATAAAAAAATGCACTGATTTTATTCTAATAATTTTATAGTTCAGAATAGTATATTTACATTGTTTGTATGTTTTAGAGTAGGCTTTTGGCTATCATATTTAAGTATTCTAGGCCTCTTGTGGAAGGGTATATCTGAACTTGCTGTTGAAGATACTGATACATTTGATTAGTTTGTCTTGAAAGCTTTGGGTGACAGATTGTTGCATTCTGAGTTCTTGGAAGCTTTGTTCTTTTTGTATGGCAAGTAATAGTTTATGTAGGGTAGGAGTGCCTCGTCCTGTAGAAGATAGGAAGGCATTATGCCAACCTTCAACTGCGTTATTGGTTTTAGCTTGTTGGTTAAGTGTAGTTAGGTACACGTTCCACCAAGGAATTTGAAATTTGGGTTGTCTCCTATGGCCTGATCTATGTAATCTCCCCACCCAGGTATCCTCAAAATAGTCTAGGAGGGGAGATACTTTCTGTTCATTTTGTTGGTAAAAAGGACTTTCAATTAAAAGGTTATAATGCTCAGCCACATCTGTTACTGGCACATAGGCCAGGGCAATTAGATTTTTAATTTGGTATGCAAAGGTAATATTTGTTGCATATTCTACACTGTGGGGTCGATTCCGATTCAGGCCGGAAATCACTCCGACCGAGCCGGACCCGGAGAGATTTCCGACCGAATCGGGCCCTAGCAGCCCGACCGAACGAGTACGATGCGTACGCATGCAATCGGACTCGATTCAGTCGGACTCCCATTGAAGTGAATGGGAGCCGGTCGTACAACGCGTACGCAGGCTCCCATTGACTCAATGGGTGCGAGGCGAACAAGGGTGCCCCCCACAGCGGGTACGCATCGATGCGACTCGCGCCGTACATGCACAGGTAGGGGGGACCCATGGGTCCCCCCCCCCGTGTGCGGCTACGCGTTCAGGGGGGTCCGACACGGACCCCCCCCTAAGTCCGGCTCCGACTGCTCTTTCGAGCCGGACGGCGCGAGTCGGTCGGACTGCTCGCGGCTCGCATCGTACTTGCCCGGCCGGGGAACGTCTCCATTGCGCGGTGCGAGTCGTGTCCGTGCGAGTCGGTCGGAGCGGGTCGGACCCGCGTATGAGTCGGTCGGCGATTTGGCGTGCGCTCGCATCGTACTCGCTCGCCCGGACGCATGTACGAATCGGTCGGGAAAGAGGGCTCCGAATCGGATCCGGTTAAGCCAAATCCGATTCGGTGCCCTACCGACCGAGATTGGAATCGGCCCCTAAGTGAAGATTTTTGTAGATGTCTCCATAAACATGGATTAAAATGGAAGTAACATCCTTGTATTGATGTGTGGGGATACAATTTAAGGATAGAATTTATCATAGCTTGCTCAAAGTCTATGATTATTCTTTGAGGAAAAAAATCGTTTGTTTCTTGCTTTATTTTACCTAATATTTCAGTATATGTTGCATTCTGTTTATTTGGTAACAAGGCGTAAATAAAGGGGATGCAACTGTTATGATATTGGCCATGGATACTGTAAAGTTGGTAGAATGGTTTGGGACATATTGTAAAGGTACCATCCATCATCCATGTTTGGCATTGTTGAAGTTTAGTTATATTGTTTGCTGTAGCAAACATAATAATTCTTTTTCTTTGTTTTTATTATCGTAGAAAATAAAGGGTTCGTCACTGTGTGTTATAGCTAGCTCTGGGGGAATTATTACGTCTTCAAAACTTTTAGGAGTAGGTATTGTGGTTGTTGTTGCTTTTTAGTTCTTGCTATGGTTCTTTTCATTGAAGCAATGGATGGTAATTGACCAGTTGCTTCTTTGGGTACTTTAGGCAAAATTTCTTTAAGTATAACACTTGTAGGAGTTTGTGAGTTAGTACTTAATTCTTTTATATTATCAAGGGTTGCTCTAACTTCTATTTCAGAAACATTAGCCGGATGGTTATGTTCCCTAGTATATAAAACAGTTGTTTCCCTGGTAGTAGCACAACCATAACATTTATTAGAATAATATTTTGAACATTTCAAATTCACTTCAAGGCCAGTTTGCTTCTCTTGGGTGTAGACGTTCCCCATGTAACACAATAAGAATTTCCCTTTCTGAGATGTTATAAATTGGGCGCCTTCAGTCATTGTGATGTGGAAAATTCTATAAAAAATGCATATGAATATATATGAAAAAGCATAATATACATGTTTATATGGTAAAAAAAAAAGAAATTTTTTCATATACTTACAAAGTGCGATTTAGTTGTCTTTCAATGGAGATGTTCTTTTTTAATAAATGTTGTTTGGTCGTTTGTTTCTGTGAAAGGAAAATAAAGCATATTTTATTTGTTGTTTTACAATTGTACATGGGGTGGTATTGGGGTTTAGGATAGATTAGGGGTTTAGTTGCATTTTTGTGAGATTTTAGAAAGGCTTTTTAAAGTATACTTACTTTGTTAGTTAGATGTTTTTGCGAGGTAAATTCTTTTTTCTCGTTCTTTGGAGTAATATCTGTAGTGGAAACATAAATAGATAAAATATGTTAGTAATTTTAGTTAGCAATTTAAAACTCTGTTACATTTTAATTTAACAGCTTATTTAGAAATGGTAATTTACTTACTTTTTGAAAAGTGTAGTAGGCCTGAATTTGATGCAGTCTTTGCTTGTGGTGAAAATCCGGCAGAGTTTCGCCTTCCTTAATTCTTTTGGCTTAAGGTGTAAAATAAGAATCATTTTTCTTTGCTTATATAGTGTATTTTTAATTATTGGTTTAATTTCATTGGTTTATTTCGATCTTCTGTATTTCTATTGGTTAATTTTTATTGTGTTTCTTGGTTTGTTAATTGTTTTCCTTACATGGAAAACGCTAATTAAAAGTCTTTTTTTTTTGGGGTGAGGAAGGAGACGTTGAACTAATTATATTTTAATAAAATATATATGAGATGTATTACAATGTTTTTATATGTTGCAAGTACATATTTTAAATTGTTATTATAAGTGTGTTTATTATGTTATTATTTATTTATGTTGTAATAATTTTGAAAGTTATGTTTTTGGTTTAATTTAATTTGATATGCATGTTTATGTATTTAACTGTATTTATGGTGTTTAAATTTATAGTTTTAATGTATTATTGAGTTGTCGATATATTCTAAAAAATGATAATATTGATGTCTATTTTTGTAATCGATATTTTTGACGTTCTATATTTATTTAGAAACGTCGATATTGTGAATAGCGATATTTATGTGTGCGATATTTGTGTTGTCGATATTGTTACATGACGATATTGTGGTATCGATATTTGTGTATTTTTTTAATTAAGTATACAACATCGATATTTTTGTGAACGATATTTTTGTGTCGAAAACTTTGTAGTTCGATAATGTGTCTTTCGATATTATGTCAGTGATTCTTTTGAAATAGTGGTTCCAGCTGGTTTGTGGACAGAATGTAAAATTACTGTCGACTGGCCTAAGAATGAATATCCCAGGGATGCAAAAACAGGTGCACCATCTGAAGAGGTAATGAAGAAGTGCCATCAGGTCATTACTTTTTTGAAAGGGAACATTTCCCCTAAAGAAACAGATTGGGTTAAGATTGACAGGACGACCCAAGAGCCTAAAGAGTCAGTGCATGCATAGTATGAGAGATTGTTGCAGGTGTTTAAACAGTACAGTGGGTTTGAGAATATTGGAGATAAAGATATGGGACATTTTGTGTATCGATTCGTATATGGATTGAAACCAGAGATTAGTGCAATGGTACAGCAGCATATGTTCTGCTGGCAAAGTAAATCAATAGACGAGATTTTGAGGTATGCAAAGTATTGTAGTGATGACATTGATTCAAGGCTTAAAAAGTTAAAGGAGAAAATGATGTGGGCACAAGTGAAGACGGCAGAACAGCAACAGGAAAATAGTAATGAGCAACAAAGACAGAGTCAGGCTGGTCAGGTATACAGTGGAGGTAAAGAAAAATTTTAAATGAGTAAGGAAGAAGCTAAAAAGAAATTTCCTTGTCATACGTGCGGAAAATTTGGACATTGGAAGAATGAGTGTAGATCTGGTCAAAAGGATAATGGAGTAAATCAAAATTTAAATCCACAGATGCAGAATGAGGTGATTGGGAATCAACAGCAGCAGGTAGTTACTCCACAGTTACAGGTGCCACAACCTCCTATACCCCGTAATGTGAATGCTCATATGCAGATGTACAGTGCAAGTACTGGAATCCACGGAGAAGAACAGTTTGGTAAGAATCCACTAGTTTCGCAGTATTTGTTGCGGTGCAATGAGAGTGATTCGCATTCATCTCAGTGACGGTGCCTGAGGGGGAGGAAGAGTGCGTACTTGGCGCATCTTTAGTGGTAGATCAGTCGGGTCCATTTGTTGATGGAAAGGTAGAAGGTAAAGATATCACCTTCTTGTTCGACACTGGTGCTACCCGTTCTTCTGTGAGAGCAGTAGAAATTCCAAACCTAGACCGCTCGGGAGAAACTATCCAAGTTGTAGGCATTGCAAACAAACATATTAGAACTCCTGTCACAGCCCCGATAGAAGTTCATATTGGAAATTTCAAAGACATGCATCGGTTTGTGGTATGTGATTCCAGTCCCGTTAATCTCCTGGGCAGAGAATTGTTGTGCAAAATGAATTACACCATTTATTGTACACCAGATGGTGTTGCCTTTATGACACCCGATGAGGATGTTGAATACAAAGTAATGATGGCCCAGAGAGAATCAGAAGTCAGTGAATTATATTCACTCCTCACTGAGGATGATTTGCCTGAAGAATTAAAAAGTACAGTGAGATCAGATGTGTGGGATTTCACAAGAAAAGAGATTGGGTTAATGACAAATGTAGATCCAATTCAGATTACAGTAAAGGATGGTGCTATATATCCAAATACCCCACAGTACAAAATGAGTCGAGAAGTAATTGCTGGAGTCACACCTGTGATTGGCCAAATGATTGAACATGGGATTCTGAAAGAAATAATGAGCAGTCCCTGTAATTCACCCATTATTGGAATTAAAAAGCCTAATGGAATATATAGAATAGTTCAAGATTTGAGATAGGTGAATAAAATTGTAGTACCATGTTGTCCAGTAGTGCCAAATCCCACAGTAATTCTTTACCAAATTCCCTGTGATGCTAAATGGTACACCGTTATTGATTTGTGTCAGGCGTTTTTCTCCATTCCCTTGCACCCGGAAAGTCAATATTTATTTGCATTCCGGTTCAGAAACCGTGTCTTGGCATGGTGCCGAGTTCCTCAAGGGTACACTGAGAGTCCTTCGATCTTTAATCAGATCTTGAAAAAATGTTTGGAGACTTTGGTCATGCCTGGAAACTCTGTTTTGGTTCAGTACATTGATGACCTACTGGTGGCATCAAAAACACGAGAAGCATGTGTAACAGACACAATTGCTTTACTGAACCATTTAGCAGAAGGAGGACATAAAGTGTCACCATCTAAATTGCAATACTGTAGACAGGAAGTTCAGTATTTAGGTCACAAGATTGAAAAGGGGGTCAGAAAGGTGACGCCAGAGAGAATCAGTGTGATCAAGAAAATGAATCCACCCAGAAATCAAAAGGAAGTGCGAATGTTTTTGGGAATGATTGGATATTGCAGACAGTGGATCTGTGGTTTCTCACTCATTGCAAAACCTCTATAGAGGTTGACACGAAAAGATGTGAAAGATCCAATTGTGTTGGACGAAGAGAGTATGGAATCTTTTTCAAGATTGAGAAACAGTCTTTGTCAAGCACCTGCTTTGGGAATGCCAGATTACTCTAAAGAATTTGCATTGTACTGTTGTGAGAGATATGGATGTGCACTTGCAGTCTTAACTCAGAAACACCGAATGGCACGACGCCCATTGGCATATTTTTCTGCTACCCTAGATTCAGTGGCTGCAGCATTACCAGGCTGTTTAAAAGCAGTAGCCGCCACTTGTGTAAGTCTGGAACAAAGTGAAGCAATTGTGATGGGTTATCCAGTAAAAGTATATGTACCACATTCTGTTGAGATCCTTTTAACCCGCACCCGGACTCAACATATGACCTCTAGTCGGCTGACTAAATATGAGAGAGTGATTCTAGGTGCTGAAAATGTGACAGTGGTGAGATGCACTACTGTGAACCCTGCTACATTGTTACCAAATTCAAGATGTGAGAGAGGAAGTGGAACATGATTGTCTGGAAGTGACAGAACTCTGTACTTTGGGGCCCATTAGGATGATGGGCGGATCGCCCCTGCCGGGCCGGCGGTAGCCACCGCCGGCCAGGCGGGGGCGATCCGCCCGCCATCCATGCCTGAATGACCCCCCGCCATATTAGGATGGCTGGGGAGTCCGCGGCGGACGGGAAGACCATCCGCTGCTTTTTTCCGCCGGTCGACTCGTCGACCAGGCGGAAAACGGGCGCAATATGGTGGCGGTGTCTGCAAGACACTGCCATCCATATTGCGATGCAGCCGGTGATCAGCCTTTCCATGGCGGCGTTGCCGCCATGGAAAGGCATACGGTCTTTGCTGTTGGGGGCCCATTGAGGGCCGCCAGAGTGTTGGGGGGTGCACATGGGGGGTACCTGTGGTACCTCCCTACATTGCCGTGGACAAGGTGGCAGGCACCGCGCGGTGCCTGTCACCTTGTGCATGCCAATGCACAATGTGCATCCACAGCATTGTGGCGGAGGGGCTGTGCGCACCGCCTGCCACAATGTTGTGGATGGGGGATGCCACCGCCACCGTGGCGGTGGCATCCTAATGCCCACAGCGGGACCACCGCACCTCTGGCGGACGGTCCCATTCACCGTTATGGTGGCAGGCGGACTTTGTCCACCCGTATCGTAATGCCCTGTCCAGATATAGAGGATGAACCCTTGGAAGAATCAGATTGTGAATTGTTTGTGGATGGATCATGTTTGAGAAACAAAAAGGGTGAATTGTGTGCTGGTTATGCTGTCTGCACCTTATCAGGAGCACTAGAAGCATCATGTTTGAAGGGGGTAAACTCCACCCAAGTCGCAGAGTTGATTGCTCTGGATAGAGCATGTAGATTGGCCAAAAGTCTAAAAGTAACCATCTACACCGACAGTCAGTACGGATTTGGAGTCGTACATGACTTCGGTCAGTTATGGATGCAAAGAGGATTTCTGACTTCCTCAGGTACCCCAATTCGGAATGGAAAAACTGTAAAGGAATTATTAGAAGCTTTGCAGTTACCAAAAAGAATTGCAGTTGTAAAATGTGCTGCACATCAATCAGGAGATGATGATGTGACAAAGGGCAACAGATACGCGGATCAATTAGCGCGTTACTGTGCACAAAATACAATGGCCATAAACAGATCAATTGAAAGAAAAAATACCAAATGCCACCTTATGTGCACAACCACATTTGAGACTTGGGATGAGGTAAGACAAATGCAGGAAGAAGCCAGTGATGAGGAAAAGGAAGAGTGGAGTAGAACAGGTTGTAGGAAAAATGCAGAAGATGAGGTATGGGTCTATCACGATGGAAGACCAGTATTGCCAGATTCTTTACTTTCTCACATGGCCAAGATGTACCATGGACTCACACATATTGGAAGAGATGCAATGGTTAGACTATTCAAGCAGACATGGTATAATCCAAAGTTCAGGGTCAGCGCAGAAAGTTTATGTCAAAGGTGTGCCATATGTAACCCTGGGCGTAGTTCGCGAAGTAGCGCTACGCGAAGTGCACTTCGCACTACGCGAGCTATGCGTAGCACTACGCGAACTGCGTAGTGCGCTGTTCGCGATGATTGCACAGTGCCGGATGCTTGTCCGCAATGTGCAATCATTGAAAACGGCATCTTGCACAGTGCGAGCTGTCTTTTACTGCCGCTCGAGTAGATTTTTACTCGAGCGGCAGCTTTCTCAACGCGGACTGGTAGTTTCTCATCGTGAGCGGTCGCGAGCATACGCGACCACTCGCAATGAGAAACCTGACCTCCCCGCGTTGAGAATCTCGCCGGGAGGTTTATTTTCCACGCTCGCGATCGGCAACTTGATGTTGCTGATCGCGAACGAGGAAAAAGTCTCACCGGGATGTCATTTTGCTTGCTCGCGGTCGCCAACTTGACGTTGAGGACCACGAGCAAGCAAAAAATGACCGCTGCACTGCGCTACGCGTGTTTGCACTGTGCTACGTGCAATTTGTATAGTGCGAAGTAGCGCAAACTTCGCAAACTACGCGAGCGTAGCGTAGTGCTTTGCCCAGGGTTAGCCATATGCCAAAAACAAAATCCAGGAAGAAAGACAGTTGTGAGTGGGGGTGTAATTGGGAAAGCAGGAGGTCCTTTTACCAGACTTCAGATTGATTTCATTGAGCTACCACCATGCAATGGGCTGAAATACGTCCTTGTCATTGTCTGTTTGTTTTCTCGCTGGGTAGAGGCCTATTCAACGAGAAGGAATGATAGCCTTACAGTGGCTAAGCAGTTGTTGAGAGAACTGATCCCTAGGTTTGGTTTTCCAGTCACTTTGGAATCAGATAGAGGATTGCACTTCAATAATGAAATAATTCGGATGATTTGTGCAGCATTACAAATTGAGCAGAAACTGCATTGTGCCTATCGACCAGAAGCATCTGGTATTGTTGAGCAGATAAATGGCACAATAAAGTCTAGATTAGGGAAGGTATGTGCATCCACAACACTAAAATGGCCTGACGCTTTACCCCTTGTATTGATGAGTCTTAGAAGTATTCCTGACAAAAAGACTGGATTGAGCCCCCATGAAGGGTTGATGGGAAGAGCCATGAGACAAGCATACATACCTGCGAGCAAACTGATGAATATGTCTGATGATCGTGTGCTAGATTATTGCAAAGGACTGGCTGACCTGGTGCGTTCTGTGTCTCATGCAAAAACAACAATTGATGGACAGAATGCAGAACAAGGTCATACATTCACCCCAGTACAGAGATCTGGGCCTAAATCCATCGTTTTTTTGCTCACCATGCCATTCCAGTTTGAACCCAGCCATAAGCAAATCAGTCTAGACCCTGTGCCCAATGGAAACAGTCCAGCCCGAACTGCCAGGCCAGGTCCTCCCTGGACTGGAAACAAGCATCCTAGGACCGGTTTCGGGGTTTCACCCCTCTTCAGCCAGGATAGCTTGATTCCAGTGGCATGGAGAGCACGGGACCCACCTCTGGGCATACCCGTCCCACTCGGGGTGACAAATGCAAAAACAACAATTGATGGACAGAATGCAGAACAATGTCATACATTCATCCCAGTACAGAGATCTGGGCATAAATCCATTGTTTTTTTTCTCACGATGCCATTCCAGTTTGAACCCAGCCATATGCAAATCAGTCTTGACCCTGTGCCCAATGGGAACAGTCCAGCCCGAACTGTGTGTCTTTTGCTTTCTCGCCCCAAGTGCGCCAGGTATGCCCAGACGTGGGTCCTGGGCTCACTGTGCCACTGGAATCAAGCTATCCTGGCTGAAGAGGGGTGAAACCCCGAAACCGGTCCTAGGAGGCTTGTTTCCTGTCTGGGGAGGACCTGGCTTAGCAGTTCGGGCTGGACTGTTCCCATGAGGCACAGGGTCAAGACTGATTTGCATATGGTCAGGTCTAACCTGGGGTGGCATGGTGAGCAAAAGAATGATGGATTTAACCCAGATCTCTTGACTGGGGGTGAATGTTTTGATTTGTTCTGCATTCTGTCCATCAATTGCGTGTCTTTTGCGATCTGTGTCTCGCCAGGTTGGAGGAGATGCCACAACGACACAGCGGAACCAAGCACATGATTTGAATCCTGGTGGGTGAGTGGGTCCTAGTCAAGAAGCACGTGAGGAAAACGTGCCTAGAACCTCGTTGGAGCGGCCCTTACCAGATCATATTGGTGACAACCACAGCAGTGAAGTGTTTTGGCTTGCCAAATTGGATACATGCAAGCCATACACGCCTAGTCCCAAGTCCAATTGAAAGACCTAAAGAACAGCAACTGGTAAATCAAAATCAAGAACCAGCAGCTGAAGTGTGCGAAGCTGAAGAGTCTGGAGTGACAGATTCTAATGAACATTTTGACGATGAACAGCCAAGCACAAGTTAAGTAAATTGGGCACCAGATACTGGGACTGAAAAGACTGCTGTTGAGTCAGAAGAAGGTGAGGCTGCCGTTGAGCCAGAGAGAAGTGAAGCAGCCGTTGAGCCAGAAGAAATTGAAACAGCTGTTGAGCCAGAAGTAGGACCAGAGGAGAATGAAGTCACCAATGAGCTAGAAGAAGGTGAACTCACTGATGAATCAGAAACAAGTGTTGAACCTACAGAAACAGAAATACGAAGGAACAGTGAGAGACAGATAGAAAGAAGACTGAATAAAATAAATGGTGAACAAAACACAGAAGGTGAAAAGGTAGTACAGAAAAAGACACCTAGGAAAGGAGACAATTGGTCAAGTGGAGCAAGAAGACTAAAGTATAGAATAGTAAAGAGAAGACTGAGGAAAAGACCAGAGCAAAGTAACGAGGTCTCAAGCCAAACAGAACCAGACAATACAAGAAGAAAAGCAACCCAAAGAACAAAAAGAACAAGAATTCCATGTAGAAAGTACAAAGCTCCTGAATGGACCTACGTCATACTAGAAGAATTTGAAAGTTTATGTCTAAGTGAAGAACACGACAGTAGTGATACTGAAAAGGAAGATGAGAACAAACTGAGACCACCTTAAAAGGAACTGTAAAGAGATTAAGGTGTAAATTGTCAGTTGAATTTGAATTAAAGACTCAAGAAAGACCAAAAGACTGAAATAAAAGAAAGGGGTGAAGAAGAAAGTCATTAAGTGTAGGATTACACAAAAATCTATTTTTAGAATTTTTTTAGAATAGAGTCCATATAGATTTTTCCCGATTTTCTTTAGATTGCAGACTAAAAAGATTGTTAGATTTTTGTATTTTTTTTGTAGGATATCAAAATGGCAGAAGCAGAAGTGACTGAACAACCAAAATCTGGTCTAAAACGTAGATGTATTAAAAACCTGCTTATGTAGTGTTTTTCTATTAACACTTATATGGATATTGTTAATTGTTGTCATACCCATTTTTAATGTAAATAACATTGGAAATAATACTAATGATGTGTCGATTGAAGGAATGAAAGATGTTTCTAAACCAACTATGAATACTAATAGAGAACAAATGGATGGAAGCATTCTCCATCATGACAAATCAATTAGTGATTTTTCGTTACATGTTTTTACCAAGTTGTTGTATGAATATACTAAAACTATGAATGTGAGTGATTGTTATGTCTGCATGCAATTACTAACCCTGGGCGGAGTTCGCGGAGTTGCACAACGCGAAACTCCGCGAAGTGGAAAAAAAACTCTGCCGCGCTACGCGGAGCTCCGCAAGCGGCGGAGTGCGATAGAAAAATGCTGTTCGCAGTGATTTTCAGTGCCGGATGCATGTCCGCACTGTGCAATCATCGCGAACAGCACAATGCACAGAGCAAGTGGGCGCTGCTTTCCTTTTGCCGCTCGAGTAGATTTTTACTCGAGCGGCAGCTTTCTCAACGCGAACAGGCAGATTCTCAACGCGAGCGATGGCGAGCATACGCGACCACTCGCCATGCGAAACCTGACCCCCCCCCCCGCGTTGAGAAATCTCACCGGGAGGTTTATTTTCCACGCTTGCGCTCGCCAACTTGATGTTGACGATCGCGAACGAGGAAAAAACTCGCCGGGAGGTGGATTTTCCGCGCTCGCCAAGTTGACGTTGACGAACGCGAGCGAAGAAAAAAACTCCGCTACGCTACGTGGGGCGGAGTTTTTCAGAGCTCCGCGTAACGCGGAGTTACGCAAACTCCGCGAGCGGAGTTCACTGCCCAGGCCTAGCAATTACCTTCGTCTGTCTCTGAAGGTATAACATATCATCACCTTTCCCTAACCTATGGTGTGTCATGTAGTGTCCTCAGCAGCCTATTCTATGTGACAGGTAAGCTGGAATATCAGTATACTGACATAGATTTAGTATTTTCAGAAGTACCAATTGTAAGGGAATTAAATAAAGTAGTAAGTGGTAAAAATGCCCACTATATGGGAGAGTTCTTCCATATCACTAAAACCTATATGCCTACAAAAATAACTTAACATGTAACTTACATGTTGAAGAGAAATTATTCTTAGATATGGTAGAAAATAGAAGAGCAAGTTTCCATAAGAAAGCTGATGAACAGAAATCACAGGCACCACCTTGGGCTTTTAGAGAAGGAAATTATGAGAAGGGTGAGACATACGCTGCGATGTCCCTGGACTGGTCACAGAAAGGGAAACTATGTTTGTATAGATCAAAGACTAACTATAATAATTATTTCATTGGCACTAGTGAATGTGAGCATACTTTCCAAATTACGGGAGGATGGGGATTAAAAGGTGGAACTGATCCTGTTTTCCCGGGAATCTATTATGTGTGTGGTAAGAAAGCCTATTATAGGTCACCTGCACATTGGTATGGAAGCTGTTATTTTGGGATTGTTTTTCCAATAGTCTACCATGTAGACCGTAAGGACAATAGTGTCAATGAAATAAAACAAGGACTAATACGTAGTAAGAGAGCAAGTTTTTCAGAAATAGTAGGAGATATCTTTGGTGCACTGATACCCTCAGTTGGAGTTGTTTTAAATTCACACAAAATTCGAAAATTGTCCACAGTGGTTGATCGTTTATCAACAGATACTGCTGGTGGTTTCTTGACGATTGATACCGAAATGGTGGCAATAAGATCAATGGTTTTGCAAAATCGACTTGCCCTAGATATTCTTTTGGCAAAAGAGGGTAGAGTCTGTGGCATGTTGAAAATTCAACACTGCTGTACCTATATCCCGGAAAAAAGTAAAGGGATAGAAGGATATATTAGAAATATTACAAAATTACATAATGATTTAACCCAACTGGAGGTTGACGGTGTTTGGGAGAAACTTGGAAAGAGTTTTTCCTCTGTAAGTAAATGGTTTTCTACCTTTGGAAGTAGTTTGTTGGGAAAAATAATAATGCCAGTACTTTCAGTAGCAATAGTAGCTTTAGTAATATTAACAGCGTATAAGTGTTGTAAATGCATAAGAGAAAGAAAAGATGCAACAGACAAAAAGAATAAAAGAAAGAGAGAAGAGATAGAGTTAGAAGAGATAAAAGGAGAATATTATGATATGATAAAAGAGCTAGATGAGAGTGCCATAAAAAGAGAGAAAAAGTAAATTCTAGATAAAATGAAAGGTGGCACTCGGTATGGTGAGTATTTATGATGGCTCCTAAAAGCCATCAGAGGGGGGATTGATGGAACAGGATTTCGCTAAAGAAACCTGCTCAATGGAACACCCCTATAATACGTACTAACAGTAAGCATTGTCAGAACAACTAATGTGCACATTTACTCTAAACGAGGGAAGCTATGCTTTGCAATATGCATGAACTAACCCTGAATAATACGTAAATAACCAGAAATGTAATAATCTTGTGTTTAGAACGAATTAAGAAGGTTTGCATGGCAAGGCCGCATGAGTATTTAGTAAAAAGCATGGTGTGTGTTGCTTTAAACTAATAAATAATGCAGCTTTCCTGCTTGTGCAATGCTAGGCTAACCGTTAATATGAAGTAGAGCTAAAGTGGGTGGTAAACAGTGAAAATTGCATTGTCACATAATTAATAAATGTCTGTTTTCCCGTTCTTTTAGTAATGGACGAGTCCTCCATTTTTTAAAAATGGCTTAACCGAGGGCGGGTGGAATTAGGAGCGAGCAGGAACCATGTGACCACGTGACTGAACTGCTGTGCAAAGCTGAAAAAGCCTGACCTGGTGAAAGACAGAACATTGAAAGCCAGCCAAAGCCAGTGTCATCGTGGGAACGGAACCTGTAGTTGTTAAATTTATTCAAATGTACAATAAATTGTTACATGTGTACTTATGAGAGAGAAGAAGTATTGATGACTGTATAAAAAATTGTTTAGAACAATGGTGTAGTCAAAAGTAGATGATTTCATAGTGGGGTGACATCCCACCCCTAGAACCTAACCAGTCCCTTTGCTAGAAAATGTGAATTTAGCAACTATTGTGGGACGGACATGCACTTTTAGGGTATAAGAATGGGTGCTTTAGGGGTGTGGAGAAAGAACGCTAGGCTGAAGGTGTCTGAGAGAGGGATGCGTCGCTGATCGTCGGTTTGCTGAGAGGCCCAACTGTTCCTGTCCTGTCCCTGTCCTGGCTCATGAGTCTTTGATCCCTGACTCTTGGTTCAGGGGTCCCCACTACTGCCTAGGCCTGGGTGGTGTATTTTTCCCTTACAGATACCTTGGGTTTGTATCTGATCTAACTTAGCATTGCAGAAATAATTTTTGCAGTCGTATTCTTGTCTCTGAAAATGTTTGTCTCTTCATCTATCCCCTCCGAATTGTTGGTTTAAAATTGATATATTTTTACTTGTATCTAATGTCTCTTCATCTATCCACTCTTTGCAACGTATATTTGAAATGATAGTTCCGTTGTTGCTATGATTGGATTGTTGCTCTCTCTCTCATGAGGTTTCCAGTATTTGAAATTATGAATGTAATCACTATGAGCATTTATTATTACTAGATAAAATTATTAAATCTTACCAAGAGTTTGTGGTTATTTTAGCCAGTTTCTAAGATTAAAATTTTTATTTTAAGAATTACCATTGCCATCAACTCTTCAACTAATTGGTCCATCGACCAAATAGATGAAAAGTCGATTATCATTTGTTCAATACGCAAAAGTACAGAATGTTTAAATTTTGTGTCTGAGTAACAAGAGTAAATTGAAGTAAAGTTAACAAACTTGACCCCAGCACATCAGGGATTTGGGTGAATGTGTATGGGCCAAAGTATGTGATGTTTTTGAATATTTATCCCTGATCAATTTATTGGGTTTGCGCTGGATCACCGTATTTGACTAACTTTCTTGATTAATTTACCTTTATTTTGCCTGTCATGAAAAATACAAGCCAGGCTGGTACAATGCTAGTCAGGCAGGTGGCACCTCTATCCACAGGGGTGCTTTTTGTCATTTCCTGTCTTGGAACTTGCCTCACAAAAATTAGTGCTATGTGAACCTTGCCGTACAGCGATATGTGTCTGTGCTTGTGTGCGGAAGAGTAAGAGGTTGCCTAGTGAGGCTGTTTTTTATGGACATCAAGTGGAGATTCTGCCACTGCTGCTTGCTGCAGCATTTGTTTTTGTGTGAGTGAAGCTTGAAGTGTATGTTCTGGGCATCTTGCACTAGTGAAATTACTATAACTGCAAGTGACAATATGCCAATGCGGAGCTGTACCTGATGTATGTGTGGGATGCTTGCACTACTGGTGATGCGCTGTACCTGTCTCCTAGTGAGGAACCCTTTTTCTCACAAATATGCAGTTACTGTTTTTGTGTGAAGACAACTAACAGTTTACTTTACACCCGGGCTGCATCTTTTCTATGCGAGGAATGTTTTTACCACTGGCTGATTGTGCTATACACATGTGCAAGTGACGGAAGCTTGTACATATGGGTGTGATGTACCAGTTTGTGTGAAGATTGCTGGCAGCTTTTGCCGATTCTATGTTGTTCCTTCTTTACGTGACGGATGCTTACACGGCTCGTACTTGTGTTGTCTCAGCCGGTATATGATGGAAGCTTACACATATGCTTAGTGCCAATATCGGCAACACACCCCACCCGCAAACACAGCAATCTCATAATAAAGAAAACACAAGACACATTGTTTGTTGGAGAAAACATTGCTGCAGGTTTATTTGTATAAGAAATATGCCAACATGGTGGCTCAACTTACGGGCGATCCAAGGGCAAGCAGCAGTGACACCCCTAAGCTGCCCTGCCCACCTGAAGAGCCAAATTGCACCGTGGCCCTAACCAATTGGTGCTCACCATTTTGGGGGATTACCCCTTACATCATGTGGACCACCAGTCCATCCATTTACTCACGCCCCTTGAGGGGGCGGAGCATATCCAGGCAAGCCCCCGGTTGCTCAGGTTTACAGCCATCTGAAGGACTAACTGGGCACCGTCGTTCCTCCAGGGTCCTGCCGCAAGGAGTTCCTGGGGTTGTTTGGCATTTGCACCTTTGTTATGCTCCTGAAGAGGGTACCCCTTTGTACCATTCAGCCTCTGGATCGCCCTGTAACTCCGCCATAGCTCTGGGTGTGGCACCCGTCACACCCTGAGCCCTCCACCAAGGCAGGCATTCTTACTTACACCCTGCTGTTTCTAGTGCATTACCCAGGTCCAACAGAAACAGGTCCATGCCCACTCTAGACAAAGGAACCACATCCACATCGAAACATCCCGTGGACTTGGCATGCAAGAGCCCGTGTCTGATAAATCCAAAACCCCTCTGCTCCGTGAATTTGCGCATGGCACTATTTACTCTCCTGCGTGAAATTTCTACAGCCTCTCCAGACCTGGCCCCATGCCAAACTAAATGTGGAGTGATCTCAGACCACCATAATTTGCATGCGCCTAATTGGTTACTCAACTTACACATAGTGGATTTCATCGCTTGCAGCAGAACCTTCCTACCCATGAAAATCAAGTCATTGCCTCCCAAGTGTAAGACCAAGATGTTGGGAGGGGATCCGCCTCCCGCTAGCTAGTCTGTGCCGCAGCTTCTTCAGCAAGCTGTGCCAACGCATGCCTGGGAACCCCAACCAGACTATTTCAGTGAAGGAAAACCCATGCCTCCAATTCCTGTTTTCGGCCCAACAAGCCACTCTCCCGATGTAAGAATGGCCAATTACCCAAACCCTTGATCCTGGCAAAATAAAGAAATGCAGATTTGCAAAACACCTTTATTGCAAACACTGCACAGAGTTCTATAAATACTACGCAAGACTGAACATAGTTTGCTCAGAAACCACACTGCACACCAATTAGCACATGGTGCTCCGCCATATTGCACACAGTTGGCTCAAAATTCACACTGCAAACCACTACACATGGTGCTGCGCAAGGTTGCACTTAGTTTGCTCAGAAGTTGTACCGCACACATATCAACACCTAGTGCTCCCAAAGCGCACTCCGCCCTTGCAGGCATCACGGGCGGATATAACGCTTGAATCCCTGGGAATCCCACCGCCCCACCTGCCTGATGAGGTCCGGTGACATGCCCACCTTGAATCCAAATTTTAATTTTCTTGAATAATGGACATGCCAAATATTCTTAATACATTGTAGCCTTTTTGTGCTTTAACACCTTGTTTCCCCAACTTTTGGGACAGCAGCACACTTGTTAGATGACAGCTTCCAAAACTAGCCTAGCTGCTATGGCTATCAGGGGGGTGAGGTTTTTTTTTTTTTTGCTTAACTGAAGCAACTCGTAACATGTCCTCGGATCCAGAGTGCACATACTTTGCTGAGTTTGACCAGACATTTGCACAGACCTTTTTAATCGCTAAACCATGCCTAACACATGAATGGTGTCAAATCTGGTTTGAGGGAATGTATGTATTGCGCCCACTATTGCCGCCACTGCACCCTTTCTTGGAGTGACAACTTGCGCAGCCCACCAGGCTTGCTTAACTGCAGTCCGATCACAGATGCACACTACCTGCTAACCAGCTGTGACCCTTGGTGCTTAAACCCGCAAAAGACCTAGTTCACTTAGTTCTCCCCGGAATTGATTTCCCTCCACAGAATCAAAGCTGGGTTCGGCTTACCTTCTAGTCACCTTGTAATTCCTGTTGGAACATTTTTACCCCGTATAGCCAGAGAGTCTTGCGTATTATTAATCCAATGATAATTTCGGAATCCAAGATTCCCAGTTTCATGTTTTGCCGCAGCCCACCTTTTGTGGGTCCGCTGGGACCCGTCTGCCTCCCTGCCAGTATCCTCTTTACTTATTACAGCTCCCTTAATGCACTTGCCTGTCACTCAAAGACACCTGGCACCAACATGACGCCCTGCAGCTTGGTGAAGATGATTTTTGAGCGAAACGTACCCCAGTCCATGTTTTCAGCATTTATCCTTTATGGAGGCTCCAGCTCGTGTGAAGTGTATGTCAATGCCCTGGCAAGGCATACCTCATAGCCTGTTCCACCTTGGTGACTATCCTACTATGATGTGTAAAGGCTCAACTATCCGGTGAGCTTAGAAATATGTGACATTAGGCAAGGGAGTCGTCGTGTACTTGCCATGTATCCCTCCTTTTTTACAGGAATTTGCCTGTTCAGTTTCATCTGTGGTGTTAGCCCCCAGACTTCCCAGGCTGCTTACAGCTAGCCATGTGAGCAGTTGCTGACGTTAATGCGGGAATCTCCTGGTTGCAACTTGAAATTATACACCGCACGCCTTAATGTGCTACGTTGTAAGTGATTAAGTACCTATCTTATATCTCTTCCCCTTGAAAATATACAACAAACCGCATTGGTCATGAGAACCTACATAAGCACAAAATGTTATCCTGGACATACGTCTAAATGAGAATGGCTCTACACAGCCATAAGACCAGAGATACACATGCATTAAGCCCACAGATACACCTTTGAGGTATGCTAACCTGCCCCAAAATCTGCTTCCCCCTGCTCCTGAACTGGGAACATGTTGCCTGGAGGTACAACCCCCCCCACCCTCCGCCCCTGAAACTCTCATGATATCAGTAGGCTGAAGCTGCGACTAAATGCATTACATTTGTTTGCCCAGGCCTGTTGAAAGTAAATGTTATTCCTTTATTCGGAGTCTTAGTGATCTTGGGGTAGGAGGGGGGACTGATACCTGCCTTCGAAGAACCAGACTTATTGTTTCAACCAATTTATGGGACACATGCTGCAGAAAATGGCCCTTAAGATCTCTGACTCTAGCCAATTGAAGCATAAACCTGTGGCTTTCGCCTGAGAAACCTGTATGTATGTGCCAAACATGACGTGTATTTGAGTGCACCGTCAACCTGAAAGGCTAGGTGAACCTGCTGGGAGCTGCACCTGACCATGGGACAAACACGGTCCCCTACCGGGGGTGCAATAGTCCGCTAGACCCGTATCTGTGTTCTATACAGAGACCTAATGCTTTTGTCTTTCTAAGGCAAGGAATGCCCACCCTTGCAGCGCTCAATCCCTCCCGAATCATAATTGTCTGCATTGCCAAGGTTAGCCTAGGTGATTGGTCATTGAAGTCCTGTATGGGGTCTACTTCACACTTGAAGAAATGCCTACTATCTTGCAGGAGGTGATGCACATTTGAACTGGCGGCTACTAACGTTACTTACGCCTGCATATAATACGCTCAGAACAGAGTGCACTTGCTCTGTAATCCCCTGGATTCTTGTCTGGCATTCCTTTATGCCCAACTATACCCAAGGCAATGCTTCAATTCTGAAATGATGGGACTGTGCAAGCTGTAATGAGTCTTCGCATACACAAGTCACCCAACAGACAAGTTGGCCCTGATGAACCTTGTGCTCTGGTGCCAGATTGGGAAAGAGCCTTGCCTTCGCTTGCCGCCCCCTGAGGAAAACACAATGCCCGTGCACTGCCTGCAACGCGGTGATGCCCTCGTGTAACATCGAGCGATTGGTCAAATTCACTTGCCAACTTCCACTGCTTAAACCTACACCGTGGCAATAGTGCATCCACCAAACATGCACCTGAGAACCAGACTGCTCACCTTTCCACCTAGAATGCCTCCACACTGGCAGCATGCAGGAGGTCTGATTCCGCGTGGTGCCATGGGGTTAATATTTACGCATACTCTTTAGATAACTGAGAATGCTTCAAAAGGTTGGCTTCCTATATGGCATGGAATGCTTTGTAGTATCACCAGTGCTGTAAAGTGAACCGTTCATGCCTAACAAAGCCAACAACTGCACCCACCGAAACAAACTGCTCAAAGCGCACAGCACCAACAGCACCACCCCATGCCTATTCGTGTTCAAGGATCTCTGTATGTCCTAATTAAAAGAGACTGACTACAATATTCACGCTATTTCACCGAAACATTCAACATTTTGAGAAACTAAGCAATGCTGCTTTAAAGTATTGCTGTGTTATTCCACAAAAGAAAGCAAGAACCATCTATGGTCTACCTCACGATTAGATTGCCACTCCCTTACGTGGATAGCGAGGGGTGGGGGGCGGCTAAAACACAAGATACCACATTGTTAGGTAGCATAATTAGCATGCACCTATTCAAATGTGCCACCTGCAGGTTTAAAAATATTTTGTCGTGCCACCCTATGGCTTAATGCTTCTGACCCGAACATTTGGTCTGTCTTTATCATTGGATTAAAACATTTAAGCTGAAATCTATGCTTAGCATAGCGTTCCGCATAGTTCAGCCTCTTCTGTCATTGCTTCCATATATATATTATCAACCCGTAGTCTTACACCTACAGCAAGCCAGGGCTCTTGACCTTGTCAATGGTATCAAGTTGCATAAAGTAAATACATCTCCTATTACCCCACTAAGGGCAACCCCTTGATCTAAACCCCACGCAACCCCCCAGCCCACACAAACTAGTTCTTTCGCGTGCCGGACGGGAGTGAATACTTTGTTTTACCAGTGGTTGGTCTGCTGAGAATGGGTGCATACATTTCATATGAACTTTCCAACCTTACACGGCAAAACATTACCATTGCACCCACTTGCACTGTCTTCACTGAGACTACACTATGCCAACGTGGTGTGTAAAGAAACCCTGAGGAAGGCTGGAGCAACGTCTGCCCTTTTGGTAGCCCAGAAACTAGATATCCTGGTATTTGTGAGGATTGCAAGTAACCTGAAATGTTATGAAAAGTAAGGCGAATCCCGACAGTGCTGAAATCCGCCCAAATGAGTTTATAAAGGTATCCAATTTAGAACCCCATGGCAGCACGAAGGTTGATGCTTTGGAAAATTATGTGGCTTTGCCTCTGGGTCATTAGTTGTTAGGGATGCTGGATATATTCCAGCACAGCAGGTGAAGATGAGGTATTAACTAAGTGGTTGATTTAAACAAACTCTCCTAGCTAAACTTAGTAACATTTTACATTCACCTAAATGCCCTTTCAGAGTGAATACATACACGCACCATGTTAGTATCTTTTCCTTGAGTTAATTTGCAAATAGTATGCATGCAACTCTAACCACTAGTATCTGTATTAACTTTTGTGCTTCTACCATTCTTATGTGAATTTAGAGCTTTTCCGCTTGTATCTTAGATGTAAGGCATGTACTCTGAAGTCTCTATGTAATGTAACTGGTCCTTTTGAAAAGCATTCTGTCACCTTCGGGTAAAGTTCGAGCTATATAAATTTGCATTCAATATATCCATGACTGAATAACCGAATTGGTTGCTCTTTGTTTCCCCCATCCCCGGACAAACTGTGCAGTACGAGGTGGCCATAGCCAGTAGTTGCGCCACACTCTGCCAGGGATCGAGCCAGCCGGCCTGGCAGGAGGCCACCTGGGGTGCAAGAGCCATGGCCACCAAAGGGCCCCGCACTCACCGGTAACTCCGTAACCGATAAGATGCAACCGGGTGCCTCCAAAACCACAACCCCTTACCAGGGCATAAACCAGGCCTGCAGTGTGCGCTGGCAGGCCCGTCTCGTCACACCACAACGAGAACCTCAGCAACCCATGAATGTGCAAAATTTACCCGCCTGACACCAGAGCTGCTATGCCACAGAGCATTGGCCCGCCAGTGCAGAGCCCGCGACTACACGGCAGGAGAAGAGCAGGTAATGACACCGATTTGGTTGGGCACCCATGGCATCCAACAGCCTAACCTGATCACGGCCAGGCCACAGGCCCTAAACCCATGCCGCTCCCCACTTGAATAGGCAGCAGACAACCCGGCAGCCTCATGCACCAGCCCGGCACCACCCCGTCGGGATGACGGTCGGGCCTACCAGCTCTCGCAGACACACACTCTCCAACAAGTCGGGACCCTGGACAGCCCTGGCCCCCAGGTCTGGGAAATTGATCCAGCTCCGGGGGCCCGAAATCCCACCCAACTCAACCCGACAACCAGGCTCACCCACCAGGAGGTCGGAGCCACCAGCTAAAAGGGGGAGGAGTGGGGGTTGTAATGCCCCACACTCATCGCAGGAATACCGACGCGCCACACCAAAATAATTGCTTTGCTGTGAGCTTCACACGCTGGAGACTCAGCCCAACCGAGCACAGCCCGGCCCCCATGGCGCCGCCCGCTCACCACACACTAAATGCTCGCGGTGCAAACCAGCGAGCCACCGCACAGAGCCTCACTCCGAGTGAGTTCCCCCCCCAAAGCAAGTACAGAATCACAAGATGTTGGGCCTCTCACCGGTTCCCCCGCTACAACCCTTGCACTATAGCTGCTACCCCATCCAATACTAACTTATAAGTCACGCGGTTGCAGTGCGCATTTTACCATGCGCACGTTGAAGAAAGTCAAATGACCTCTACTGGTACTCAAATACCTCATGAGAACAAGCTAGCCTTTCCACTGCAAAATTTTATAACTGCCAGGCTATTGTTTTCACTCAGAGGATGAAGGGAGTGCACCGACCAGAGACAAAGGGGAGGCATGCCCGCATCTGGTCTGAAAGCCTATCTTACTTGGGACCATTCTCGCACTGGTCCCCTCTCCCAACCAGTATGGGGGAGGTCATATATGGCGGGCGGCCTCACCTGCTGCTAACTGTGGGCCCGGTTTGCCCATGTAACCAACGGCCCTGTCGCCTCTGCCCCTGAACTCCGGTAGGCCCCCCTGGACACAACAAAGGGCATGCCCCACAGGGCCGTGGGCCCTTACCCATGCTGCTCCCCCCCGCAACACACACATTACCAGGCTTTTGGACGTGCACCAACCAGGTCAGAGCCGCCGGATTTAAGGGGGAAGGGGTTGTTGTGGGCAGATACTGCCCCTGACCCAGCGAACAAAACCGACCAGGGACACGACAGCGTAACCCGCGGGAGCCCGGCCCAGCCCCGCAACAACCTAGGTGGCAGCGCTGGCTACAACATCACCTACTCTTAACACCCTGTGCGCCCGACGTGCTACACAAACTAGCTCAACCTTTGCGACGACCCACTTTGTTCTCATTCTTAAAGTGTTTCTGGGATGGCGTACCAGGTTCCTTGCTCTACCAGAACCACTCGATATCACATCACAGCCCTCCTCCCATTGAGAGAAAGGCACGAGTAAACAACGGAAGAGGCTACCTGGCCCCCACCTGCAGTCACGGCCCAAGAGCCCCCCCACCCTCTGCCCGGCAGTAACCGGGTTAAGCCGCAAACAAGTATCAGCCCAACCAGTTTCTGTAACCGCTACCCCTCAGCTACGTACGGGACGACTCCTTCAAGAAAGAGGAGGGAGGGGTGCTCCGCGGAGAACACCGGATCCGAAAGCCTGGGGGCAGGGGCATCTAGCCCAAAAACAGCGTCTCAGGGGAGGAGACTCACCGCAGAAAGACACCGACTCTGCCTCTCGAAACGAGGACCCGGCGCAACGCGGAACCAGGGGACGACCTAAATGGCGTGAAGTCTCGGCACGCACAAGGGTCGCCAGATGGGCGGGGAGGTCTATATACCTGCCTCCCCACCCAGTGGCGTGCCAGAAATGGCGTGGTTAGGAAGCGCCGGACCCCGAGTGGGTCCAAACACTAGACTGTCGGGTTTGTGCCCTCATGTGGCACTAAGGTGGCTGCCCTCCTATGGGGCCCCTTGCGTGGGCCGCGGGCAGCCTCAGAGTCTGTGTGTGAGGACATCTGAGAGTTTCTGCTGCTTCTGGTAAGTTACTGCTGCCTGTGAAGTGTGCACTACTCGTCCTGTGATCTACCTGTCTGGCTGTGCTGTATCTGTCTACATGTAAGGAAGACCGGCTGTGCTGCTCCCTGACCTGGTCTGTGACTTCGATGCACAGGTTGGGTTTGGGTAAAGGGGCGGGGCTTCCACTTGCACTGCAGTTTCTTCTGCATATCTGTGTATATAAAACATCTTGCGCTGCTGCTGTCTGTGCCTGTAGCAGCTCGAGGAGTGGAGACCTCATCATAGAAGCACGTACTGTTTGTGTAAGAGAACATGCATGCTTGCTGCACTGCTCTCGTGCTGTATATCGGTTATACGTGCTGTGTGTCTGCTTGCTTTCGGTTCTTTACCTGTTCCACACTGATGAAGTGCTGCTGCCACTTTTGATGCACATAATCTGTGCACGAGAGGAGTCTGCATTGCTGCGGGCTTTACTGTACCACGGTTGTACCTATCGTGTCTGAGCCAGGGAGGCCTGCACTGAGCATGACCGAAGCTGGCACGGCTGCTGCCTGTGCTGCACTTCATCTGTCTCCGAAGTAAGCTCAAGCTGCTGCTCTCTGCAGTTTGCTTCTTCTGTGTGTGGTAGTGAAGCTTGCTCTGCTAGTACATATGTCGTACCTCTTCTGGGTGTGCGGAAGCCTAGCGCTGCCAAGGCCCATATTACAACTTTGCTCTGTGTGAGGGAAACTTCATCAGTGATGTCTGTTCCACAGCTGTTCTGTGTATGCCAAAGAAGCTTTCATCCCTACAACACACTCTGTAACCATTGGGGCATGGGGGAAGCTTGCACTGCTGATGACTATAGTGTAGATATTCAATGTGTGTGGGACAAGGTTTCACTGCTGCTACCTGTGCTGTTATTGAACCTTCCGCTACTGTTATCTACGCGATACCTGTCCTGTTTGTCAGGCTGGCTGGCACTGATGCTTCCTGTTATGAGCCTTTTCTGTGTGTGTGCTAAGTGCCACCACTGCGAGCGCCCTGTGCGTTATGTGACATATTTTACACTACTGTTGTCGGTTCTGTGTCGGATTCGTGCACGTATAGGAAGCTTAGATTTCTCTGACCTGCTCTCCTCCCAGTCAGTGCATGACCCAAGCGTACACTGAAGAGGCTTGCGATACGTGTTACCGTTAGATAGTAATGAAGAAGCTTGTAAACATCCTGGAAGCCGGGGAATGGATTGGTGTTTTTTGGGAGCAATTCTGTGGAGTCAGTTGCTGCTGACTGGGGAAGCTTGTTTATCTTGTGAAGAAAGTTATCATAAACCTTTAAAGTTATCCTCTTTAGAGTCTCCTATTGTGGAACGACTTAATTGTCAAGACTTGCACTTATAACAGTCTGCCACATGGTGGCGCTGTTTGCCTAATTCAGAGACACATTAGAAATAACGAATTCCTGCCGCCTAAGCCAAACTTATTATAGCTAGTCTGAACCGTCACACTTGTAGGCGTGAGATGGTTATCAGTTGTGTTGGAACTGTCATGGGCAGCGCCGGCAGGTGCAAGCTGCAGTGGCCTCCTGACGAGGCCATTGACATATATATTTTTCTTTACAAATTAAGCACTGACAGTCTGTAATTACATAGAGTGGGCTTCGAGACCACTCCTCCCAACCAATGATTTTTTTTTTTTTTTTTTTTAACAGCGTCTTTCAGTTTTTAGCGCGAGAGTTTGTCAATCACAGCTTGGTTCCGCCCAGTAACTCTCTCCCCTCCTGCTGTTGACTAATTGGGGTATATGCTGTCGCCTAAGTGCTTGCATTGTTATACACGAGGGACTATTTTAAACTTGTACACTCACAGTGCATTCTACTGGTTGTCACATTTAATTTAATTCTATATTCTAAGCAGTCCGTTTTTAAAAAATGTTTTAGTGCAATAAGCTTTTTTTCGATTTGTCAGTGCTTCAGATTGAACTTAAACCTATCATGGTTGTTGTATTGACTTTTATTTTTGACATATCGGGGTACCTTACTCAAGTTGCCGAACCAATCTTGTGAGACTCGAATCTATCTTGGGTTAAGGCCGTCCCAATATGGAAAATGAAAAGCCAATATCACGCCTCTCTTTTTCCTGTGCGTCACTCAGGGCCGGTGCTAGGCATGGGCAGTGTGGGCAGCTGCCCAGGGCCTCGCACTCAGCCCACCAGCATGGGGCCCGCACCAGTTTAACACACCACCAGCCCTCTTGCTGGGTCACTTGAAAGAAAGGCGTCTTTGCAATTGTGCCCGTGAAAGGGAGGGTGGGGGCCCTCCCTGGGTGGGGGCCCTCCCTGAACCTCTTAGGGATGGTGTCCCAGTTGCAAGGAGACACATTTTTTTACTTTTGTCCTGCAATTTGGCCTCCTCTCGGGCTGCCCATTCAGAGACACCGCAGGATGTCCATTCTCCAGCACTTCAGCCCCCCACAGGTTTAACTCTCAGCCCCCAAGCAATTCTCACACCTTCAGCCCGGAATGGACTGTAAAAGAGGTGCTTGTAGGTGGCAGAGAGGGGAGCTGCGGCCCAGGAGGAGTCTGCACAAACAGCTTCCAGAGCCCTGAAGGTGTCACGTATGCAAATTAGAGGGGCCTCGCACATTCCCTTTCGACCCAGGGCCCCAAAAATCCTAGAACCAGCCCTGGCGTCACTCTGCATTACTCCACTTATACCGCCTTCTACTTCCTCCCTCGTACGTATCCCTCTTCCTCCTGTACGTCACTCCTCATTCCTCCCTCGTGCCTCTCACTCTTTCCCCTGTGTGGTGCTCCAACCATCTTCCTCACCCCTGGTGGCTTCTCATTACTGCCACTGATACAAAAGTCCGTCTGTAACGAAAATTGTTGTGCCTTTATTTCATAGCAAACAATAAGATGATGAACGGAGTGCTGAAACTTTTCAACCACTCACCTCAGTCACAGATCTGGGTTTAATCCATCTTTCTTTTGCTCACTATGCCACCCCTGTTTGGACCCAACCAAATGCAAATCAGTCTTGACCCTGATCCTCATGGGAGCAGTCCAGCCCGAACTGCCAGACCAGGTCCTCCCTGGACCGAAAACAAGCATCCTAGGACCGGTTTCGGGGTTTTACCCCTCATCAGCCAGGCAAGCTTGAATCCAGTGGCACAGCGAGCAAGGGACCCACGTCTGGACATACACTTGGCCACTTAGGGTGAACATAGCAAACACAACAAGATGATGGACGGAGGTGATCGTTCTGCTCCCCATGTTCTTCATGTGCGGGATCTCGTACGGTGGCGACGAAAATCAATTTCTTCTGGCAACAATGATGGGGAATGCTTGTCCCAGGCACCTTTTGGCTGTGCCACGCCCTTCTCTCCTGATTGGGCCCTTTGAACCCATACTTGTATTGGTGATCCACTGATTCTTTATCTTGGTGCGCTCTCATGCCTTGCTGCTCAGTACCCTTTGTTTGCCGCCCACGGGGGGGGGGGTCTTGGGGGTTAGCCACTGTCCCTCTAGGGTCAGCTTTGCCTCCTGGTCTGTGGTACATGGTGTTCTTGGGTGTCTTGATGTGCAGACTGTTCTCTGCTGGTTGTGGTTTTTCCCCAATAGTAGGGTCTCCAAAGGGAATGGCCAAACATCTTGTGACTTTTCACAGACTCAAGCTAGTGCTGGGTGCACTTGTGTTTTTTTTTTCTTTTGCTGTGTTTATTCTAAATAGGGAGTGCTTGGATGGGGTCTGTGGTATAATGTTTTGTGGCCTTCCACGTACCTCTCTTTGAGTGCTTAATACAACTTTCGTTATAAAGTATATATCTTTCGTTCTGTCGGTAGTATGCTGATTGTTTTTGGTTTCAGGTTCTCTCATTGGGCTCTGTATGTTAGGTTTGGCAATCTTCCAACATTTCTTGAGAGTGATGTAAAGGCATCATTGTGCTTCAGTTTCTGTGTGCATTTCAATGCCTGTGTTCCAGCATATGAGATTGCCCATACTGTGGTATGAACTGTTTCCTTTTGGTTGATTGTCTTCCAGAGACCCATGTCTGCATGCCCTTTGGAGCCTCTTTTTCACTTATGGTGTTTGCGCTGGTGGTGTACAGTACTTTGTTCATTTAATAGATATGGAGCTTTGGGATTTGTTGGTTGCCCGAAAATGTGATGTTGGAGATTCTTTGGTTGTGTATACTGTCTCATGTCTTTATATTATCAGCACTGAGGCATTCTGTTTGTAGTTGGAGCATGAAATATTGCCATCTAACAGTAGGTCTGACAGACAGCTGTGCTATCAAAACCCAGATATAAGAATTGTCCTTGAAATAGGCGCTCTCATTCGCTCATTCGTCAGCTGACCAAAAACACCAGCATGTCCCACGTTACAGCTGCAGTGCAAAATCACTGATTCCCCCTTAGTGGCAGGAGACAAAGCTATGCAATAATGCCACTGATGTGGGCTTCCAGCTCTCCAGTCTGGGGAAGCTTGTTTATCTTGTGAAGAAAGTTATCATGCCCCTTAGTGGCAGGAGACAAAGCTATGCAATAATGCCACTGATGTGGGCTTCCAGCTCTCCAGTCTGGGGAAGCTTGTTTATCTTGTGAAGAAAGTTATCATAAACCTTTAAAGTTATCCTCTTTAGAGTCTCCTATTGTGGAACGACTTAATTGTCAAGACTTGCACTTATAACAGTCTGCCACATGGTGGCGCTGTTTGCCTAATTCAGAGACACATTAGAAATAACGAATTCCTGCCGCCTAAGCCAAACTTATTGGTGGGAGTGTTGCCGTCTGCCCACACCCCAGTGAAATGGCAGCCTTGGAAGGGGCAAATCACGTTTTTTTATACAACTCACTACCTAAATCGAGGCGGTTTCTAAACCCTCACAATCTTTGCAGAGAAGTTGCGAAGGGCAGTCGAGATACTGGCACTTATCATTGGTGTCCCAAGAGCTAAAATACGATTTAATTCCAAATAAACAACCAAGGTAATTCCACTCGAAAACTTGGCTTTTCCAGAATGTTTTTACAACTAGCAGTCGAAGTGCGGCCTACTTATAAATTTGCCTTAAGTGTTGTCTTTTTTGCTTAGGACCCACGATAAAAGTGCTATAAAAACTGTTCAATTAATGACCTGCAGTTTGCTAACTTTTGTTAGTCTTTGTTTATGTTTAGGGAATTTGTTAAGCGCACGTATACCAAAGGTCTCTTGGCGCTATGAGGGGAGGGAGAACCTTCCTAAGGAATACTAACAATAGGCTAGAGTGAACAACCAAGTTTTCAGTTTTTTTCTGAAATTGGTGTACTCAGATGATGGTCTGATGTCTATCGGTAAGGAATTCCAAAGTGTAGGGCCAAGAATAGAAAAACGGGAGCCGCCCGTTCTCTTGCGCTTAAATCTAGGAATAGTCAACATACATATTGTGGCAGATGTGAGATTTTGTTTGGGTAAGTACCTTGAGATCTTTGCAGATATGAATTTGGGGCCCTTTTCGTAGAGTGCATTGAAGACCATGCAGCCTGTCTTGAACATGGATCGCTGAGTCACCGGAAGCCAGTGCAACTGTTTCAGAAGTGGTTTAGTGTGGCGGTGTCTAGGTTGCTGAAAGACCAGCCTAGCTGCTTTGCCTAGAAAGGCCTTTAAATTCATGCAGTTTATGTTGAAATGTATCATAATTAACTAAACATCATGCTATTTAATCTGCAGTTGATTTGCATGCCAAGTTAAAACAAACTTCTTGAGTTTACTCACTTCTGATGTGCACACGCCTCACTTTCATGCCCAGCACAGTAAAGCAAGAATTCTCATTCAACTGGCTCTGTCTGAGAACCCTGTTGTAGCTTTCCTAGGGGTCAATTTTTTACCTCTTCTCACGAGAAAGCCATGCACCTGCTAACACCACTACCTAGAATCTTCGCTTCTGTCGCATGTATTCTACAGCTGTCTATGTGAACAAAAATGTAGAGAGGTTTGGGATATTTGGGAAGGAGCTAGCTTTATATGCACAGCTGTTTAGGGAGGCGATGCTCTCTCTTTGATGCAATATCAATATTTTTGCTTAATAAACGTGTTTTAGCTTTTAGTCAAAGCTCTTTTTCTTCTACAGGCCCGGATTCTAAGTGATCTGGAACAGTATTCCCTTGATTCTGCTCCAGGTCATTCAGAGTAGGCAGGTGTTTTTAGCCCCTGCAAATACTGGACCCCTCCCTGAATGTGGAGCTGCTGGGGGGTCTGGACAGCTGTGGAGCCCGGACCACCCCCCCTCCCTGCTGCACAACTGGGGGAGGTGAAAACACCCCTCTGTGCCCAACGCAAAATCTTCAAGCCATGGATGGGTACCACCAACAAACATCAAAGTATTCCCCCTCTTGTAATTTGCCACCTGTTTTATCTAAAATCAAGGTCATGCACTGGCTAATTTATTGCTCTTAGGAAGAATAAATATATACTTAAACATTGAGCCTAATGAAGATCTTGTGTCGTTGCAAAGCCTGTGATTCTAACAATTTCAGTGTTTACTACCACAGAAAAGCTTTTTAGACTGTACAAAAGCCCTGTTATAAGTTGGAAAAGTCTTTCTTTCTAATAAAAACATTTTGATTTTTTTTTTTACCTGTTCTGCATCAAACAGGAGGGTGTATGTAAGGGGAATCCCCCTACTATTTGTGAGTCACAACAGAATGTATCAATTGTCTTAAAATGGATGTCTGTTGACCCTTACAGGTCTCCATCCCTACGTTTGCAGCCATTCATAGGGGGGCTACAAAATGTGTTTTGTCCCATTAATATTTATGAGGGCAGAAGCTATGTGATCTGATAAGAATATGCATCTGCGATGGGACTGACAAGTACATAATTCGCACTACAAAATGGTGAAAGGCCACAAAACGTCAGTGCACAATATGCACAGCGGGAGCACTTTAGTCAGAAAGAATAGGGAGTGGCCTATTCTGCATTCTTTTTCATTTTTCCGAAATAAGCACCCAAAGCAGAAGGGGCTTTTATATCATTGCCAGCTGCAAATGTGGTAAGACGAGCGGAAAGATGTGCTCGAAAGTTCGACCTTAGGAGATATTGAAAATAAGTGCAATTAGTTTGATGTGTATTGTAAAAAACTGGATGAATTTTATTTGGACAAATCGGTAATAATTTTAAAGCGCGTGAATGCCGACGCGTCTTGGTGCTAGTGTCCTATGAGAGAGCTGAGACAGATCTACTTGGTAAGGGAGGTAAACAACCAAGTTTTTAACAATTTCCTAAAATGTAACCGGTGAGGTTGGGATCTCAAAGAGGGATGGTGTTCCAAAGCTTGCATGCCGAGAAAGAAAAGCTTCTGCCTCTCCATCTAGCTTTATTTTTTCTTGGAATGGCCCCATATTTGGCCACACCTGATCTGAGGTTACGACTGGGAACATTCCAAAAAAAAACCTTCTGAATATGAGGGTCAGTTTCGTACAGTGCCTTGTGGACCATACACAAAGCCTTGAATTTGACCCTTTCACAGACAGGTAGCCAATGAAGGCCCCACATGCTCTTTGATATGGGACTAAATTGGTGAATTTTTAAAAGCTGCTACATTTTGCAATGATTGAAGTTTGAATTGCAAGCGCTTCTGAATTCCTGAATATAACGCATTGCAATAATCTATCTTAGAAAGGATGAGGGCCACAATGACCATTTTTTGCCAATCTTGGGGGATATAAGGAATAACTTTTTTCAATACCCTTAGTACATGAAAGCAGGAAGATGTAACATGATTAATTTGCTCGGACAAACAGAGCTGTCCATCAAATATAACCCCCAAGTTCTTCACTTTCCAACCTGGAGAAGGAAGAGAGCCAAGATTGGAGGGCCACCATGAAGTATTCTAGAACGAGATATTACCAAAGAAGAGCACCTCCATTTTCTCAGAGTTCAGTTTAAGACAGTTTTCCTGCATCCAGATTACAATATGTTCCAAACAGTTTTTAAATTTATTGGCAACCTTGTTGACATCAGATAAAACTGACAAAAATATTTGTGTGTCGTCGGCGTAAGAGTCTGCTGAAAAACAGTGAGACGGAATGAGTTTCGCCAGGGGGGTGTCATAGATGCTGAAAAGCGTGGGGCTTAATGATGAATCCTGAGGCATCCCACAGGAACGAGAGAACAGATTAGATGTAAAATCCCCGAAGGCAACCATCTGTTCTCTTTAGGATAAAAAGGAACTAAGGATGGTGAGGGCTGCACCTCTGATTACGATTCTCTCCAACCAGTTGATAAGCAAATAATGGTTCACCGTATCGTACGCAGTAAAGAAATAGAGAAGAATCAGCACAGCCCTCCCTCCCTTGTCTACCAACATTTGAATCTCCTCAGTAGCAGCAACTAAGGCTGATTCTGTGCAATGCGGAGGTCTGAAACCATATGGTGATGGATCCAAAAGACTGTTGGCATCAAGAAAGGACATCCGGTCCTCATTAATAGCATTTTCCTGTATTTTCACAGGCAACGGTAGACTGGAAATAGGCTGGTAGTTTTTAGGGTCACCTGGACCAAGGGAGGGTTTTTTCAAAAGAGGCAGCACCAATGACTTTTTCCAGGCTACTGGAAATTTGCCAGATGTCAAAACATTATTCAGGAGTTCAGTAAGATGTACAGAGATCGTACTGGAGACCATATGCAATACATAGGGCAGACAGGGATCCAGCGGAGAGCCTGACTTAGTAGTCTCCAGAAGTCTTATTACTCGGTCTTCAGTGAAAGGAGTAAAACTATCAAGAATATTTAGGGCACACTCAGTATTATCGTGCAGCCCCAAAGGTGATGTAGAAGAGCGCAAAGGAACGGCTAAAGGGTTCGCACCTTGATTAGAAGAGAATTCCTTGTAAACGCTGTTTACCTTTGTTTGGAAAAACCAACTTATTACAGAAAACTTGATCAGGAGTGAAAATGTTGTTATTATTGCAATTTGAGAGTAGTAACGGAGTAGTAACGGTCTTAAAAAGTTCTCTCGTAGAATCCTTGGCAGTGTTTATTTTTTCTGTATAGTATTTGTTTTATTCTGAGATGATTAGCATTTTATACTCATTTATAATTAGGGCCCCGGTTCTATGGTATTTATTCTTTGGACATTTCCGTCTGTATTTATCAATATTTATTTCAGCTTTATCTGTATTTATTATGGGTTTTATGAAAAAATAAAGCTGAAACTGGTATATTTCACATTTATTTAACCAATAAATATGCAGTCATGCTTGAATGCCTGCCAGGTTTCAGTGAAAGGAACACCCGCAGAAGATAAATCAATGCACTTGTCTAAAAATATGCAGATTTCAGTACCAGCCTTGTGCATATCTACAGCTGTTTAAGCCTCTTTACTAAAATACCTTTTTTTAACCCCCTTACCTATCAATCCACACAGTTATTGGCCTGCCAGTCATGGCAAAGTGTACTTGGAATCACTCAAAAAACACCCATTTCCATTTTTATCCACATTTAAAATAAAAAAAATACAGACAAGAAAATAAATGGTTTTCGGTCTGTATCTATCTGTAAAAATCAGTAAAAACGGAAAACAGGGAGCCTTCCTTATTTACATTAGCTATATTTATCTTTCTCTTCAAGATTGTGGTCTTTCCTCTATCTTTGTTCTTGGGCTATGCATTTTTGTTTGCATTCCTTTAGCTCAGGGAAGTACCACTGAGCAGAAGGACTTTTCCTATGATTGCTTATAGTTTTTTCTGGGGCTAGTCGAGTGACTGCAGAGTCTATCCAGTTAGTGAAATTGGTGGTGGCCTCTTCTATATTAACATTTAGTGCCGGACTATAATTTTTCAATACACTATCAAGCTCAAAATTATCCATTTTACTCCAAGGGCGGAACTTAATAGAATTTGAAGAATTGAGAGAACAAGATTTATTGGCTGGAACTGCCAATTTGAAAACGACTGCTGTGTGATCCGACCATATAAGAGGCAGAACTTTGTCAAAGCTTAATGTGGAGTTGTTTGTGAATATCCCATCCAGTGTGAGGTTAGCCTGTGGATAGGATGATTAATTAATCGACTGAGGTCGAAACTGGAAAGGCAATCGACCAACTGCTTAGTCTCTGTGCTTTCTTCAAACTTTAAATGAAAATTAAAGTCCCTCAATAGGGTGAAATTGGGAAACCCCATGACTCCATAAAGGCATGAACAGATGTAATAAATCAGTCTCAGACCAGGGGGACGATACAGCAAAGCGCCATTAAAAGTGGTGATGTTATTAAATTTAAAGGCAGACATCAAAGCTTCGCCGTCCAAGTGAGTGACAAGATTAAACATGGCCTTAATATAATTGCGATAATAGCAATCCCCCTCCCCCAGTTTGCCCGTTCTATTTACTATATATCATAGTCTTCCCGGATTGCAATTCTCAGGTCTGGATCCGACGAAGCGTTGGTCAAGGTTTCCTTAAGGAATACTAAAACCGGAATACTAAAACCGGGGCATACATATCTACAACTCCGCAAATTCATGCTTATTTTTGATAAATAAGAGATCTAGTGTTCAATAACACACAGATCAGCAACTCAGATAAGCATCCTAAAATCTGGGTAGCATGTGTTGATTTTAGCGAGGAGTTGTTACTAGCACACCAGGTTGGGTTGAGACTGAAAGCATAGTTACATGCAGGGCAACAAAATTAACTTAAACTTGCATTGCAATTGTAGCCTCACAGCAGTTTTGCCTACCCTTAGAGCAGAGATCCATCAGCTCGTCCCTCGTGAAGGCCAGGTTAGGAAAACAACCAGAGGTCCTGGCCCATGGCGCAACCCGGGCGTGCCAGCTGCACGGACGCGCTACCCAGTCCTCTAAAAGGGCCGGCATAGAGGGGTGTAGCCTGCTTCAAAGGAGTGCAGTCACACCTCAGAGGCAAAAATAGAGGGGCCAACGAAAAAGAACAAACTAGAGTCCAGCAACCACTTTCTCATCTGACTAGGCTCCCCTACACAGTAACACTACTTGGAACTTGACAAATAACTAAATTAAAGGTGGGAAACGGAAACTCAAACAGATTAAAAAATTGGCGGATAAAGCCATGAATCGGCACATTTAAAAAGTGGGAGCAAAGCATCTCCCAAGGTGGCCAGTCAGTGCCTTTACAAGGAAATGAAATGCTGATTGTACGTGCAGCTCAGAGGATGCCAGTCTGATTTATAAAGGTGTTGTTCTGGGATTGGAGTACTAAGAGAAAGTATGTAAAGATATAGTCCCACACTATGGAAGTCTGAGAAAATTTGAATCTGAGAATAATATGGAAAAAACATTTACTGATCAATGTATGTGGCACTGGAGAGATTCATACGTGAGATAATTGCAGCTCTAGGGAAATCTCAATTTAGTAGAAGATCTGGAGGTTACAAAAAGAACTACATATTCCCTGACATGTTTAAGAGCAACAAGGGGGAAGAGTGCAAGTTCTGAACAATAATAACAAACGAAAAGTGGTAACAAAAAGGAAGAAATATCAGAGGAAAAAATTGTGGTGGATGTTTGTAGATGCTACCCATATGGAAATGAAAAATACTTTGCTGATTTTAAGGAGTTTGTGGCATGGAAGGTGATTTGTAGAAACTGGGTGAGGAGAGACACAGGCCAAGGTACTGAAAGATTTACAAATAATATTAAACAAAAGTTGTGATTGAGGGACAAGGAAAGCATTGGAAAATATGTTTTGACTGCTGGACAAGGAAAAAGAAAATATTCGAGTGATTCTGAAGGTTCAAGGACTAGACATTAACAGGATGAAAAACTTTAGTTCAAAACTGACTTACATTTCCAAGGCTTATTTGAACATAGCATTCAAGAGTTATTAAACTGAGCATGACTGTTATTTGAATTTCAGGCATTAGGAGATTTGTGTGTCTTTTTAAACAGAAATACAGTTTAATGACAAATATGCCCGGCACAGTGTGACCAAGAGGGGTGATGAAGTTTTAGGGTGGCTACATCAGAGAAGATTGTGAAATAATTTGCACTGTACACGTGCTCAAGTGTAGCAAAACGGAGAAGGGAAAAGGTTGGGAGGTCACAGATTTTCTTGCGATGCTTAAAGAGATAGGATGCCTAAAAAACGTTTCTGAATTAAATTATGGTACAAGACTAAATGAATGAGCTAGATTGCTTAAGACACACTAGGCTAGCAAATCTAGCCAAGTTATGCAGAGAAAGCATAATTGAAAACTTGGAAGCTAGTGAATGGGGTTCGTCATTGGTAATTAGAAGAAAACTGAAAGGAGTGATTAGACTGTGTATTGCTTCAAAAATGTTTAATGAATGTTTTTTGGGCGATACAAATTCTGCTAGGCGCTGCATCTGTCTTTAATACTCTGGACAGGTCATCGTCATATCCCCAAATAAAGTTGCATCCAGAATCGATAGCTTTTATCACCTTTAGATTCACTTAAGGGACATTTCACTTTTGCAGGACTCCATTTTGTTTGGTGTCTGCAGCAGCAGTGCTCCAGAAGTTATACATTATTTAAGGGAATACCTGGTGTTCTATTTTTTTAAATGGTAATCTAGTTGCACTGAAGAGCAAGATGCTTGGTAGGCAAGGATGTCAGCAATGTTTCTGGAGGTAATTATCACGAAAAAGTGTAGGTTTAGGAAAGAATAGAGGTTAAATATCTAGGTAATATGATTAGTGGGGATGAAGTTAAACTAAAGGATTGCTTGGTGCACACAATAATGAATAACACTAAATCCCAGCGAGCAGGATCAGGTTTTTGGTTATGGTGGACTTCAACTCCAAATGCAGTACGAATGTGGCTGATAGCACAATGTATCCAAGAAGAATAACAAGAAAAGCAGATCATAAAACAGTGAAAGAGGCTTTTGCGGGGACTATGAATGACAAAGTATCTGGACATTTGCAAATGAGAGTCTCGGGTATAGGAAGAAACCAGTCATTTGCCAGTAATACTAGTTCTGCAGCTCGAAGCTGTGATTGGACCATGTATGGAATTCCTCTATGTTTTAAATTTTGTGTCTACCAAAGATTGTTTTAGTTCCCATTTGTGAGAGCTATTTGTTCATCTGATTAACTAGTCTGCGTAAACGTTTACTTCTCCTGGTATGTGGTTTACCTGCAAGTGTCCCCATGTAAATGCCTTGTGCTAGGTTTGTGACACCATAACAGACTGCTTCTCCCTGCTTGTTTAGATAGAAAATTGTGGGTGTGTATTGTCTGCCGCAACTTTAACTTTCTTGGTTTCAGTTGACTGTGAAAAGCTTTCAATGCCAGATAAAATGTCTTCAGCTCCACGTAACTGATGAGCCTGGTCACCTCCTGAGTGGATCACAGCCCTCATATCTTTATCTGTCCCATGTGCGCCCCTCTAGCTCAGATGCAATGCATCTGTCCTTATGTTGGCTTGCAGTAGAATTGTAGTGAATGGCCCCACATATTTGCTTTGTTCCACCATTTTATGTATTTGCTGATCTTGTCTGTTACAACCACTATATCTCCTCATCGTCTGGGATCACAGGTTGTTCAACCACATTTGAATGGGTCACATATATGCAATCTTGTTAAGAGCGTGGGTGGGCAGTGTGGTTTCATTTGGAGAACTGTGGTGCTGATCTCCTAGACGTTGCCTCTTGTCTTGCCCCTGCCTTGAAAAAAATGTCTCTGGATGCTGAGTTTGTTGCCATTGTGTAGCTTTTCTGAACTGGCTTCCTGTGGATTGCCTCTGAACATAAGGAGCTTAGAGTTGTCTCCCCGGACCTCTTTTGACAGTTATACAACCCTTTTTAAAGGAAAACGTGAATGCTGCAGGGCACCATGGCCTTTGCCCCGTCGTTGGCTTTTCTCATTCTCACTGGAGTCTGATGTACTTTAGGCCTGAACAGGTGACTGTCTGTAAGGGCATGTCAACGATATTTACCCTAATAACGCCCTTGGCCCTCTTCCTGTATTCTTTGGGCAGATGGGAAATAAGGCCCTTCATACCCTCCCAGTGCCAGTGAGCGGATCTATTCTGGGGCACTGGATTTGGCAATACATCACTGGATGGTTGCAGCCCTCTCCATTTATCTTAGTCTGGTGAGACCCCACAAAAGCTGATGACATGACAGTCTTCCTGGCTGTAGAGACTATGAGGGAGTGTGGCTCAACATGTGATCAAGGATCTTTAGCTAATGTTCTACACCTCTTTTCTATCGTGTCACTGCTTTAGATGTTGCTGGCCTGTTGAAAATTCTCCTTCCCTGTTGTAGGATACTTGGAAGCATTGGTAAGAATTGTTTTTGTTTTTCCTGTACACCGGGCTCAATGTCTCCAACAGGAAACGTATGTCCTCTCTCAACCTCCACCTGACCACAAAAGCATCAGCTGCCCACTTTGCTACTCCATATTAAATGGATCATCAGGTGGGGAGGGTCGGAAAGGATGCATACCCACCTCTTCCTGTTGGGGTCCACCTCAGCATTCGTCCATGTCCTTTTGGTATCTTGCTCAAGTTCATGTGATGTTTCTTAGATATCCGAGTCCTTTCTCCCCACAGGCTTAGGAACATTGTGTTGAGCCATGGGTTCCTTATAAAACCTTTTCTTTTTGATGCCTTTTTTTTATTTATTTTTATTCTCGACATCGAAGGAATCAGAGCTACTTTTGTACTTGTGACTTTTCCTTCTAGGCTGCTTGGCCTCCTTACCCTTTTGAGCTCAATCGTGCTCAGAAATTGAGGCAAAGTATTTTGGCAACTCTTTACCAGTGACTTTGTATTTGGACACAGTAGGATGGCAAGTGTTTGAGAACTCCTGACTGAAGTGTTTTCAGCGGCGAGGCCTTGTGGTTCTAATTTGTGGTTCCAATTTCTTTTGCTCAAAGATTCGGATTTAGGTGTTTCATTTGGTTGTATGGATGCCTTGTGTCTCAACAACTTTTCACCTTGAGAAACTGTAGACTTAGGGTCTGATTTTTTAGGAGCTGAATCTTTGACCTGCTGAGCAATTTCCTCAAATCTAAGTTCACCCATTCACCCTGAGCTTCCTAAGCCTCATCCTCCTCCTCCTCCTCCTCCGAGAAACCCATGGCCTCCAGCAATGAAGAATGTCTCTTCTGCCTCTCCAGTTCAGGAAGTCCAGCAAGATCTGCAGCTCCCCAATGGGTCTCTGTGAATTAATGTTTTGGGTTCAAACGATGAATACGCATAGCAATCCTCAGACTTACGGTCCCCTATGTAAGCAGAACATACATACTGGATGTTTGTTATTGAGAACGATGTTAGATTGGGCAGAATTTAAAAATTATGATCAAACTACAAAGTGGAGTCAAGGAATCTCAGGAAGTCCCCCTTTAGAATATTTCATTCTAGGACTACGTCGAAGCCCACACCACCCCCACTGCCCCCCAGAGAATATACCAGAAGCCTCAATCCATTGTCTAGCATCAATCTCTACTGTTCTCTCAACAGTTTCACATCACATCAGTTCTCTAGAGGTCTCTCAACGAATCTGACGATTTCTTTGGGAGATGCCTCTATGCACTTCCAAACCTAACTGCTGGGGAAAAAAGTATTGAAGATGGTGGTCAGGTTAGGTGGTGCTGCAGCCTTACTGTCAACGTAATAATCAGGCTGTGCCTATGTTGACACCCACAGAGTAGGAAAAAAATGGTAAACCAGCACATCATAGACCCAACTACTAGATTGCAGAATTACGCAGAGTTTGTGAATCTAGAAAAGATTTCACGCTGCAAAATACATATTTTCAGTGAAAAATATAAAAGAAACTAATTTAAAAAATGAAGTTGATTTTTTATTGAGGTTGCCAAGTAAATAGAGATATCAGGAAACTATATTGGGAGGAAGACAATGAAAAGGTGTTTAATACGAATTGAGTTATGAAAACAAGAGGTGTGACATGAATGGAGAAAAAGCTATGAAGGAAACTAGGACTCTGAAAAAATAATATGTATGAAAATAGGACCTGCTTTTATGGTCCCATGGTGCCATGTTATTTCTGACTAGTCTGACTGGGATCCTGCTAATCAGGACCCCAGTCTCTGAGCTTCTCCCCTAAATTGGTATGGTAAGTACTTAGGTACATACTAGATTGGACACTAGTGCACCCTTGTCAGTCCCTAGTATATGGTATCTAGGTACCCAGGGCATAGGTAGCCCAAGGATCCCCCATGGGCTGAAGCATGTATTAGGGACCACTCAAACTGTAACTACAGGCCTGCCATTGCAGCCTGAGTAAGCTGGTGCTAGCACAACTTACGAAAGATATCGTTTTCCCTATATCTAAGGTCACTGCACTTAAAACCTATAAGTCACCCCTAAAGCAGGCCTTTCAATCCTGAAGGCAGGGTGCTCGGTTCTAAGCGTGAAGGTGCCCCTGCATGAGCAGGACACCCCTACAGCCTTCGGAGTCCATTCTCTTGGGCTGTAAGTGCATCAGCCATTACGATATACAGAGAGGCCATGTGTCATTATGCGATGACCATCTCTAAACTGGCTGCAACGAACCCTATCATGTTTGGTATCAAACATGTTGGAATCATACCCCCACACCATAAACGGTGTGGGAGGTATGATTCCATGCACTGTAAAGCTCCTACGGGAGGCCCTCAGTGCTCCTGGTACCAATCTTCTAGACCCGGACAGCACAACATAGATGCTGCCGACCAGAGACACGATTCTGCCCTCCTGCTCCTGAGCCAAACTCGAGCAGGGGCAGGCAGAACAATAAGTATCCTGTCACAGGGAGGTGTGACCACCTCCCAGACAGGGTTTAGAGTATTGGGGCCGGGTGGGAGCGCTTGCCAGCGCCACTCAGTCTGCCTTGAAGGGCACATTTGGTGCCCTCCTTGCATAGTCCAGTTCAAACCAGCTCAGGGAGCCGTTTGCTCCAGCTCTGGCGCGAAACTGGACAAAAGACAAGGGAGTATCCTCCCCACTGTCCGACCCCTCTCCTGGGAGGGAACCCTGAATCGTCCCAACCCTTTCCTTAGGGTACTTAAGGGCTTACCTGAGGGTGGGTCCCTAGATTCGTCATGGGACAATATCCATTTCAAGACACCACTTCTTCGACCGTCTGGGCACTCTGGATTTCGCTCTGGGCATCAAGGCTGAAACTGGGAAGACTCCTGCTGCTCCTGATCTCGTTGCCCTGCTTGTCTGCTGCAACATCCATGCCTGTGCTCCATACAGGAACCTTCTAAGGCCTGTGGGCATCCAAGAGACCTGAAGGAATCTCCCTTGAAGTGAATGAGTCACTTCCCTGCATCTGCAGGCACCGCAACTAAGCTGACTGGTCTACTGATCCTGGGCTCCCACGGACTCCGAAAGGCTCAGCAACACAGGTGGTGGTGGTTCTTCACATCCCTCGAGGCCTGCCTTGTCCTCTCACCAAGTTTTAGGCCAGTATCCCTCGTCGGAGCTGCAGTAACCGAACCCCCGTGCACTGCGTCGACTTGCTGTTGCAAAGGCTTGTTGGCTTCCTTCCATCAAGATCTTCGGGCTCCAAGTATCCCCCACCTCAAGCATCTCCTATGACTAAGATCTTCATCCTCCCCACATCACTTGCACCGTGGGCCTGCATCTTTGGTGAGCTGCTTGAGGTTCTCTTGCTACTCCAGTGCCTCCAGCCTGTGGGTCCTCTTGAGGGTCTTCTTTGCTTTCTGTGGGCTCCCTGATTGCTCGGGGCCTGCCCTGACTCCCCTGCTTGTGGTGAGTCACCTGGACCTTGCTGTTCCAGACACTGCACCTTCTTCGCTTTCCAAGGCTTGTTGGTGCTCTAGACAGACACCGACACCACAACTCTCGACATCCGACGTGGGACAGCTCGTGAACGGCTTCTGGTTTTTCGCAGCGTCGCCTGGTCCTCACAGATGCAGCTCCAAGGTCACCGTCAACTTCCCTGCAACACTCTACATTGGTGGGCATTCGTCTTCCGTGCCTCCTGGTCACTCCTGAGTGGCATAGACTCTGTCCCCTTTGCTTGCAAGTACTTCTCATCCTGAATCTACCTTTGGGTTCCACCGGACACTTTCACCTTCTCCAGCAACTGCATCTTCCTGAAGTCTCCCATTGAGTTCGACCGCGGTTTCCGACGCCCCTTCACACCTATGCATCCCGCTTCCCTGGTGTAGGTATCCTAGTTCTTAGGGTATCCACAGGTGGGGTCGCTCTCCAACCTTCTGTCTTCCACGGGTTTTCTTCAGGGTCCACTGGGAAGGGTCCTTTAAAATTGCAACTGCGTCCTACCCATTGACTTGCACTGATCCCACGGTCGTGTTCCCACTCTGCACATGGCCCCCGTTGGGCTCCTGGTTACTTACCTCGGGTGGTTCCTTGGGTCTCTGGCACTTCTACGTCTTCTGAGTACAGTCTTGAGTCGTGGTTCGCATACCACTATTTTAGCATATGGTTTGGTCTCCCCCTGGTGACCACTGTGTATTTCGTGCTACTTACCGGTTTCTATTGAAAAGTATTGTGTGCGTTGTGTATATCTCCCGCTAGGAGATATCTGTATGTGTTAGTAAGTGTCTTATAATAAATACATATTTTTATAAATACACTGTGTGGTTCTTTTTCACTTAATCTGTACATATAAGATTATGGTCTGGTAAAACAAGCTGCTTTACACTCCTTCTGGACTAAGCCTGAAGGCTGCTCTCCACAGCTACCACTTAGAGAGCTTTCTAAGGCTGTCTTAAGACCACGAAAATTACCATAAGGGTTGTCGGGATTGGTGCAGGGTGCCCACTTACATAAGTGTGCATCATATACCAAGCCAGCTTTTCTCAGTATACAAGTAAATCAAGGAAGGGTGGCCACCTAATAAATAAGCTATCTAAGAGGCATTTGGGCAAAGTTAGCTGAAACACTAAACCTTTTAATAGTACTAAAGAACATTCGTCTTGGTTCACAAGATTAATATTCCAAGAGGCTTGTGTATAAGAGGATACATAGTATTTCAGCAGGGGAAGACTTTTCAAACAGATGTTTGAGAAAAGGGTTTCCCCAAACAAAACACAGATTCAGAATGTTGTGTAGTCAGTTTCAAGTGAAAATGAATTTTTCTTTTAAAATGAACGGTATAAAAATGAAGTGACTCAAAATTTATCATTCAGAGTCAAATGATTTGATGAAGAAACTGTATCGTACTTTGACGGAAGGAATGCAGTTTGAAATGGGAGGAAGATGATCCGGGAAGAAGTGTTTTAATGAAAGAATGCAAGGGTATATATTGACACCCAAGAACAGGTTTCGTAATATTTGACGTTTTGCAGGGAAGAAGATTCAACAGATTTTGCCAAGGGTGGTTAGGGAAGGGAAGGCAAAGCAAAGAGGATGGAATGACATGACTATGTGTTAATTAAGGGAATGATCGAGGGAATGCCAAATAAAACTAAGTAACAATTGATGTGGTAATTGGATCAAAATAAAAAATAACACAGGGAGTAAGGAAAGGGAAGCCCATGCTCTTGGTTACAACTTGTGGGTGTTCAAGAAGACAATGGTGAAAAATAAAATAATGAGGATTGTAAGGATAACTTGAGTTGCGAGCCACAGAGATTTGGAAGAGTGAGGCAAACAGAAGAAAGAATTGTTGTGAAACAACCATAATGTAATGATTTTGATATGCAATGCTAAATAGTCTTTGATGTTATAAAAAGGGAGATGTGTGTCATCTCCCTTATAAATTCTTGCATGGGTGGGACTGTACATTATGCTCTTTGGTGTGTTGACGCTGCAAGAGAGACAACAGAAGATTGGATCCCTGGCTGGATTTATCTGTAATAAACTCAGCTCGTGTTTAAAACCAAGTGTGTTATTTCCCCTTTCATTTCAATATTCATGTATATTCAATAAAAATCAAGGAGATAAAAAGGCTAAGAAAAAAACAAATGAAAACTAACAGAATATTAGAAAACCTTTGGAGGTAAAGTGGAATAATCAAATTTTGACACTGAAACATGATTTTCTAATACAGCTTTATTTAAGTTGCAGCACCTTTTACACAATTAAAAATATTTTTGTTAATCATTTCATTATTTTAACTCTTTCAAAGGCGATTTTCTGAAAGCTTTATTTACAGTGCAAGTATTACACAGACCAAAGCCCAGCTGCAGGGACACAACTGAGGACTGCATGCACAGCCGGGCTTCCGGGACCACCCTAACTCCGACTAAACCTAAAGGGGAGATGTCAAGTTTGTCAATTTTCTTCTCAAATACAATTTCTTCTTTCCAGGGTTACTGGAATGAACAAATTATACACTAGTCCGCTATAAGGAGAAGAATAACTGTTATTACCATGGCACATTCCCATCTGATACATCTTCTGCTCTTTTCACATTATATTATATAAATTTGTATTTACTAACATATATTTATATATAAATCTCTAAAAAATAAAAAGGCACTTACTCCGCTTCCAACAATTATATTTTGATGATGAACCTTGGGTTTTTATCCAAAGGCACACGTACGGCAAACTTTATCTACCTCCTGCAGGCCTGCATGATGCCATTGTTAGAGGGTAATCCTCACAGGTTTCAGGTCAAGGCACATAGGTGCTAAAATCTCACAAAGCATTATAGAATTATAGTCCTATTGTATCACTTCTGATAGTGGCTGCCACGGGGAATAGAGTGGCGATGGATTACTGACTGATAAAGTAATTGGTCTCGTACCATTGTCCCTTGAAGTAATTACGCACTTGAATGTGATTTTGTTAACGCCTGAGCAGCAAAAATTAAATGGACTGATTTGTTTGCATCATTGGTTATCATTGTCACTTCCCTCCTTTCCCCACTTATGTGGGTTTATTTTATTCTTCTAGCACAAAAAAAGTTGAAGGTTTTTACCACAAATTATTATACTTCTTTTATTTGAAAATGTATTCCACTGAGGAGATCACATGCAGGTTGGGCATTCAGACTCATATGGGTTATGAAAATTTAAAGTAGCTGGTGGCTAAGCAGATTACATTTTTAATAGCAAATAGGAATAAAATTTCCTAAAAAAATCAAAACAAAATCAAGGAATTACGTAACAAAACATCCCGTACTTGTCTGGAGGGTGATTGGCTCTACGCGGCAACTCTCACAACAGCTGTTCAGCCGTTCTGAATATTTCAAAGTTGGTTAACACATCAATGAGTAAAGGGAGCTCTTACTGTAGGCTGTGAGGGAGAGAGGGGACTCTAGGCTTCTTCCATGACTCTTTAAAGACCAGTGCTGAGGAAGCCTAGCTGTGGGTCATCTTCAGGAGTCCTTCACAGACTATCAGAAAGGGTGTTTGGGCTTCTCAAGTAGTGGATAGCCAGCCTAGCTGTGGCCCATGAGAGGGCTTTTTTCAATGGAAGATGTAATGCAGGCCCAGCTATGGATCTTTCCTTGGTTGGTTTATCGATTACTTCAAAGTTCTCTGGGTTTCTGATCAGCAAAACAGAAAATACAGTACTAACCATGCCAAAGGTTGGATCATGCACATGGATGGAGGGTATTGGTAACATTATATCCTAGGTACATTTGGAACCAAGTACTGCATGGATTGGCAAAAGCAAATTTCCTTCAATGTGCCTCAAGACAAGAGGTTAAGATTAACATGCTCAATCATTCGGCGACCTCTTGCAAGAAACTGAAGTACCATTAGTATTTGGACACTTTTTTGTAGGACTAGGCAATACAGTTTAGCGCAGGGCAAAAGCCTTCTACAGCTCGGTCACTGGAGAAATCTGTACAAGCACATAAGAATGCAGCTTCATGTGCCCACGAGGGGGCCCTCTCGTTCAAACAGCACACAAAAGGTGAACTGGCTGTAGTAGCACACTAAATCCATCTTTTAGCCCCTTGTCCACATATAAAAGCTTGCCCTCTTTGTACACGTGCCCATTTCATCTCTATTGGGTACATTCAGTCACCAGTTCTTTCGTTGATGGCTTCTCGCTCACCCACAGGTTCCACTGAAAAGGCAGAGTGATATGCCGATTGCCCACTGAACGCAACAACAATGAACCTCCTAGCTGGACAAGACAACTGGACAATGTCAGATAATGATTCTGAGCACGACAAGACATTTGTGATTAGAATCCCATTCCAGAACAGATACTAAACTTTGCCAGGTGTTCCTTTCCTGATGTTACACTTACATTTTGCTCTACAATGGTCAGCTGCAAACACAGGCATGCCACCTACCCTCCCCTCCCTCCCCGCAACCCCCAACACCACCGCCACAAGGTCTATGGGCATCTGAACAGCCTCTGAAGTAAGATGATTTGGAGTGAGATTGGGTCAGCCATTGGCCTCATGTCTGCTATAAGCCAAAGTGGGGTCTATCCAAGTCCACTCTGTTCCCCTAAGTATTCAGAGCAGTAAGCAATGTCCACAATGGAGGTCAGCAGATTACACTGGACATATTAATCTCTTGGTTTAATTTGCGATGAATTTGAAGAGGCATCATGGTGGGCATTACAGGAAGGCAGGAGGAGATGGTGTGGGGAATCCATCGAACACTTATGTCGGGATTGCTCCTGTGGCAAAGAGGATAATGAAGAGGACGATGATTCCAACCACCACACAGATAATCGCAATCATCTTGGCATTCTTCCACCAGTACTTGCGGGCCACCTTCTGTGATGTTGTCTTGAAGTGCTCCGACTGCAGCGCCATCAAAGTAAAAGAAAGGAAAGAGGAGACAAAGATGAACAGAGAGGAGAGGAGTATGAAGAAAGGAAAGAGGAGCCAGAAAAGAATGGAAGAAGAGATGTTAATCAATAACGCCCATGGCTTATAAACATTGACCTTCTAGCATAAAATCTTGCTTTGCTTCTGCAGTACAACAGTAGATCAGTCAATAAGACAGCTCTACTGACGAGTTAAGGCACTTTTAATACAATAATGTAAAAGTTGCTTACCTGTAATAACTTTTCTCCATCATGGGAATCTTCCTCAAATTCATAATCTCCAGGTAATATCCACTATTCTTTTTAATTAAACAAGACTTAGAGAAACCATGGACTCTGTCCTTAAAAGCTTAGGAGCTGTCCCGGCCATGGAAATCCATAATGCATTTCCAATGGCAGCCATTTTAGATCAAATTTTGATGCAGTCTTAGTTAAGAATATGTAGATACTCTAAATAGTGTGAGAGCAAGAATGTGGTATTGAAAAATTGTAAAACAGATAATAAAGCTGAAGGACTATTACTAAAAGATAAGTACCTTATACTTCTGCATCATTGGGTCTTTGCCATATTTGCACTTCTTGAATGGAATACCAATCGGAGCAACAAATGCTGCAGCTACAGCTGAGTTTGAATGAAAAGTCCTCCATTGATGGGACAGGTTTTATTTTCATAACCTTTTATTATTCTCATCGGAGTAAAAAAAGTTAAACAGATATTACTATTACTTTCTTCACACAGCTAGCGGGTTGCGTTGGCCTAAGGTATAATTTTAGCGCCCTCGATGTCTTGTGTGTTGTGTTCGGAGAGGAAGCTTTTCTTCCTCCCTGAACAAAGTCTATGACGGTTTCATCTGTAGATAAATCAAATATGCTTCACATAAAAGGATCTGAGCCAGGTCTGGTAGAAAAGTACTGGTGGGCTTTGCAACAAATAGCACTCGTTACTTAGCATGCGTTTAGTATGCATGCCATTACAACGCAGTCGTTAGAACGACCGCGTTGTTAGTTCGCATACCTTTACTACGCAATTCGGAACAACGAATTGCAGTAGGGGGCGCTGGATGTTGGAATAGTATAATTTACTATTCCAACTCCAGTCTATGCGGACACTAGGGAAGGTGTTGGATTTTAAATCCAACACCTTCTCCCCCCTAACGCAAGTCGTTGTTCCGACTTGCGTAGTAAAGGTATGCGAACTAACAACGCGGTCGTTGTAACGACCGCGTTGTAATGGCATGCGAAGTAAACGCTGTATACCCTTTGCAACATGCATTCTACAGCACACAATATATGGGTAAAGAATGATCAGTCTCTGGTTATATTAGAAGTGATCATTTCCATGTCACCTCTCCCAGTCGTACAGCTAGAACATTCGCCAGGATTCTTGCTTCTAAATTAAAGGAGGGATATCAGCTTGAATGAGGTACATTCAGGACGGGTCTTTCCCGATTGTGACCAACACAAGGTGGCCATCCTGCGGTCATAACAGTCTGCCTTCTTCTCTCACCATCACGTAGAGGTTGTGCAATGGCTGCATCTATTTTCTGGCTAGTTGTTTTTATAGCTCCAAGGGTAGGCCATTCCAGGATTGCATTATACCAATAATCTCTGCTATTTCCCCCAGAGACATCTCTGCCTCCAATTCAACCCTATGCTCTTTCATCAGTCTAGACATCGGGAAGTCCTTCAAAAATTCCAGGATTTCCCCCAGGCCTACAATGCATAGTGTAGTTTTCTACACGACTTGGAGAACACTCCACAGTACTTTTATTTGTACTGTATTTTTCTCCCTCTGGATCTATTATTTTACATACCCATTTATTACTTTCGTCCCTCTTTTCAAGCCATGCTAGAAGGTTTCCAGCCTTATTCCATACATCGTAAAGTCTTTTTTGGACAGCAAGACATAATTTACTGACTTTATTTTTAGTTGGGGCCTGAACTTCCTGCTCTTTGAGACAAAGGCAGTGTCTTGTCTCATCTTTTCCTGTAAGCAAGTGTTCTTTTTCCAATTCAAGGAGTTCACCTTCGGATTGTTTATTTTCTTCCCGCCATCTTTTTTTGCTGTACAGTCAAGGAAATTACCTGACCTCCGATTACAGCCTTACATGCCTCTCACAGTGCAGTGGCAAAGCTCTCGTCCCTATTCTCCTTTAAAATAGCCTGTCGTCTTCCCCAGTGTGTTCCTAACAGTTTCATGCTGAAGAATCCTGGGATCCATACTCCATCCCCAAGCACCTCTGACCCAGTATCAGTTACCTCAGCCCCAATCTGTGAATGATCTGAAATCCTTCTTACTAGAATTTCCACTTCTGTGAATCTAGGTAAGTGTCCACTCTGTGTAATCAGGTAATCGAACCATGAGAAATAATTATAAGCCCCAGAATAAAAGGTATATTGCCTGTCCCTAGAAAACTACACCCTACAAAGAGTAACCAGCCAAAAGGATCAACAAATATCCTTCAGCATGTGTGCCCTTTCCCTTGGTTCACCCTATTCCTGTCCATTTCATCCATTGTCAGGTTCAGATCCTGGCTATTACGAGAATTTCTTCTGTCTATCTGTTCAGCAAGGACCCTAATCTTTCTAAGGGCCTGTTTTAGAGCCCAGGAGGAAAGATACAGTTAACAAGGCGATTCTATCACCATTCCAAAACCCAGTCACTGATGTAAAGCAACCCTGCTCATCTGTCAATCTATGTTCTATCACTATGGGTGTCTTTTTTTGAGGATAGCCAATCCCCTAGAAATGGAGGAGATCCCTAAAGTGGCCAAATACTCATATGTTCCTTTATCCAGCATACGGAAACAAGAGTCCTTTAGGTAAGTCTCCATTAACAGGATCACTTTCGATTCAAAGCTGTGGAATGCATGGTGTACTATTCCCTTTTAATTTTATTATTCAGTCCACTTACTTTTCACATTATAAATTTAAGACCCTTGGACTTTAGATGAGTTGCTGTGATAACCATCCATGAACATTGCCATATTTCTCATTATTACTGATGGGCTATCGTCCCATGTTTTGTGTATTCAGTCAGCTGCATGTGTTATGTCACTGATCTCATCCGAAGACTCAACAAAAACTGTAATCTAACCTTTCCTTCGCTTTTCCTCACACCCAGCTGCCCCATGTGGAAGGTTATGGAACTCCCACCCCAATTCACAAGAAACCGGTCACCCATAACCCTTTAAATCAGAGAGCTTGTGTTAAATGCGCTCTATGGCTAACTTTGATTATTACACTCTGTAAAAAAAATCCTCTTGACATGCACGTGTTTTTGAACGGCAACAAACCTAAACGATCTTAAACTCCATCCTGCCCAGTCATCAAATCAAGTATTGCTTAAACAATTAGACTCCCCCCCCCTCATTTCCTCATTTTTAATTTCAATCCCAGATTCCTCCTCCAGCAACCAGTTTGGAAGACGTGGAACGTGGGATATCCTCATGGTACCGCATGTCCGCAGAGTTTCTTCTGAAGTTATGTGGCTCAATTTGCCAATGAGGTCACTCTGTGCCTCCCTCTCCATCTCTACATCACAGCTTTCTCTGTCTTGAGGAGTCCCCTCAGTTAAACCTTCATTGCTCTGTGCTGAGGCCCCCAGGATGTGTCTTACTGGAGACCTTTCCATTCCAGCTTCATGGTCGCTCTGTTGAAACATGAATGTTTTGCTGGAGTCTCTTGCTGGAGTCTCTCTGCTCGTGGTTACTCGTTGTTACTCTTCCTGTGCTGGAAGTTCCTTTGTGGTTGCACTCTACACCTGGGTTAAGGCAGGGACCCCATCTTAACACTTCCTCTTCAGCTGCTCTGGATTTCGGTCAAGGTGCAGGAGTAGAAAAATCATTGCACACTCACTCGGAAAAGCATCTTTTTTTTTATCCCAACAATGCAGACCACACTCATGACTCTTATTGCCTCTATAGGATGTCAACCCAAACTCAAAATACTGCACATATTCAGACTGTTATTTTCTGCCATTGGTTCAGAAGGGCTATTGTTGCCCCTGAGTAAAATTAAAATGTTAGCAGGAGGCAAAACAGGAGAGTCCTGAGCAACTGATGTCCATGACAATATGGAGATTGTGATGTTGCCGTGAAGCACATTGAAGACCGTGATGACGCCTAGCCAGATGAGCACAGGGGTAGGATTGTTCTGGGATATGGTGACATAGCTGAAGAAGATGTCAATCCTGCTTTAGTGAAGTGCATATGCAAAAGCAGGACTGCAGGAGGGCTGCAGAGATTGTGGTTAAGAAATAGTGGTTGTTTCACAAGGATATGGCAAACACGGGGAAGATGAAGGCACTAATAAATGGCAAGGAATTTTGAGTCATCCCCCGCCACGGCTGCTGCCTATCGTACAAGTTACTTACCTTCGGTAACGATGTATCTGGTAGAGACGATTCTAGCCGCAGATTCCTTAACGTAGAATTATCCCCAGGCGTGAGACTGGACCCAGAAAACTTTCTTTGCCCCAGCATCTCTGCGCGCCGGGGGGCGGTACCACGCGACTCCGCCCTGACGCTGTCCGCGGGCGTGACGTCAGCGAGGTCACATAAGCCCCGGCGCACTGACATCAGTTTTCTTCGGAGAACTTTTCCGCGCCACAATGCGGAGCCATCACAAACAAAACTGCGGAGATTATGGGAACAGTGTGCGAAAAATCAGTGAAAAAGAGGAGAGAGAAACGAAAGGTGTGGAACAGCACCAATTGGAAAAGTGCCAAGCACTAAGGTACCAAAAAGCCATAGCAGTGAAAGCCATAGCAGGGAAAGAGCAGAGCACCGCTCTGAGGAACAACCTTGCAAGCTAAGGCGACATCACCCCTGGAGGCAGAACACATGTAAAAAACGCTATAGCAGAAGAGAGAGAGAGAGAGAATCTGCAAGCACAATACACAACAGTGAAGGGGCAACAAGCCCGGAACAGAGGAGTAACAGCAATTCACCCCCAGATGACACCATCAAGGAGGGCCGTATCCCCTGAAAGGAGCGAAAGGGCCGAGGTACAAGCAAAAAAAAAACAATGCAGAGAACTGCAAAGGAATCAGAAACCCCAAGCAAGTTAAAGGGAGAAGAGTCAAAGTAGGCCCCTACATTGGAGAAAAAAACCAGAGTGGAGGGAGGCAGAAGCACACATGAACCAACCGACCTCGTATCATAAAGGAAGGGGTGGAACAATCGAGCAGAACGAAGCATCTTGTCCGGGAGGAGACGAAGCAGACACCCACAGAAGACAAGCCACCCGGAGGGAGGCGAGTGCAGAAAACCAAACGGAAGGTCCTCGCAGAACGGGGAGGAAGGGCGAGTCGTGAAGGAATCTGCAGCTAGAATCGTCTCTACCAGATACATCGTTACCGAAGGTAAGTAACTTGTACATCTGATAGAGACTACTAGCCGCAGATTCCTTAACGTAGAATAGATACCCTAGCCATACCCAGAGGGGAGGAGGGCCTGCGAGAGAATCTCCCCAGTAGGAAGAAACACAGGGCCCCAGCAGGGGATGTGTCACAGGGACAAGAAGGGCGGCCCAGCCCTCACCAAGCAGAAGTAAGCAAGAACGAGGCGAAGGGAAGGCCAGGAGAACCCAAGCCCATCCAAGGTACTACCGCCAGAAAACCCCGTAGGGGCAGACAGCGCCAGAGGAGCACCAAGGAAGAAAAGAACCACCCCAAACTCCAGGGAGAAGAGGTAGACCCGGAGGCAGAGCCCGCCGTAGGAAGACAGACACAGCGATAGAGGGCAGCTGAACAGGCATCAGCCTCAAGGCAGCGGACAAGGCAGGAGCGGCTCCACAGCCAAAAAGCGCAGGCAAAGAAGAAAGGCACAGTTGCGCAAAGCCCCAGCAGAACAAGAGGCAGGGGCACAAGGGAACACACCAAGGGCCACGGCGGTGGACCATAACGAGCAGGCATGCGCAGCCGGCAACACCATGGAGCAGTGCACCCAGAACAAGTCAGGCGCAAGCGAGGACAGCGGCCAGGGAAATCCAGAACAATCCCCAAAGGGGGGCCGTGCCAGAGACACACAGCGGCCCACGAAAAGAAGTGGGACCAGCCAGAAGAGAAAGAGGAGAGACACGGAGGATGGACCAGCCGGCAACCAGAACACAGGAAAGCCAGAAGAAATCTAGCCCCCCTGGAACACGAGACAGAGGACCAGGCCGAAACGCCAGACAGGAAGGCGGAAACGCCACAACACGATGCCGTAGACAGCATGCCATCTGAAGGATGAAAAATAGAAGAAGTATGGAGGGATAAATCATTCATTTATTTCCGTCTAAGGCACCATCAATTACCCTGACGATCTCAATAGTTTATATTGCTACACATACTAATTGGACTCCTCAATTATGACAGCTATAATTGAGGAGTCCAATCAGTTTGAGCATGGTTAAAATGTTATATGCGCACATAATTAAATGATAGAGAGGTGTGATACCTCATGTGCGAAGAGGACTATCTCTTGGTGTATCACTCAGATTTTTGAGTGCACACGAGTACGTGTAATCGTTAGGGTACTGTAGATATTGTGTATATGTACATTTGTATGTTGTTTTGTGAAATTTATATATGTATTATTATTTGTATTTATGTGATTAATGTATGTAATATCTATTGATGTGCCGGAGACCTGCCCAATGGTATGTGTATCTAATTGAATCATTAGTATGTGTAGCAATATAAACTATTGAGATCGTCAGGGTAATTGATGGTGCCTTAGACGGAAATAAATGAATGATTTATCCCTCCATACTTCTTCTATTTTTCATCCTTCAGATGTTCTATGCCCATGTATAGGAGGGTGATTTGGGCATACCCCTTTTCTTGTTGTACCTTGTAGACAGCATGCCAGGCTGGTCTAGCGATGTAGCGAACACTGAGAATGACAGACGTTGGAGCAGTGCAAGCTGCACCAAGACAAAGGCAAAAGAGACCGCACCAGCGGTATACAGTGATGCCAGGAAAGGCAAGGAACCCGAAAAAGGGCATCCACACCTCCACAGCGCAGGACAGAGCTATGTAATAGCTACAAGTACCCCACTTTGGGCAGGATACGTCCCAAGGAATACATGGGAACACCTCTTAGGAAAAAATTCCGCACCAGAGGACAAGAACATAAAGGACCTGCGGGTAAAACCACAGACGGCTTGCCAATCAGCCAAAAAAAGACACAGAAGCCAAAAGGGGGCTGAACCAGCAGCCAACAGTACAGAGGGGCCAACCTAAGGACCCCGAAGGCAAGCCAAACCACACGGAACACACAACCGGGCCAATCGAAGCACTAGACCCCTGAAAAAAGGTGGGATAACGCCTCCCATAAAGCACCAGAGGACCGACAAGCCAAGTTTACGGAGGGGGAGGAGGTCGGAGCCCCGCAAGAAGCCACTGAATGGCGGAGTCCGCATGGGTGTTAAACAAAAGAACCCCATCAAAAGGCAGGTCAACCAGACGCTCCCTAATATTTTCCGGAAAAACGCCATCCCTCAACCAAGCATGGCGACGGAGAGCTACTGAACTTGCCATAGCGCGGCCGAGAGCATCAGAAACATCTAAGGCCGAACGAAGAATAAACTCGGCCAACTCCCGGCCATCCAACACATGGGGCCGCAGATCAGCGCGGACACCTTCGGGGGAGGCACCAGACAGAAGGGTCTCCACGGAATCCCACAGACTGGAAGTAGCCCTGGCCAACACACAAAGTGTGTTGAGCGCTCGCAAAGCAGCACTAGAGGAAGCGAAGATGTTACGCCCCCACGAATCCAACCACTGGGCCTCCTGTGACGGAGGAAACACCAAGGGCAAGGAAGGAAAAGCAGTCTGCAGAAGAGGGCCCTGGGTAGAAGGGTGGAAAGAAAGGCAGACTGGATCGTGCAGAGCAGGGCGATGGCGATGTAGGAGCGGCTGAGGCACGGGATCACCTGTGGCAGGACGCCCCCAGAAGAGAAGTATGGAGCGAAGCTTCGAATGGAAGCAGCTCCCGTCCACCAGAGCCCTGATGGAGAACCTCTAACAAATGGTCCGTAGGGAATGGGGTGCCGGGGTCACCCATGCGCAAAATGCCAGCGGCCGTGGAAATGGCCCGGACAAAAGCTGCACTCGCCTCCGTAGGGCGTCATGGGGGAGAGAGCAATTCCTCCGTGGGCGATGGCTGTAAACTAAGCCGGCCATCCCAGAGTCCAGCTGGAGGAAAAAACGGCCAGCCCCTGAATGGCGGAGGATCCACGGACAAGTGGGGGGCCTGAGGTGCCTCCGGGGAAGGCCGAGATCGCGGGGACGGCGAAGAGCCCTCCCTGGAAGACGCAGGGGAAAAAGCAACGACGCGGCGTCCCATCTCCGGGGAAGAGGAGACAAAAAGTTGACAAACATCCGGAGAGGAGGGGACCTCTGGAGACGAGTCGACGACCCGACGCCAGCACGGCGCCGTGGAGTCCGCCACAGGCGCTGGTGCGACGTCGACCGGCGCCGGTGCTGTCACCGGGGACGCAGAGTCGACCCCCACTACCACTTGCGCCCCAGGAGAATGGGGCGGGGTCGGAGTCGGGGGCGGCAAAAGAACGGTGCCGACTCGACCTCCGACAAGGCAGCCGTCTGCGCGGAGGGCCGAGAGGGACCCGGGGAAGCGCCCCGGCCCCTAGCCAGCACCCGCGGCGCCGCCAGGGCCGACAGCCGTCGGCGCCTGAGTGGTGTCGGCTCGGCCTCCGGCAAGGCCGCCGCCTGCCCAGAGGACCGAGGGGGACGTCCCCTCTTCGGCCCACGGCGCCTCTACCTCGCCGCAAACCCCGAAGGGGGTCCCTGTGGTGTCGCAGGGACCCCCTTCGGGGTTTGCGGCGAGGCAGAGGCGCCGTGGGCCGAAGAGGGGAACCCCGTAGGGCCGCACCTCGACGACACCACACCCCCAAAACCTGGAGCCGAACCCGCCGGGGCCGGAGCCGCCGGCGACTCCGCGGAAGGCCCCGCACGTGGCAAGGGATCCGCGGACGTCTCAGGAAGAGGAGGAGGAGGGGCCAAGGAAGCCTGCAGAGCCGCAGCATAGGCCTCCATTTGGGGCCTCGTCGCCCCAAAGCCAGGAAACGGCGGGTAGGGTGGCGACGAACGAGGCCGCATGTCCCGAGGAGAACCCGCGCCCTCCGCAGAACGGGAACCAGGCCTCGGGGACAAGCTATAAGACTTACCGGCGGGCGAGCGACGCCCCTGGGGCCTCGGTGAAGGACGATGTCGGAGGCGGAATCGGCGGTTCTTGGACCCTTCCGCGGGGTCGAACGCGGTGACGACACCGATCTGGACAAGCGGGCCGAAAGGAGTTTCATCCGGCACTCCCGCCGGGACTTCGGCTTCAGATGCTGGCAAGCGTCGCAGTCCGTAGAATCATGGTGCTTGCCTAAAACACCACATGCAAATAGGGTGAGGGTCCGTCGCCGACATCTGACGCGCACAAGAACACGTCTTGAAGCCCGAAGGCATTCGCACACTGTTCCACAACGCAAAAGCGTGAAAAGAAGGCCTGAAAACAGGTCAGGGACACGATTCCAGATCCGCATTGCACGCGGAAAAGAAGGAAACTGATGTCAGCGCCCCGGGGTGGGGCTTATGTGACCTCGCTGACGTCACGCCCGAGGACGGCGTCAGGGCGGAGTCGCGTGGTACCGCCCCCCGACGCGCAAAGATGCTGGGGCAAAGAAAGTTTTCCGGGTCCAGTCTTACGCCTGGGGATAATTCTACGTTAAGGAATCTGCGGCTAGTAGTCTCTATCAGATACTGCTATTAGTTGCCCTGGCAATCAAGCCCCTTATCTCTATGCTATGTGACAGGCATGGGCATAGAGGTTTGGGGTTTCCCCACACAGAGAATCTTGCTCTAGCTGTATGCAGACAATATATTGTTATTTGTTAAGAATCCAGGAGAAAACCTCAACCCCATTTTACATGATATTGCCGAGTTCGCCAACATTGCTCGTTCGCAGATTAATTGGGGAAAGTCAAAAATTTTCCCTCTCACCAATACTGCCCAAAATCTCACGCTTTAGTATTCCCTGACCAGGAGAGAAGACTCTGCGCGATATCGGAGTATTCAGGTGAGTAGACAGAAGGAATCGATACTTCAAGATAATGATGATCCCATAATTAATAAGCTCACTATACAGGTGGCACTTTGGATTTCTCCCCCAGACTTTATGGCCGGGAGAGTAGCTCTAATGAAGAGGATTGTATTACCCAACTTTTAATAATTTGTCATAAATATTCATATTTCTCCTGGCAGACGTAGGTTTACTCAGTTGCGTACACTACTTACGAGGCTGGTTTAGGGTGGTAGGGGCGCTTGCAGTGCCCTGAAAGATATTTCTTGGCAGCACAAGTGCATTTTGGAATATCCTGGATTAACCAGAGATGCTCCTCTCCACATCTCCCAATTGAGAGGGATCAGCTCGATACCGGCACATTAGACACACTGCTAGCCACTGGACTACCCAGACCGGGTAAATATATAGAACGGGTTTGTTGTACACGCTGGGCAATGTGGTCCCTGGTGAAGAGGGCTGGCCTTACCACTGTCTTCTCCCCTGAAATGCTTATTCTGAATAACCCAGCACTGGCCCCCACCACAGATAAGTCAGTCTACACCACACTATTACAAGGAATTACTATGCTGCATTATTCATTTGTGGGTGGTAGTTTCCTCACTCTGGAGCAATTTAAGGTACTTGGCTTCAGTCCAGTGGGATAGCTTCCCTCGGAAAACCACAGGAGTTTGTACCCGCTGATACAGATGTAGGTCTCTTCAAGCACTAGGAGCTGCGTGTCGAAATATGATAAAATAATGGAAAACCGCCTTCCTGCAACAACCAGTTCTCTTAGGATTTGGTGGGAGGAGGGCCTGGGACTGGCCCTGCCTAATAAGATTTGGATCTATTACAGTGACCAGACAAAGCACATTTCTATAAGTCAAAACTCACAGACTTTTACATTTTAATTTTATGAATAGAGTACATTACACCACTAAGAGACTGCATCAGATGGATCCGTCATGCTCGCCTGAATATGTCAGATGCTCGACAAATCCTGCCAATTTCCTGCACAAAGCCTGGAACTGTCCCCCAGTTTGTGCTTTTTGGACTGATGTTACACTCGCAATTAATGAAATAGCAAACACCCAGCTTGTCTGTGTGCTCTCCACTACTCATAGGTTATTTTGCGGACATACGTCGCTCTAGAAGAAAATTAGTGGCAGGGTGACTTGTGTTGACACGACGAGGCGTGGATTGGGATTGGCGAAGGGAAATATACCCCAGCACCGGGACTAGCTTGGTGATGTTGAATACTGTAAAGGAAGGGCTGAGACCTACTCATCATTGGTTTTATTCTTTGGGTTTACAAAGGATGTATGGGAGCCATTCTGGGAGTCCATGGCCCAAATTGTGAATATAGATGAAGGCCCTGATACAGTTGGGGTGGACCCCTCGCACTGCTAAAATGCATATGCTGAACTGTCCCTCGCATAACCATGACCTTTGGCTCATGTTCTGGGTGGGATGTGAGGAGAAATGAGCGAGTGAAGATGTACATGTGTTGAGCTAAATATAGTCTGTTGATGCGATCAGTACACATGTAATAATCTGTTTGATTTGTAGGTCAAAATATGATCATTTATTTGTGTTTTTTATGTTAATTGTTTTTGCATATCAAAATTAATTTAAAAAAAGATTATGAAATTAAATTGTATCCCGACAGACTAAGGCTGCACCCTTATCTAGGTACTTTTAGCAAATTTTGAACTATACCATGCTCATGACAAGAAAATTGGTCAAATTCAACCCAATGTCAGAAAATGCAGAATTCCTTCCATTGGAAAGCACAGCATGACCAAAAATGTTTTCCTTCCTTTGGTATGGGCTCTTAAATCTTTAAGGGAAATCCATGGAAAGACCAGAGGATATAGGCACCAATCTGCTGTACTAAAATGTACCCAAGTAGTACTTTGAGAATCATTGCTGTGTTGAAGTCCCACATTCCAAATGCTTTCTGTACACTTTTCCAGAAATTGGCAGAGCCCCAAGATTCTATCTGATTAACGTATGCAAATGGCAGCCTCTTGTGAATTATTTTATGGGAACATGGATGCCTTGGTAGTTTGAATATGCTCTGACCCCCCGATATCCAGGACCACTGCTGGGTTTAACTTAATTTGGGTTCTTCCCACAAAACTCTGCTCAGGGTGTCGACATTTGCGTTTTCAACCCTTGGAATATGTACAACTAATAGAGACGTCTGATGCCACACTGCCCAAAATCGAGGATCCTGTACTCCCTGGGACAATATCACTGATTGTTTTCCTCTGTGATTCCAGTTGTTTATATCATGGTTGTCCATCTGGGCAAGCTCACTCTTCTCCTAAAGGACTAGAAAAATGGGCATCAGGGCAAGACAGAACGATCTCAGTGCCAAAATGATCGTGTGTGGAGTTGTCAGCTCTACTGACTATGTACTGACACAGAATCGAAGTAGATTTTATATCCCTTTGGAGAAGTGTTCAAGCAAGCTGCATGTTCAAGTGTTGTTTATAAAAAAAAAAAAGTTATGCCTAATGTCCTCCCGTGTCGTTGTAAAAAGTTGCTGCACTCCGGTTTTCCTTTAAAACAACTTTATTCCATTTGACACCTGCAGCATAAAGAGAAACGTCCTCTTCTCCCCAGCCTCCAGTATCTGCTCCTACAACATTCTTCCCATCTCAGTATTCCATCAGTTACCCAGGCAACATTACTAATGACATCTTCACAGTCATCCGTTAGATGAAGACGTTCCCAGATATGACAGATAGTTCCATCTTGTTTTCCCATTGCTCTGAAAACTAAATATCTTCCAAGAACCCTGGAGGGCTCTTGTGTGAAGGCAGGAACTAGCAATTGTAGGCATGCTGCCATGCATTCTAAAAGCAAAACATGATGAACCTAGAGCTCGTTTCCCTAAAAACTCCAGATATGTACATCCCCCCCATAAACACCACTTGTTTGAGAGTCATTTTATGTTTGTCCTTTTAACATTTAGGGTCTCATTACGATGTCGGTCGGAAAGGCTCGGAACGGCATTCGGCTTTTCCTAACCCATGTCGTAACCCATGTTTCCGACCGACTCTGAAAGATTTCTAACCGACCGACTACAATAGAAGGTAACCGTTCGGTCTTTCTGACTCGATTCCGACCGGCATTTGGAGACTCAGAGTCGGTTGGAGCCAAATCATACAAGTCTATGGACGGCGTTTCCGACCGACGTATTACGATGTCTGATTCGGACAGCCTTTCCGAATCGGTCAGTCCGACACGAAATGGCTGTCGGAAACTGACATTGGGGGCCCCCAGCAGGCCCCCCTTCACCCAGAGACCTCCTTTTGGGGCCCGTGGGGATCCCCATGGGACCCCTCTTTCCAACCATGCATAATGTGGCAGGCTCCATGGGGTGCCTGCGACAGGGTGCAAGGTTTTCCGCAACCACCCCAATTTTCAATGGAAGCCTGTGTTGTCGGTCGGAACACAGGCTCCCATTGAAGTCAATGGGAGTCTGACCAAAGGGTGTTCGGAAGAATCGTAATCGGTCGTTTGGACTCGCCGAACCAGAGTCGGTCGGAACCGATTCTGACACGGAGTCAGTCGGAATGCTTTCCGACCGACATCGTAATGAGGCCCCTAGTATGGTCTCCCCTTTAACTCCTGTAAATAAATGTCATTTTGTAAACCTTAATTCTGCGTTCAACACTGCAATTATTGTATAACATATTGAGATTTGTAACTCACAGTCATGTTCTCTAAGGGTTAGTTCTCACTGTAGGAAACTAAAGCAAAATAATAATTTTTAAAAAAAACACCTAAAGCAAATTTACCTAGGTCTGGAAGATTTTCAGTTTTCTAGTATATGACCAAGTCTTATTTCAGAAGGTATTATATGCTATATCGAAGTTGAAAACCACCACCAACAGTTAATCCTGGAAATCATAGAAGAGGTCTGTCAATTTACTAAGTATTCTTGGAGGTAGAGACAATCCATTGTCTTCAGGAGAGTGTCTTCTGCTGTTCTGAAATACATGTGTCTCGTGCACATAGTATGTAAGATGCTATCGCTTCTACACATTTTGTGCCAGTGCAAAGGGCAAGCCTACAGGACACACAGCAGCACCAGAACAGACAATGATCCTTTCCTACAACAAATTTGAAGATTATCTAGGGAGGGCACACTGTAATACGAAATTCTGTAGGATAAGTCTTGAAAGTCAATCATTCACAGCTGAGCCATCTTGAATGGAGCAGAAACTACTTGTTGCAAACCAAAATACCCGATTTTGTTTATCCTCCTGTAATGGTTGATAAGTTCATAAGAAGTGGATGGGTCCGAGTCTCTGAACGTCTTTTTCTGTTGCTTAATGTATTTGTTTATGAAAATGTCCCCTTTCAAATGATACCTCTTCCAAGAGGATCTATGCTTGGGAATCACCGCAGAAGGGCGATCCCCGAGCAGGGATCCACCCATCAGACACCAGGGAGGGGCACGGTTGGGAAGTAGCCACACAGGCATGGCAAATGCTCCATTTCTCACTAAAAATAAAACTTCAGCCTTTCTGCCCCCCTCAGGAGGGATTGCAATTGGCGGGTTGACCCCTAATCTACCCCACTCCTGGGGACAAGCCAATTAGACAACAGGGATTACTTTGTTTAAGAAAATAAGTAAAAACAAAAATGGGGCTGGGGCAATCCACTTGGGCATTGGGCCTGAATCCAACCAGTCTTTTTGCAGCCCCAATATTCTTTCACCCACTTCTAATTCTTTGTCCCCCTGGGGCCTAGAGCATCTCCATCCCTATAGCAAGGGAAAAGAAAGTTTGATTATTTTAGGCATAGATTTGACATATAAGCCGCAGAGAGAGGATATATGCCAATTCCTTCTCATTTGCTAATGGAAAACCATAAGCTATCTACACAAAAAAAACCCTTGCTGAATTCTAAATTTTGTCTACTTTTCAAAAATGTAAAGCTATTCAGTTTCACCCATAGTTTCACGCCTCTTTACACCACAAACTCCAAGTAGGTTGAAACCACAAAATAAGGAAAAACCAATTACTACTTAGATAAAAGCAAAAACTGTGGTAAAAAATATACTTTGCCCATACCCGAGAGCTGGGAAGAGGGTGATCTTCGAACAGTAAACCTATTGTTGAGGCTATTTTTAAGAGAAAAACTTTCCAGCACCAAACCTTTTTCTAATTTCCCCCAACACTTTGATATATTTTGGATCTTTTTTTTGCTTTCCTGCAGGATAATACATAACACCTATGGAACTTTAGAATCGCCAATACATCGGATAAAAGGATGCAAATTTGACCTTTACAACTTTTGTGGGGAAAAAAAGTTAAAGGCTTACTTGCTAAGTGCCCCAAACTTCAAAAATAAAAAAGACTGAGCACTGGAAGGATGGAGGAAAAGGTTAGCGTACCAATTAAGGGCTTAATTGTTTTCCTAAATTATTTACAGGATAAGGATGACATTTATTCTGCATGGGATTGAGAAAGGGCGATTTTGTGCCTGTGGCTGGTCAGAGTTGTCTGGAATTAATCTTTGTGAATACGAGGCCACCAATGTAAAGGTAGTAATATAGAATGAGGTGTCCAGACCTTGTGGTTGAGAAAACAACAACATTGCTGCAAATTAACCATGTAGTTTCCGATTCTGCATAACCAATGAATCGGTCATGGGTGGAACAAACATGCCCGCGCCTGAATAGGTGAGGTGGAGTTCTCGCTGAACAGAATTTAGATTTTGCTACATTATTTAGTAAAAGCTCACCCTTTAGTCTTGTCGGGAACAGAACTCCGGTGCACGGGTATGCCAGAGACACACAAGAACTGATCTGTAAAACTCTGGATAGGGACTGGAGCCTTTAGGTACAAAAGATGTCCCTGCCAGGCATAGTACTAAACCAGTTTGCTGAATGGAAGTAACAAACGCTGTACAGAAAGATAGCAAAAACATAACGCCTCATTCCAACACACAGTAGAAATTATATAACCACACCATTTTCAAAACATTACTTCTATGTCAAATTTCTAACTAGAGGCATGAAATATTCCCAGTCTGTTGTAATATTGTATTGAAAAAAGTATGACGGTTAATAGAATACGGAAAATGTTGGACCTAACCCTCTCTGCAGGGTCAACCCGTAACTTTTTGCCTTCCTCCTCCATTTTTACTGACCTCGATTTTGCTGCCCGTAGGACTCCGTGCACCTAACCACTGCTAGCCAGTGCTAAAGTGTTTGTGCTCTCTCCCCTAAACATGGTAAAATTGACTTACTCCAAAGTGGCACATTTAATTTTACTTATAAGTCCCTAGTACAGTGGTACTACATGTACCCAGGGCCTGTAAATTAAATGCAACTAGTGGGCCTGCAGCACTTATTGTGCCACCTACTTAAGTAGCATTTATAAATATGTCTTAGGTCTGCCTTTGCCTGTGTGCAGTTTTAAACTGCCATTTCGACCTGCCAAAATAAACCTTTAGCGATTCCTAAACCTTCCTTTTAATACATATAAGTCATCCCGCGTGTAGGCCGTAAGCAGCCCACTGGGCAGAGTGCATTGTATTTATAAAGTTGGACATGCACGTTTAGGTTTTACATGTTCTGCTAGAGAAAACCTCTCAAATTCATTTTTCACTATTACAAGGCCTACCTCTCCCATAGGATAACATTGGATTACCTTATTAAATTTAGGGATACATGTGGTTTGGGAGCATGTAGGAATGTCATGCTTGGTGTCTAAGGAATTGCAGTTTAAAATTATCTTTAATGGTAAATCTGATTTTAATTCACAACTCTGAGAATGCCACTTCTAGAAAGTTGCCATTTTATTGTTCTAACCATTTGGTGCCTGCAGCCAGTTCCTGGGTCACAAGACTATGTGTAGTGGACAGTTGGCCTTTGTGTGTTCCTCCCAGTCAGCCACACAATACTGGGGACTGGGTGTTGGCAGGATGGACCATCCTGACTTGATGGGAGGGGCAGAGCGGTCACCTGTCCCATTTGCACTTCAAAGACGCTGCCTCAGCTCACACACAAAGAACTTCACCCTAGCCTACTGTGACTGCAGACAGATTGGGACCAAGACAGGGAGGGCACAAATTCCAAACAACTCTGTCGGGGGAATCCAGAAGCTTCTCCCATTTCAAAGCTAGCACCAGGTATAATAATGGGACCCTCAGACCTACTCTTCAGTACACTCCTGGACTTGTGGATTCTACACAAGAAGGACTGCCCTACTGCCAGAGGACTGCTCTGCTGCTTGAGGCCGGCCCTGCTGTAGGAGAAGGAAGACTAGACCTAGATGCTTCATTCCAGGCTACATGAGCGACTCCAAGGGCTAGTTAGCAGGCCTCCTGTTGTGAGCTACAGGGATACAACAAATTCCAGAGGCCTCCCTGCAACTACCCAGCTGAACTGCTGCACTGGACCTGCAAATGGACCTGCCCAAGCCTTGCTGGCCCATGCGCAAACCATCAAAGCGAAGTTCCGGTGAACAAGACTCTTCGCTTCACAGCGATCGCCAGCTATGACCACCAACATGAAGCTTCAGCAGCAACCGTCCACGACACCTGGCAGGAGCTTCCCACTACAGCAATGACTGCCCACGATTTCGGGCCATCTCTTCGCACTACAGCGACGACCATCCACGACGTTCTCGCTAGTCCTCGTGGTTTCCTCCACTGCGAGCTGGACTTTAGAAGGTAACTTTTCAGCAGGAGCTACCTGGTCCCTGTATCCAGCCCGCGCTCCATCGCAGTCAGCCTGAAATTGTGACTTTCATCTGGTCTCACACGACCAGATAATCGGGAGTAGAGTTTTTTTCTTTTAGGTGCTATACTTACCTTAAATCTTTGAAATTGCATTTCTCCGGTATCTACTGATAGGATATTTGTCGTTTGGGTGCCAAATTATTTATTTGGGATTTTTTCCTGTGTTGTTTTTTCACTTTATTACTGTTTGTGTGCTGCATAAATACTTTACACAATGCATCTAAGCTTTGCCTGACTGCTTTTGTACCAAGCTACCAGAGGGTTAAGCACAGGTTAATTTAGTGACTTTTGTGGTTCACACCAACAAGGATTGTGGCTGTTGCTTGAGAAGGGTTTGCACCCCCTGCAACCAACAATTCATTTTCTCACAGAAAATATTTACGTTGATTTATCATTTATAGCTGGTGTTGGCCAAAGGAGTGCCAGGGTGGTCTAAGGACATGCAGATTTTTTTAAAGCGTGCATTAATTTCTGTGAGTTTAGCAAGCTCTGTGACGTAGGGTTGAAGATACGTGGCTCTTTGGTCAATCCAGTGGTATGGATGATGTGTGAAACTATTGTTAGACATTTTCATCATGATGGGGGTGAGGAGGAAGAGTCCGGTGAGCGGTTAGAGGTTACTGTACAATGTGATGTATGAATGCACTCTCATTTCCCGATGGTGCAGCAAGGCCACAAATATAAGAACACTGTAATTGGATAGGCAAGTTACTCCATTCTGTGCACCTGACTCTCCAGAAGTGTGCAGCCAGGCAGTCAAGACTTACTCTAGGAGTTGGTAGATGTAAGAAACACATATGCAACCTTACATAGTAAGAAAAAGCCAAACTGAATGTTCAGCCAGAGGAACAGATTAAAAAAAAAGAATAAAAACTTTTCAGTTAAACAAAGTGCGGCTAAATTCACAACACATACCAAAAAAACAACAACAACAAAAACAAGGTGCTAGCAACTTCTCGGGCAGGCAGAAAGGCCTTTATTGTGTTTATCCTGCAGATGCTCGAATCTGTTAGTACAGTGAGCTCAGTGGCCAATGTTATCCAAAGGGGTGGAGTGTGGGTGTTTGCCCACATCTTCTATACTCATTCGGTTTACTCTGTAAACAGAAATTAATCAATGGAACAGAGGTGACAACCATCAGGATGCAATGTAACTGCAAAGCGATAAGTCTGAACTTCAGCATCCAGAACCAAACCACAGAAAATTAACAGGGGAACTCGATTGTGAGAGCCAGTTGCCATGGTTCCAGTTAAAAACCTTCCAAAGAGGGCAGAGCAAGAAGCCAATTGGCACAACTGTTCTTTGTGAGCTTGGAGGCTCTCTCCAGCTTGTCTGGTCCCTACTCCATGTGGGGAGCCAACCACGCACCAGGTGGTGCATGAGGTTTTAGGTAATACCTTAGTAAGGAAGAAAGCTCACCACTGTGAGCAGGTACACTGAGTGCATGGCAAAAGAGGCACTGCACCCCGCACCTACTGACAGAGGTATTGAGAAAATGGTGATAAGGCAGAAAGAAAAGATCAGCGACCCAAGAGAGCTGGTGCTAATGGCAGAGAAGATGGATGGCTGACATCACCATCACTGGTACAGAAGAGCCTGAAAAACTGTGGAAGTGGGTGACGCTTAACTGGGGCAAACGGCAACACCAAAGACCGGGGGCAGAGCATGATGCAGCCCCAAGAGGGGTCGGAGCAGATTCAGTACTGTTCAACTTGACAGCTAACTTGCTGCTGCATGATGCCTGCAATATCGGGAAGGCGGATGAACTTGGACAACTGAAGGGTCCATCTGCACAAAACACAACAGAACCCATCAAGAAGAAGTCGAGGTGAAACACAGACAGGGCTGGACTCGCTATTCGGCATTCCCCGGCATTTTCCCAAAGGACTGTCAGCTAGGTGGGCTGGTTTCAGGGCAGGATGGGCTGCCATCCTTCCCCCATGGCCCCATTCTAGTCATCAATCACACAAAAGGTGATGAAGGAATGCTTGCAGGAAGTCTAATCACTGACAATTGTACGGTGTAGCATTCCAAGCCATCGTTTTTAATGCACTGTGCCACTCTAGACAAAGACCTGCCTTACGCAAATCAGCACTGGCCCTGCTCCTCATGGGAACAGTCCATCTCGAACTGCCTCACAATACCTCCTCGAGAAGGGAACAAAAGCAACCCCAGACCGGACTCAATCTACATTTTACTGAAGAGCCACCAGTAGGGAGAAACCAGTCTGTGGTTGCTCGTAATTAATTCTGGAGAGAACTTCGCCTGGGAGTTCCTGGACAGCTTTTCCCATTAGGAGCAGGGTCTGGACTGATTTTGCAAAAGGCAGGCTTCTGCCTACAGAGGCGTGGTAGGTGAAAAACGATGGACAGGAATGGGGTCCAAAGCTGTTGCCAGTGGCTGAGATTCAGTCAAGCATTCCATCCATCACCTAGTTGCTGCTGCAGTTGACACCCATTCTAGCCATGGCCTCCTTCAGCGTGGGGCAGGTTTGAACATTTTTGCCAGGGCTGATTTTGGTTTCAAGTCCGGCCCTGAAAAGACGGGATTTTTTCACACTTCCAACAGGACAGTAGATACCGCATGGAAAAGACAAGGACACTTAGGATTGACCTCAGGAACGTTACTAAACCTTAAAATACGACAGTGGTGTTGAACGTTGGTGAAAAATTAGGCTTGTGCTGTTGACACAAAGAAGTGGTTTAGAGACAATGGAGATTGAATTGAAAAGTCTGAATAGGCACAAAATATGTGAGCATTCTCCCAAGGGGCAAATTGTTCATTCATGCTTACTCGTTCCTAAAAAAAAAAAAAAAAGTGGGAATATAAAGAGACAGGCCATGTTGATGGTGTTGAGCTTTCATTTCTCTGAAGAGGCAGGTTTCTTTGGTGAGCATTTAAGACTTCCAAAACACACATAAAAAAGTGACAGTAAGGTAGACATTTCACCCTCCTTAGTCTAGAATCTTCTTACACAAGGACCTAAATTTAGAACCCCTTATAGATTCTGCAATGAAATCTATGTACAGAATTCTAAAATGGATATTGCTTTGCCTAGGCATTCCAGTTCAAGGTACAGATGAGATGCCCTTGCACACACTCGCCAAGATTATGAAGACTTTCTTGATTTTGGAGTGAGAAAATTCCTCTTCAATAAACGGCAGTGGTTCCAAAATCCAGCAGCCAGACTTTAGATACACCTAAACGCCTCATATCACATTACTCCAGACCTCTTGGCGCTGCACTGGCTTCCAGTTTCATAGCAGATTGCCTTGTACATAACACATCTAGCACTCCAAGGAATCAGAGTAATCCTAGAGTAAAAATTACAATCTCTACCCTAGCTGAAGCCTCCACTTGAAGTAAACTCCTACAAATTAAAGAACCATACTTAAAAAATTACATCCAAGAAGTTCAAGCCAGCTGGAACTTCCTATCTCAACAAATAAGAAATTTACAAAATTACTGCGGCTGCTAGAAGGTAATAAAAACAAGGCTCGTCAAACGACAGATCCATATGTGACCCTTAATTCTCTACAAAACAGTATATCCCTCACACAAGAACCAACTCCACAAGTGACACCAAGCAAGCTTAGCCTGACTCCACACCAATACAATGGAATGAAACAATGCGGAAGCAGAACCAATATGAAAGGATTCTTCTATCAGGTCCCAAGAATTAAATGCTGCATAAAGTGTGCGCTATTACTTCTTACATACCTCTATAAACATCAGCATGCATACCAGCAGTGACAAGTTTGCTTCATCGTGGCCTCACATTTACCCACCTCGTGCGACATAGGGCATATTATAGGCACACACTATCCAACCTAAAATAAATGTCTGACAGTAATTGATATCCTTAGCTTGAATTGATTTGACACCACACAAGTGGCAGTTGTTGACAATATGATAGATGCACAATTTCCCATCAGACATTCTAGAGATGCAGGTACCAGAAGTTGGCACAGTAACAATAGTCTGGAAGAAAAAGGAGGATGTATGGCTGGCAGTGAAAAGACCGAAGCTTAAAATTGCTTAAAGATGCACTCTTCTGCTCCAGGATCTCAGTGCAGAAACAGTGTAAATTTAAAATTAGAAATCTATGTTGAATTGATGGCTCTCAAGGTAACAGCAGGATGTGAAATGCTGTCAAGCTGAAGGTGGTACGCTAGTCAAAAATCATACCCGTTGTTGAAGGTGGAGGCAGGCAAAGACTTCTGGGATAGTCTGAAGACCAATTTAAGAAATGAACCGCTGATAGGTTTCTGGTCTTAATGGTTGCCAGAGGCTTGGATGTAGCAAAACAAAGCTTCTTAGTTACCTTATGTTGTGGCAACATATTGTAGGGTGTGGGGGGCATGTGAAAATCTCTGTACACCGAAAAAACTTAGAAGGCAATGGATTATTTCTTAGTCTGTCCTTCTACAGTCTTTTTTGTGCATAGATAGTTGGATTTTTACCTTCATAGGCATCTTGTAACTGAAACTTTAAAAATGATAAAAACAAAATAAAGGTGATAGATGTTTTTATACTAGCATGATATTCATGGCAAGAGAAAAATCTGTGGGTTTGTAGTCGGATCCTGACGTCACTGCTTCATTTGAGTAACTTCGTTAATTACTACATTTAATATTAAAAACCGGAGCCCTAAAACCTGTGCCCAAAAACACCCACCCAATTTAGAAAAATTGAAATTTTATGATGCCAAAGCATGCTTACAGTCGGAGTCAAGTTTCACGAGGCTATCTGGGATCTGCACACCAGATAGTTTGGTGTCCAGAAGAGAAACAGGTCAGAATCAGACCAGTTAAAGACTTGAAGTCTCTCCAACTATTCACATCAGGAGACAAAAGCTGGAGTTGGGCCACCATGCACAAGCCTATCCTAGTGGTGCTAACTTTAGGCTGCCTGCATCTAGAAACAATTCTGTCGGAGTCACGTTTTACAGATAGGATGGGTGGCCAGGCGACTGTGGGCACCAAGTGGACCCAAAGATGTAATGAGTCGCAATTAGAAGCAGACTATGGGTCAGGGTTAAACTGCAAAGCTAAAATGTAATGTGTCCAGAACATACGAGCTAGCAAAATGATTCAAATAGTTCCAGAAGAAGGACAATTGGCCAGAGCCACGGAAACAGCTGGTGACTGGAGTGAAGAGGAAAGCCCTCTAAGTCAATCTGGGGTTGGACGGGGGGCAGATAAAGGCGCAACAGGGTACAAGACAGGTTAGGCAAGGGGCACGTTTACCACAAACATGTCAGGAAAAGCCTTCACAACTTCAAATGATTATCTTCAGTTGCTTCTATGACTTCAGCTAACTTGGCTAGGGAAGACCTTGTGGCCCTCAGGACACTCAATCCTTCAAAGCGATCTGCACACAAACCCAGATGGCACAGTGCAGATCCTCCTTCCAGTAAAGGGTCCGCTCCTCAACTCACAGTTCAGGTTTCAGCTTATCGGACTGGTCACAGAAGCAAGAATTCTCCAGAGTCCAAGGAATGTTCACAAACTAAAATCAAAGGCAGTCACTAGCATGTCCCTGCCCCTGAAGCCCCATAGCCTCAGAACTGATGGAAAGAGTCCTCTAGAAGTTTGACTAAGTACAAGCTGCTGCCTCAAGGGGGCTAATGTTTATTCTTCTGTGGGGACACACACAAGAAACCCACCCAAATCAAAGTCAAGCTTTATTTAGTTCAAATTCGTCCTTCAATATTAAGGCAGACCAACCATGAGAATTTATCTTGATTTTACACACTATCCTCAAGTAAGTAGTTATAGCTCTTGACAGTCAGATAGGGGTAAAGTAATTTTGTTGATTCAAGCCAGACTGGTTATTGCCACAGAGCAAAGTGGCTTGGCAACAGTTACCAGCACACAAAAAAGGGAAAGCAGTGAGTTTTTCCATTTTCAGAAGAATCTGGCTTCTACAAGAACGGAACCACCAGAAAATTCCAGGATCAGGCAGGGGAGGTCTACCTAAAGAGACAGATAAGTTGTCACATCCACTTTGGTCAAAGCACATACTGCAGAGAGATTCCAGTCTTGTGCAGTCATGCTCATGGTGTCCCAAATCGACATCCATTATCCAGGTTGAACACCAGGGACAGACAGACACATACAAAGGACTCCAGTTATAGAGGACTGGTTGAATCATTACAGGAGACTCTCCTGTAAGTCTCAAAAACAGTCCACTGCCACCACTCATCTGCTCAGAGGAAGTAGTGACTCATCCCTCACAATGGTTGGGGATAAATGTTGAAAGTACCTCCTTTGATCAGAGCAGCACTCTGCTATTGGTCATCTCTTGAACCACCTTCAGTGGTCTCACCATTTGTCAAGTCAACTGAAGGAAAAAAAGAGAGCCGGTCAGAATGTTATGCGTAGGGCAGTTTTTAAAAACCAGGCAAAAGACAACTTTCCCAACAGCAATAAATGTGTGTATAATTAAGCATATGTGAGCGAAATATGAGTGTATTTTTGTTCAGTTTCTTTTGGCCACCAGCTCTGAGGAACACATTCAAATCCATAGTGTTTGTGTGTTTAGTACTTTTTTTGGAGGAACGAGCATGGGTGGGCAATGTTCTGTGTACATCAGACTGAGATAAACACACACACATGAGCCTACCCATACACAAATACAGTCTGAGTGCTTTCCTATAGACTTCTGCAAAAAGAAATGTTGATGGACAGAATGCAGAACAATGTCATACATTCACCCCAGTACAGAGATCTGGGCCTAAATCCATGTTTTTTTTGCTCACCATGCCATTCCAGTTTGAACCTAGCCATATGCAAATCAGTCTTGACCCTGTGCCTCATGGGAACAGTCCAGCCCCAACTGCCAAGCCAGGTACTCCCTGGACTGGAAACAAGCATCCTAGGACCAGTTTCGGGGTTTCACCCCTCATCAACCAGGATAGCTTGACTCCAGTGGCATGGAGAGCACGGGACCCACGTCTGGGCATACCCATCCCACTCTGGGTGACAAATGCAAAAAGAACAGTTGAGGGACAGAATGCAGAACAATGTCATACATTCACCCCAGTACAGAGATCTGGGCCTAAATCCATCGTTTTTTTGCTCACCATGCCATTCCAGTTTGAACCTAGCCATATGCAAATCAGGCTTGACCCTGTGCCTCATGGGAACAGTCCAGCCCGAACTGCCAAGCCAGGTCCTCTCTGGACTGGAAACAAGCATCCTAGGACCGGTTTCGGGCAGTTCGGGCTGGACTGTTCCCATGAGGCACAGGGTCAAGACTGATTTGCATATGGCTAGGTCTAAACTGGGGTGGCATGGTGAGCAAAAGAATGATGGATTTAACCCAGATCTCTTGACTGGGGGTGAATGTTTTAATTTGTTCTGCATTCCGTCCATCAATTGTGTGTCTTTTTGCTTTCTCGCCCTAAGTGCGCCAGGTATGCCAAGACGTAGGTCCCGGGCTCACTGTGCCACTGGATTCAAGCTATCCTGGCTGATGACGGGTGAAACCCCGAAACCAGTCCTAGGATGCTTGTTTCCGGTCCAGGGAGGACCTGGCTTGGCAGTTCGGGCTGGACTGTTCCCATGAGGCACAGGGTCAAGTCTGATTTGCACAGGGCCAGGTCTAAACTGGGGTGGCATGGTGAGCAAAAGAATGATGGATTTAACCCAGATCTCTTGTCTGGGGGTGAATGTTTTGATTTGTTCTGCATTCCATCCATCAATTGTGTGTCTTTTGCTTCCTATAGACTTCTAGCACGCTGCCTCGGGCTATACCATTTGCGGCACATATAACGAGGGAGAGGGCCTTTAACAACCTGTATAGCCAGAGAAAGAAGGACTGTAAGGCTACTAGAACATTCCACCCACTGAGGGTAGAATGTTCTATGAAAAAAGGACAAACATGAAGACACAAATCAGAATGTTGGAATACCGGGCTTACACCAGCCATTATAAGCCTGGATCTACTCAATTGTCTTCAATGGAGCTCACAACATTCCAATGTTCTAATATAGCCTTATAGCCTGCTGCCGAGGGCTATACCGGCTGTTGAAGGCCTTTAATAACCTGTATAGCCAGAGGCAGAAGGGCTATAAGGCTATTAGAACATTCCACCCACTAAGGGTAGAATGTTCTAAATTAAAAATGGAGAAACAAAAAGACAAACATTGGAATGTTGGAGCGCTGGGCTTATACCAGCCATTATAAGCCCAGAGCTGCTCTACTGTCTTCAATGGAGCTCCCAACATTCCAATGTTCTAATTCCCATTAGAGCGTTAGAGCTAGCCGTAGCAGGCTCTACCGGCCATTAAAGCTCCAGCGTTAAAGGCCCAAGCCAAAGGCGAGGGCCTTTAACAAGGGAGTGGGCCTTTAGTGGCCAGCAGAGCTAAATACAGAGGGCTCTAAGGCTATAAGAACATTCCGCCCCTAGAGGGCAGAATGTTCTAATTTGTAAAAAAAAAAAAAAAGGCCTCAGAGCTCGAGGAGGTTGAAATCCTCTCAGGCTCCGCGAGGACTTTGTTCACAGCTGTTGCTGTGAACAACCATTGGAATATTGATGCTCCGGGCTTCTACAAGCCATTAGAAGTCTGTAGCACTCCACTGTCTTGAATGGAGCACTTAACATTCCAATGTTCTAATTTACTTTATGGGTAGATGGGAATGTGTGTGCGGAGAACTTGATCTGTGGGGGGGAAAAAAATAGCGATCACCCCTGCATTTACAGAGAAAACCCAAAACCCATACACAGATGTCTCAGAGGTATTCCAGACAAAAGCACATTTGCCCCTCACTCAGAGTCACACAAAAGGAGTGGTTCAGAATAGGTTAAAATAGCTGTAACTCCGGGAATTAATTGGATAGTTAAATGAAGGCAAAGGCATGGAAAATGGAGGTCCTGCTGATAGTCATCTTGTAAACTTATCCACTCGCTCCCACCCCAGACCTGAATGAAAAGTTAGCCAAGTACTCACGCTGGCTTCCAGGTCTTCAGTTTTGTTCCTGAGGTTGTCGAGATTCTCCCCGCGTGCCAAGATCCTATCCACATTTTGAGACATGATGTTTTTCACCCCCTCCACCTCGCTCTGCAGGTTTCGGACACGGTCATTTCCCACGGCACTGGGACCAGCACCATCATCTTGATTCTAAAGCCAAAGAGAAAAATAAATGAAAATATATCCCTTTTATCAGCAAGTAATGATTGAGGTATACCATTAGCATGTGTGTGCTTGCATATAGAAGATCTGCCCAGGGCATTTTGCGGCGCATCTGCTGGGCCTGTGTGCATTTACTGTGTGCTTACTGGATATACACATATTAAAAATCATTCTTAAAAAACCCTTATGGCGAGTTTGATGCCGAGTAAGATGCCATCATTCTACAATCTAAGTCTTTCTTTAATAACCGTATAGGGCAGGGTCCACCTTGTAAAGTCATCATGTGTAGTTTTTTTTAATTCCGCTATGCGACTTCGTACGAAAAAAAAGCATAGTCACGTTTTAGAGGGGAAATAAACTAATGCCAAGTTTACAAACTTTAGGAAGTATTGATGAAACAAGGGGACACATTTCCATATGGACTTAACAAATTGTTTGAGACACTATTAGTTAATCTCCATTTCTCCTTTTTAATCTTGAAATCCATCCTTTCGGAGGTTAGCTTTCAACAGGAGGCACAGGTGCCTCTGGCAGCAAAACCCCAGACAACGAATAAAGAGTCCTCCATCGATACCACAAGCTCAAGAGGAACGAAACAACTGCTTGGCCTCCAGAGCAAAATGCTTACCGCCTGGAGAACAAACCCCAAAAACACGCCTGAAAGAGACTCCAGTGGATCAGAACAAGACTTCACCAGTACCATTAAATCAGAAACAGACTGGCCCCCATTGACACCCAGAATGGTAGACAACATGGGGGAGGTTGTACTGCCCAATATCTTCCCTACCCCCATATGCAGAGCCGGGAGAGTCCTTCTGGGCTGCAGCCACCCAAGAAAGATCATCCAGCTGAATACTTTTCCCTGCCACCCTGAGAACAAGGTACATACTGCAAAGGCCTTTAAGCTATGTTGTTCCAATAGCTATCTCAGTTGGCTTCCCGACCCTTATAACCACCACATTGAGTTAAACCATAATAGTTAACCTAATAGGCTTGAAATGTTTTGGCCAGCAAGTTTAATAACCCCATCCCAGGTATGTGTGTTCTGTTTGGGTGTTCTACTTGTTTTCTGATTCAGACCGGCTTATGTGGGATCCTGGGAGCAATGAGCGGATGTTACACCTGGGGAGCACAAATTGTGAGGTTGGTCCTTTTACCTACTCTTAACCACTACACAACAGCGCACAACACTAACCCCTTAACAGAACTGCTAAGTTCTGACATAGAACGTTAGAAGCCTCAATAGATTACCCAAGCAACATAACATTTACACTTATTTAAGCCAAAGGGCCACTGACATTGATTTATTACAGTGGGCATATGTTTCCTTCGGGGAACTCTCTAGATCTTACCATCAGTGAAGAGGCCAAATGATTAGCACCACATACTCCGCCTTCGCCCGTGGTCTGTATCAAACCAGGTGTCCCATTCCAACCCAACCACCTCTTCATAGACCCACCCAGACAGGCTGTTAGTCTTCCTAGTAGGCATTCTAGATGAGGTGGAAGTCCTCATAGACCACATTTATGCCCCTAACGTAGGACAAGGGGATTATTATGACTCTTTGTCGACTGAACTAGCCCGCTATGCCGGCTCCCCACTGATCTCGGGTGGTGATTATAACGGTGTAGAAGACACCAACACCAATATTGACAAGTCCCATCCGACTCCGGGCTCCCTCCCAAACATGAACGGCCAGAGCCCTTAGCGCTTGGCAAGAACATTGGGTCCTATCAGACGCTTGGCACCACAGAAATCCAGTTCTAGTTGAATGCTCCTTATATCTCCACATTCAAATTGTACCTGTGCACCTCAATGATTAACTGCTGCCCCAGATATCTAGCATTGTATATCTGGAACTGACATATTCCGACCGCAATTCCTTACTAATTCAGGTATCATGGGGGATGCAGATGGTCCTCAAGCCCCACTTAGAAACTCCAGTCTGCTGCACTGGAGGACCAAGCTTACAGGGTACAATCGGCACTCACACAGACTACTATTTTAGGGACAAAATAGGGTTCAACAGAGATACCTATCCCTAAATGGGATGCTTTCAAAACAGTTATACACGGAGCATGTATTCAATCCACATTAGTTATCAGATCTACCCTGGGGGCTGAGCTGAAAGCAACAGAGGCTCAATTGTAGCCATTAGACCAAACAACAGCGATAGCTTACACTATACATAGTTGCCCTTGCGACATGCTGAGTTCTCCAATCAATTGAAATGCCACTATTGCAAAGCTTTCTTGACCACATGCCACGTGGAAGGAGACAGGTCTGGAAGGCTCTTGGCCTGGCTTATTCGCCCCGAACAGAGGGGACCCCAAAACCATCAACTAGAAGCATTGATGGCTGCCCCAATGTCACTCAGCTGGGGATTGATAGCACTTTCTATGACTATTATGAACACCTCTACACTAGCATCCTCAACCCCACCATCGGATGCAGTTGCGAAGTATCTAGGCACAAACAGGCTGACAACCATGGCGGCTGAGCAGAGCACAAAGGTAGGTAGTCCTATTACCTCGCTAGACATACAGGTGACCATAACATTCCTACCTATGGGCAAAACCCCAGGCACAGATGGGCTGCCTGCTGAATTTTGCTAGGTGTACTCATCGCGCTTGGCCCCCAAGTTTCTGAACCTTTATACCGGAGCGTACAAACTAGGTCAATTACCAGCCTCCCTGAGAGAAACCCTACTGGTTCCACTTTCTAAGCCTAACCAGGAAACAGGCGAACCTGGGGACTATCAACCCCTATCAATTTTAAACGTTTATTATAAAATACACTTCAGTAAAGCCATTGCCAACTGCATACTAGAGGTGTGTCTATCCAGACCAGAGTGGCTTTGCTCCCGGCTGAAGCACATTCCCCAACATCCACTGCCTATTCCACATTCTGCACTCCAAACTGGATTAATCCACCAGACCCATTATATTGTCCATTGACTTGTACAAAGCTTTAGACACCCTCAATTGGGCCTGTTTACAGTGCTGAGACGGATGAATCTCCCCGACTTGATTATTAGATGGACTCAGATCCTATACACGGACCCCATTGCTCAGGTCAAGACTGGGTCGGTATCCGCCGAACAAATTCACATACAGAGGAGGGGGGCATACCAGGAATGCCCCTTATCTCTTCTATTATTTGCCCTGGGAATTGACCCATTAGCGTCCAGATTTCAAGCAGGAAGCAATACCTTGCGTATTGTGGCAGGGGTGGGACACTCCACACTATCTCATTATAAGCAGACGGCGTCCTGATCTATCTGGCAAATTTAACCCAGGGCTCACCCAATTCACTGGAACTCCTAAAGGAGTTTGGGCGCCCCTACGGGCTGCACGTCAATTGGATGAAGTCCTGTGCTTTTCCCATCGAGCTGGACAGGGCGGTCCCCCAGAATCTTCAGTTGGACAGTGCTGATGGGAGCTCTCCTCCTCTAAAATACCTTGGTGTTCAAGTTCTTCACGATCCACAGGATGCTATTGAGACTAATATTGTGAAGGGTATGTAGTCACTCTGGGGCAGTATGAATTTGTGAAAGAAATTACTGTTAAGAGGATTGGGCAGAATTGGCATTACCATGATGGTGGTCCTCCCTAGATAGTATGCTAACCTTCCCCATAAAATTTCCCCTAAACATTTTCGGGAACTTAACTCCTTACTGACCTCTGATCTGGATCAATTGGAGGAGGAGAGTTGCGCTGTCGACCCTGCAGCTTCCTGCATCCCCATGTGGTATGGGGGGTTCCTAACTTTGTCTATCGCATGGCCACCCAACTGCAGTGGGCTGCCCAATGGCTGGCGACTGTGCCACCGGAGGAGACTAAGTGAGCAGGGCCGAACATACTCTCCAAAGATTTACTCAGGCTTCTCTGCAAACAAGCATATAGTATGCAGAAGGACCTATTGGTCCCTATAGTAGCTATACAGCAGAACAGGGGATGAAGAGTCACTCAGGCTGCTATGACAGAGATGCACCCAAGGATTCCGCTGCGAGCACTGCTGTAAAATCCATCAACCAGGACCGGAAACTGGGAACAGTTTGGGATGGTAACCTCAGGTGACCTATACGATAATGGTCATCTAGTGCCAAATGAATGTATAATGAACACATATGGGACCCCCTTGGCCTGTTCCTACCTACGGTAAATTAGTGGCCACAGTACATCATATATTTGGCTCGACTGCAAACTCGTAACCTTCTAATAGTTCCACACTGACTAAACTGCTCACATTGGGAAATGGGTGGAAAGCTGTTACCCTCCTGTCTAGGGAACCGGATGAGGACCTCCAGTTACTAAGGCATAAGTGGTCCCGGGATATAGGATAGAAAATTATTATTAACAAGGAATGGGCCTTTGCGTAAGAAGACCCCACTTAAGTTTTTAGAAATTCGATAACCCGCCTTCCACAATTCCAGTTGTTACATAAAGCTTATCTCACCCCGAAGAGACTAGGCCTAATTCACCACCATGCTGATTCAGCATGCCCTAGATGCAGCACTGAAGACGCAGGCTTTCACTACATGGCCTATTCTTGCCACATAGTGCAAGCTTTCTAGACAGTGGTAAAATCTCACCAAGTGGAAACCACAGGTAGCACTAATTTACTAAATCCTAAGAAATGCCTATTGGGACAATACCCTACCCTAAGAAGGGAAAGATGGGAAAACGATTTATTAACCTGGCCCTCAACATAGCAAAAGGACCATCGCCACCAACTGGAAAATCGCCCCGAAGACCCAGCATCCCACAATGGAAAGGCTTATTGAAATATTGGGCACAAATAGAACTAGAATCCCTTGCAGATAGAATTGCAAATGCCCAGGGAAAAACAAACACACACAAAGTTGGGATGCTTACTTCACATTCTTCTGACACTCCATATGCGCAGATGTGGGCACCAGGCCTTGCACGATCCCAATCGCAGCCCCACAGAGTCCCAACAGTGGAGACCCCCGTGCGAACCCAGTTCCCATAGACTTCTTTCCCAAGACTTGAAACCTGGGTATGTATATTGATGGCAACCACACAATATGGGAAGGACTCTCCTCTCCATTACAATTACACCACATGAGGATAGTATGATACTCGACGGACGGAATTCGGCTGGCTCCTCCTCTCCTCCCTCCTTCACCCACTCATCCCAAATATCCTTTTCCAACTTCCTTGCCCGAGGATGATTCCTTTGCAGCCACTTACGCCCTCAATGGACCCCCACAAACTGTTAAAAGTGAGACTCAAAGACTCAGCTTAATAATGCTCTGCTTTGTTGGAAGCCCTTCCCTAAAGATGTTGGGTTACACATTGCTGTGTACTTAAAATGGAAGGGCAATATAAACAAATTTAAAAAATGTATGTGCCCGCACATAAAAGATAACTGTGCCTGGGGCTCTCGAAGGACCGCAAGGATGCGCTGGCTCTTTCCACAAACTCCTACACCAGTGGTTCTTAACCTTTTGACACTTGTGGACCGCCACTGAATAACTATTGGGAGCCAGGGACACCCACATAAGCAAATTCTATATTTTCACCCTCCAAAAAAATACATACAACTATTGAAACAAGTATATATCAAACTAATACACTGATTATTAAATAATTTTTCATTCACAAGAAAAAATAAATTTAAAAAAATCGAAATTGTAAAGGGAAGGAGCTTTTCAAAATTGGGAATTTTTTCTAAAAGACACAGTAATATACGAGACTCTGACATACCTAGCATATCAGTTTATCTTTTCGTTCCTAATGCATGCTCTCTTTTTGGCAGTGCATGAGTGCTTCAATTGAGGTCATCAATAGCCCACACTACTGTTTGCTGTACCTATGCTGCTCCTACAGATCAAGATAAGGCTACTAATTGATTTTTTATGCTCCAGTTTCAAATTCCTTCACATTTACAAAGCTTTTTAAAATTTTCATGTAAATAATGTAGTACTATTATTTCATTTTTTAAACTCACGAACCGAGTAGGCATCCTCGGACCACAGGTTAGGAACCACTGTCCTAAATTAAATGGAAGCATAGATGGCAACTATTTACATAATCAAATATTTGGTAGTTAGAGTTCACTGCCTTCCAAGAGAACAAAACGATAAAGTTACCTGTGTGGTGAGTGCAATCCTAGACCTCCCAGGTTTCCACCACCGAGTCACAGAACCCGAAAAATGCTTCTTAAATCGGTTTTAAATCAAAAGTGGTTCTGCAGCTCACAACTGAGCACATGGTGGCACATAGGTATGTAGTCACGTCAACTCCCATTCACAGCTGGAAACCCATCTCAGGTCAAGGAACCAGAAAAATGTGCGCACTTTAACTTTTCCGGGGATAAACAGGTTTATATCATGCAAGTATGACCAGTTTCATTTCAGGAATAGGACAGCAGAAGCGGATGCAATGTCTCCCTGATAAGGTGGGCTTGTTTTAATTGCATCAAAACAAAAGTCATCTCTATCTTTTCCAGAAGTTCAAGAAATGGCATCTTTCGATAAGGCAAAGACACACACGCTGAAAAGGCCGCAGGATTGGGGTCTAAACCTTTTGAAGGTGAGAGTTTGTGTCCCCCTCCGACCTTCTCCTGGCGGGCAGCGGTAAGTGGCGGTCTGTCACGCATCGCGTTGGAGGAGACACCAGGTGGGGGGGGGGGGGCACACCAGGGTAGCATTTGACCATGGTTGGGGGAAAGGGAAACAAAACCATGCAACAGAACAAAATGGTCAAATACACGGTACCCACGAGAGGACAAATCTCTAACCCTTGATGGGCAACCAGGCCAGAGTGAGGAAAAGCCAGAACCTTATTACAGAGAGATTATGGCCACCATCCAAGGTGTGACGGGCACCTCTGAACCCAAAATGGACTACGTGGTGGTGGAGAGGTCTTTTTTGCGGGATTACATCAACAAAACTAATGTCCGCCTCCAAGATGCAGAAAAACAGGTGGCAGACATCTCAGACACCAATGCCACGCTCAGAAAACAAATGGAATGCATGCAGAAATAAAACACCTTTATGTAAGCAAAGTTGGAGGACATAGAAGGGAAGTCTAGGCAAAACAATCTCCACCTGGTAGGGGTGCCCGAATGCTCAGAGGGACAGAGTACGACTGACCTCTTTGCAGAAAATGTTATCGTCAATGTTCTCTAGCCTAAAGGTCTCTCAAAGTTCTTCTCTGTGGAACGGGCCCACATTATGCCCATGACCACCCCTAGGCCGGAGGCGCCCTCTCAAACAATCATAGAAAGAATATTTAACCACAGAGACCGAGGCGCCATACTCCAGGCTGCGCGACGCAAACAAGACACCTCAGTCAGTTTATATACAGACTTCACCCTCAAAGCCCAGCAGCAGCGGCGCAGCTATACTGAAGGAAAAAAGGCACTCTGCAAAAAGGAGTTCAAATACATGATGCTCTTCCTGGCCAAACTACAAGTGCTCGCCGAGGGATAAACATGGCATTTTGAATCCCCTGAAAAGGCTTGGGGATGGCTGAGTTCCCAGAGATGGGTGCCCCCCGCCGGCTATGGAGGCAGTGAAACGGACAAGGATAAGCCTGCGACAACTAATGGTGGAGTCACACAAAAACTGGACAAACATTCCAGACAGCCCTCACATCCTACTGAAACCTGATCCTCCCCTTTTTCTTCCATGTCTACTGCCATGATCAAAACTCAGCTGTCCTCATAAGGACAAGGTTATAACTCAGAGATGTTATGCTTTACTACAACATTGTGCCCAGAGAAGGAAGACAGATTAAATCCACATTGGATGGGACAAAGGCTCGGGGGATAAATTGGCGAAGCTTACCCCAGTTCTAAGTTAGCTAAAATGTTGACAAGGGAGACAGGTGCCTTGCTAGTTGGGGACAGGTGGATAGTTTGGAACTCACCATGCAGGTTGGCAGGGAGGGGGGATTTGATGATGATTAGGAGTTCCATTTCAAGTTACAGGGCTGTGACAACTCTGACTACAGACATGCCACGAGGGGCATAATGACCCCTCCCCCTACCCACCACCCCCCCAGACACAATAAGATCCGACTATCATTAGTTCTGGCAGTGGCCAAACGCAACATAGCACGTATGTGGGGTGCGCAAAATATACAGACAATGGCTGGTTGGGAGAAGGACATGGACTGGTACATGTTGGCAGAAAAATCAATCTACACGGGGAGAGGCTGTCCACGAAAGTGGGAAAAATCTGGTACCTATGGAGATTATTTTGAGGGATGGGGAGTAGGCCCGAGGGAGACTTAAGGAAAACTGAGCTTGAATCGAATAACTTTATTAATGTACTGTTTCAGATTACTTAGTGCCCATGATTACTTTATATTTGAACTATGCCTTGTGGATGGATCTAATGATGTATGGCTCTTCATTGGCCATGTGATTGCGCTGCACTGCCTTTTGTTTTATGTTTCATTGCTTCATAAAAATGCCAATAAAAATAATGTTTAAAAAAAAATGCCTCCTTAGACCCTGGCGAGAAATCCAAAGGGTAGCGTGCAAGATGTACTTCCTAATGATATGATAAATAGCCCTTGAGTTCTTTAATGACTCAATACCACCGAGTCGTGTACTGAAAAAGTCTCTGCACATTAAAATCACTCCAGATCACTGGTGTGGCAAATCATTTTTGGGGGTTTATAGAGAAAGATGCATCTGCCTCCACCCGCCCTCAAGAGGTGGACATAGAAAAAGGAGGGCTCCGACAAGTGTTTTATTTGAATGCTATAGCTTACCTTACATAGCTTGATCATAAGGATCCAAGTGATCAGTTAGGGGAAATTTTGAAGGCATGTAGGGACTTCGTGGTTACAGTTCCAGCAGTGTGCACCTGCAGCACCTCATCAATAGAGGAAAGGTTTCAGTCATCGGACGGAAAGTCTGTCACTCGGTTTTGGACCTCATGCTCAAAAATCAGACAAGAGTGATCTGCCCTGGTAGAGCACGGAGACCGCATCATTGATTCTGTGCTGGCCATAGCCCGGTGACGACACTGAATCTTTCACACCGTCATCAACTAAATTAGTCACTAACTTTTTGGAGTGGAAATTGATGTACCCTTCCAGCTTGTGCATCATGTTAACCCACACATATCCTTGAGGAAGGTGCCAGGCTCTTGAACAGGTTCCTGCTTCAGTAATATTAGAAGGACTGTCAAGAACAGCTCCTAATGTGGCTTCTTTCAGACTTGAGGAATCTACTGCATGATTGGTAGTCATTGGAGGGGCACTTTCATTGATAAAGGAATGGGAAGACTACCCTGAAAGATTTTCTCATGCTCAGAGGGACGTTCCTGTCCATGCTGTTGGGGTGCTTTGATGCCTTTCCATGCCCGGAAAATGTATGCTTTCCATGGTATGCAGGAGCCGCCTGCTCTTCGCATGTCAATGTCCAGCTCATTCGTCACTAGAGGACAAAAGTCTGCGCACTGTGCCAACAGTTGAGCCATACTACCCTTTTTAAGTTTTTGGCGCTCCACATCAGTATTTCTACCAGTGATCTCAACATCCTTGAAACAACTGGGAGTACTAGATATTGTTCTTACTGCTCCCCAGCAGTAGAACACTCAATTTCGATCAGATGGCACCAAAATGGAACTCCAACGAGAGTGGGGGGCACCTACTATCCAGCCACCAGGGCATCAAGAGGCTGACAGTCGGTATCAACAATTAAGTTACAAAGGAGCAGAGGCCGCTTTACTTGTAACCAATGCCCTACCTCCTTTGTAGTACCTCCAACCCACCTGGCCCCAAGACTCAAAGAATGCAGGAGCACAGACAGAAGGAAACTTGTCTCCCTCCAGCACTTCTCCCAGTTCTACCAATATGGAGTGAAACCCTTCGGAAATCTGAGCCCAAGAATAACACAATATTTGTAGCCTGGTCGAGTTGAACTCAGAACTCTTTGAAACATTTCTGTACAAAATACAGTTCCTCAGTTATACCAGACTTAGGAGATTATAGTCTCACACTAATCAAAAATTGCCCATGTCCCGCTATATGCCCTCATCTCCAGAAGGTATCCTCGCCACCAATTCTTGGCAGTCCAGATATGGAAAGAACGTCAACTTTCTCCAGCACACTAAGCAACCTGAAAACAGACTGGAGTCAGTTAGACGTTCAGATATGGTTAGAGGACTGTCACTGAAATGTTGCATAACAACCATTTCTCTATGCAAAAGTGCAGCACCACAATAGTCGGTAGCACAAACAATAAGTTTGGCAGTACCAGATGGAACATCACACAATTCTTTCACACATAAAAGACAGGTATAACACAAGTAGCTAATACACTAAAGAGGGAGTGACAGGAGTTAAAGGACTGTGCACTCTCCCTGTAGGCAAACATACTGAACTGCCAATAGAATTACTTTACATTTGTGTGTGCACATAGGATGATGAACCCTCTCTGACCTAGGGTGGGACACTTCAACAGTGGATCCCTTCCTCTGTACAGTCTCCTAGTTATGGGCTTCTAGTTTGGGTGAGGTTATGTCTCTGATGTCGAAATGTATGTTCTGGTTGTTAAACTGTCAGATCTAAATTAATACTGTGTGTCGGTGAGCTAATAAGGTTTTTTACTAGTATTTCCCTACCACAAGATTAAAAACAGAAAGTTTGACCCCCCATCTCCCATTTTCGAGCAACATGCTTTAGCACTCGAATGTCTCCTTTACGGGGTCTGCTGCCTTCCTCAGGACTACAGGTCTCTTGGTATCTCAAATCAAATATTGCGAAACAGTCTGTGGTTCACAGGGAATGCAATGCAATTACATTCAATACATTCTGTGTTCTTTCATAAGATGCCCCTTCTTCATAGAACAGGAAGAACTTGGGCAGGAACAGTAGACGTTTCGTCCTACCGAGTACAAGCACAGCTGGGGCGGCAATAACAGAAGCTTTCCCCTTCACAAGATATGCACAAGTCATGCAGCAGCATGGTTTCCTCACAGAATAGGTACAGCATGGCAGTAACAAAGCAAGAGTCCCTCTCACAGAAGACAGCAAGTGCAACCTTCGATCCCCTGTATAATCATTGCTCAGAGAAGCAATGTTCAGTTAAGACCCGATTGACAGTACGGTTTTACACAGACCAAGGAAGTAAGTGCTTAACTCGCTGAGCAACATAGCATTTAATGGATGAGTAAGTGAATATGCAAGTTCCGATACTATTCTCATAGACTCCACGTCAGCATTTTGCTTTTCCATAGGCTGTAATTTGAAGACTTGCTGCTTGTATTGGTGCTTTAGTTTTCCACACATTGAGAAGAACTTGAAGCCATTACCTAGTGAGTCATTATCTTGAGCAGCCCAACCACGCCTAAGTAACCATGTTCTAGACAGGCACACAGGTGCCGGACTCGTCATAAAGGTTTTGAATGGAGGTGCACAGAGCGCAGCGCAACCCCAGCCTCAGTGCTGCACTGGGTCAAAATGTTTGACGGGCGCCACTGTCCTGGGCGGGCAGATCCAGGCGCCTGTTGCAGGGATTTCTGTAGAGAGAACCTCACGAATCTAAAGAAGCACTAAATGAACCACTTTGTCCTAAAACACAGGACGCTGGTGTTCAATGCACAGAAGCTGCACGCTGCCAACAGCCGCCATTTCCATGGTGCCCCACGAGCGTCACGCGCACGTCAGCTACGGCTGCCCACGTTTACTAGGTCACAGATGATGTCCTGGAGCAGTAGCGCGGAACTCACCAGACCGGTTACTCTCAGGTGAGCAATACCTATTCTGTGCACCATGCACTGACGACACGAGAAACAGGTTATTCACCCGTAACCGAGAGAGTAACGCCACAAACAATCCAGAAACCTAGAAACACAAACACTTCCGGGAGAGAGCCCAGCGCCAAGTAAATGGAATCTATTCTGAGGAAGTGGAGGAGATGGAACACTCCGGTGTCACAAGCATCGATTTTCTGTTCTGTGGTATTTTTTGCTCTTTTTAGAAGCTTTGCCGATGAGCTCGCCAGTCAGGGAGGCTTTTGCGGACGACAAGCAAAACGTTCACTGGGTTAATTTCCAAAATAGATGAGAAACAAGCACTGGCAATGCCAATAGGTCTCGCCGTATAGTGGAGTTTAGTATGTAGATAGTAAAGAGTAGTGTTAGGATAGCGTGCTGTTGTATAGAGTATAGTGGTGTGCAGTATAGATTTGTAATAAGAGGAGATTATAATTTTGTTTTGTTTTTATTTGTTTTCGCATTTGTGAAAGGTAGAGCTGTTGGCGTTGTAAATTATATTATTGTTTACTAGAGGAGTCTAGAGGACTAAGAATGAGGAATTAACAATGAGACCAGAAAAGCAGCTAGCAGCACTGCCTAGAATACTAACAATGAGGAATTACCATTTGGAACTGAGACACAGCCGCAGCACTGCCTGGAGTACTAACAATGAGGAATTACCACTGGGAACAAAGACACAGCTGAAGCACTGCCTAGGGGACTAAGAATGAGGAATTACCACTGGAACCAGAAAAGCAGCTAGCAGCACTGCCAAGAGGACTAAGAATGTGGAATTACCACTGGGAGCAGAGACACAGCTGCAGCACTGCCTAGAGGACTAAGAATGAGGAATTACCACTGGGACCAGAGAAGCACCATGGCTCGCAGAGCAATGTATGCGCACTGCTAGGCTCGACCTAAAAAGAACCCACAGGAGTGAAATAACAGGTAGAATCCAGACTACGCATCCCTGGTATCTGGCAATCCTGACATTTGTGGGTGCCATCTGCTGGCTTTGAGAAAAACTTTGGGCACCAGCATGTTTTATCTTATAAATTGACATCAGTGCGCAAATAGGCAAACACATTCACACACAAAACAGAAAAGCACAATCATGCTGAAAACTTGGGATAAAACTTCTCAAACGTGGTACATTGAAAACAGCGCTTGTGTTTTAATTCACAAGGTATGCAATGTGATTCAGCAAAACCAAAACCATTGTTAATCAGATGCACCCTAATAAAAATAAAAGCCTTTCACCGATCTCAGGCATGATGCTGTATGAAAAGATAAACTGTGCCAGATTCTTGAGCAGATCCTGTGCTGGTGGGTATCCTTAGCATGGGAATATTTAACAAGCATTGGCATAGCCAATAGGTCTCGCCTTTGGGACCTTATAAGTGTTTAGCCATGCAACAGTTGATGATGTTGCACAAAGGATATTGTGCTGGATAACTAAACACTTATAAGGTCCCAAAGGCGAGACCTATTGGCTATGCCAATGCTAGTTTCAGTTGAGGTACAATACTTTTTCAATCCACAGCCTGAAGATTTGTGTAATCTGGGAATAGTTCTGCTATAAGTGTTGGTAAGCAGTGCGGTTCTGAAAATCCTTGCAAAGGTGAAAGGTGAGGGACATTGATTGCATGTAGTTGAGCAGGGCTCCTTCATCGCAACTTGCAGGGGGCCCCCCTAAAGTTTTCTTACGACACTATTTATCAGGGCAAAATATATCACGTAGCATGAATGTTCGTGGTTTAACATGGATTTTGGTGCTTTTCACCCCCCAAATCCACATGTTCCTGTATTTGTTGGTCATATTCCCCTTCCCTCCCCCTCTTCGCCCCCCAATAAATGCAAACAGGTTTGCACTGCCAAAATTTATCCTATGGATACTTTAATACAAAACTCATAAATCCAGTATATGTGGTAACAAGACCTACTGCACATATCTGACTTTATTTGTCTACTTGAAGGGCACTGTGCCTCATAGAACATAGAGGTCCCAACCAGTTTATTCCGTCTGGAATTTTTTTATTTTTTTATTCTGGGACTTGTAGTTCTAGCTTTATAATACGTCAAACAGCAGGACTACAGATCTCTGCAGGCAACGACAAAAATCTGGACTGAATGAGCCATTCACGTATGGAACCGGGTAAATTCGAAGTCCTGACCTGATAACTTCAGAGTGCTAATTCTTTATTGGACGTTTGTGGGAGCCTGCAATGGTGTGATCTTTTGATGATCGTATCCATGAATTATTCTGTTCTGGTATAGGTTTATCACGGCTCACGTGCATAGCAAAGTTACTATCTCTCAGTTCTAACGACTGTTCTGCACCTCCGCAGCCCGCCCCCTCGCTGTCACAGTGGTTAATATCACGTCCTCTTTCTATATCCACAGTCCAGCTTTTCTGTCTAGCTATTTGTCTGTCCTCTTTCTACGTTTACTGTTGACAGATCAATACTGTTCTCCGGCTCCGACGCTGTACTGGTTCACATGGACACTGAAGATGGCGCCTAGAGGGGAGTGTCACACAGAGAATAGGCACCAAAAAAACATGAGGCGAGTTAAAAGGGGGGCAGAAAGAGCGTGCAAAGAGGCATACTGGCCATGACGAGGCGGCAGCTAGATCTTTTAGGAGAAGAACTGGAGTAAAGTGCTCTGAGAAAGGTGCATGGAGAGAGGGACATCGAAAGTGGATGTAGGGTGAGCTGTAGAGTTTGAGGGGTCAAGTGCAGGCCAGGGAGAGTGTGTATGGAAAGAAGAATGGGTAACAATGTGTGAAAGGCTATTTAGAGGAGGAAAAGAAGATAAGAGAAAGGATAGGAAGAACGGATGACAAATTGAGGATTGCCGGGAGAGGTGCAATAAATTAATCGGCGGTAAGTTAAGAGGGGACAAATACTTCTGAAGGGACTCGCATTTTAAAGACCCGACCCTTTTATTTTTGCTTAAAATTGTTAATTTCCTGCTGTGACCCTCGGAAATATCGTTCGAGTCCAAGCCATGTCAAGTAAATGTTCAAGTCGGACCGGCATTTCAATACTAGTGGTCAAGAACTGCCAGGGCTTTCGAGGAGGAATATTTGCCCCATTGCTTATCTCTTAACATGCATATGGCTCTAGTGCATGCATAGCTAGTGCGTCCGAATGCTCAGCCAATTGTGTTATTTTGAGCGGTTCTTCCACGTCCCCCATAAAATGTGTTGATAATTGGGAATGAATTGATCAATGTTACATTATCAGCAGGTCACGTTGTGCTTAACGAAACACTTTGCATGCGGAGGCATCGGAGGAGAATATTGAGTGATACATGCGTGCGAGGTGAGCCCGCGAGTGGTGCGCGCGCGCGCTTGGGAGAGCAGTCTGCTCATTTCCAAGCACTGAACTCGTGCTTCTGGCGCGCCCCTGCTCGCTCCCGCAAGGTGGATGCCACCGCAAGCACGAGTGTGTGTTTGGAAATGAGCAGAGCGACGGCTAAAGGCCCTCCTATGCAGCGCATGCGCGCTGCGTAGGCGAGACCTAAAAATGCACTGGATTTGACGCATCCTATTGCAGTTACTGCGGAACTGATGCTCGTCTTGTACTGAACTAAATCCCCTGTTCCAAAATGGCCACAACTCTAGTCTGTTATTGTCATGCTGGCTCATATCCCTTTGTCATCGTATTTAAGAGCTCTGAAAATACATCAGCTCAGGATGTGCACTGTATAAAATCCTCCCTTGGCAATGATTTGACTCCATCTATAATATATAACAAACATAGGCCACATCTAGGGTGCGCATGACAGCTGATTTGTCTCTTGCTTCACTAAAGGCATTGTGTTAGAGCGGTGGAGATAGTGCATCTGTGGTCAGCCGTAGGTGTTCATTACATTGGATGCTGTGTGCTAGTATGTTGTTGCTTGCGTATTGGTTTCTGGTCAATTTTCTTGGCAGTAGCTGCAATCAGTCTTTATCCCTGACAAAGTAGCCAGGCCAAATCAGCGTAATTATTTCGGGGGGTCTTATATAGCTACCGCACACTTTTAACCATGCACACAACAGTGTAGCGTGAATGCAGGCTCAGCCAAGCTGGGATACACAGCACTTTGGAAATTGTGCATACAGGTTAACAGGCAGACCGCTGTCTATGCCCAGCTGCTGGTTGAGAGAGCCGTGCCCACCTGCCCAGTTTCTGGAGATGCCCATTTTAAAGGTAATGGTGAATGGAACAGCTCCTGTGGCCACCACATAGCGTCCCTAGCTTTGCTCATATACCACCTTTCACCCTAGCTCCCTCCGCCCGTCCTAGTTCAGGAGCAGTCCATAGGGCAAGGGGCTTCCCCACAGCCCCCCAACCTCTGCACTTCAACTGCACTGGGGCTGCCATGAACAAGACCGTAAACAAGCAGGAGACCCTGGGCCCAGAGGAAGAAGCACACTGGGTAAGAAGCGATGATCCTCTAGCACAGGCAGGCCTGGCACCATCTGTCTGCATAGCTACAGTTCACAGCCTGCCTGGTGAAATGAGGTGCGCCTTACAGTTAGATTATGTGGGCCTTCTTTTGTGATATGTGATATTTAAAAAGCACTTTCTCTGCCACAGAAGCCCTCCCCACCTTAAGTGCTCTCCCAAGAGCAAGAATGTAAGATATATATTTTCTCACTCTCCATTTTTAGGTCGAGCCTCGAGTAGCGCGCAAGCGCTGCTTAGAGGCGAAGACTTATTGTAAGTGAGTTTTCAAAGCAGTCCAAGAAACGCTCGTGCGTCGTGGCTGGCCTTTTTGAGATGGGTACGCGCGGCAAACATGTGTTTCCAATTATCGTGCCCAGACGCGGGCGCGATAAGTGGAAACACATGTCTGCCGCGCGTACTCATCCAAAGGCCAGGTACGACGCACAAGCGTTTTTGGGACTGCTTTGCAGGCTGCCGCGCTCGCTCGCCCCGCTCCTCCGTGCTTGTTTAATTCAGAAGTGCCCATTCATAATGCCGTAGAGCCAGTGCCTTAGAACAGACAGTCCCCTCTCATCTCAAGAAAGCTGGTAAGTAAAGATGGATGTACATGTGTCTCAACCCTCTTCCTATTCACGGGAAAAGGGTGACAGGCATGTAGGTAAATACTACCGTTGTGCCCAGACATGATAATACACATTTTCAGTGCTCGATATGGAGGACTTTTTTGAGTGTGCCCATTATACCTATTATTAAACTCTTCCACCCTGTCAAAGATTGACTAATTCCATTGTGGGTACCCTTCTAGAAGAGCTTTCCAAATCCGTGTCAGAGGGGAGGGGGTCTTTAGCATTCTGGAATAAAACGAGTATTACTTACTTTTACATACGACTAAGCAAAGAGGTGGAAGCAAACCTCGCCAAAGCTTCCACTTCCTGCCTAATTCCAACACCTGTTTGTCCAAGAGCACGAGTTCCACGGTACTGGTGGGGCTAGTAAGTCTGCACTTGTAAAAGCGGTACCATTAGGTTGCACCTCATCAGTACCATGCAATTGCGAGTTTGTCTACACGGAACTGGGAACAAGCACACAGATCTGGTTTTATCAGGCAGAATTACGGACAATATTGCCTTTCCTGTGGGTATTATCGCTCACATTTACCGCCTGCTCTAGGCCGAGTATGAACCTGAGGGGTGCTGATGCAGGGGGAGGAGAAAGGATCGATGTGGGGAAGGACGGGGAAGACTGTAGTTTGGCAGGGGCGGGCATTACAGCTTAGAGTTGAGGAGAGGCGGTAAAACCGGGTCAGGCTGCAATGAAGCCAATTCCCAAAGTGATTTTACCGGTCTGATTTTCTGTCGGGTAAAATCAGGTTTGTTGTTCTTGTACCCTGTACATCTGTGTCGGGGATCAGCAGCCCACTAATGTTTGAGCGCAATCCCGTACAGGAATTCCACTCTGCTCAACTCCTAATCTTGGCCTATAGATTTACAGAAAGGTGGCACAATCAGAACCGAGCTGGAATCCAATCCCTGATATTACACGAGCCCTGACCTAATCAGAGAAGCTATTGTCAGAGCTTTTATATAATGAGAATGCTGTCATAATTGGTCACCTCTCTGCATGGCACCAAAATGGACAAGTGTTTTGTTTTTTTACATGACTATTGGATTTTGGAAGCATCCCATCCATTGGACAAGTAGATGGGTTATAAAATTATGCATTCCTGTTTAATTAAGGAAAACGAAATGGAGCCCAGTGAGCATGTGGAAAAGGGTAGCAGAAGTAGTTGCACAGCAGCAAGATAACCACACAGTCATATGTTTTCTTGCAGTTAGTATTCTGCAGCATTCTCAACACAAGCATTGGCATAGCCAATAGGTCTCGCCTTTGGGACCTTATAAGTGTTTAGCCATGCAACAGTTGATGTTGTTGCACCAAGGATATTGTGCTGCATAACTAAATACTTATAAGGTCCCAAAAGCGAGACCTATTGGCTATGCCAATGCTTGTTTCTACGGCTTCCTGAAATTCTAGAAGCTCTTTTAAAAAGGCTTTCCCGTGTTCTCCTTTGTTTGTACTGGTCATGCAAAACTGTGTTCCAAACATAACTCCTCATTAGGACAAACTCACAAAAAAGTATATTGATATAAAAGAAGCGCGCAGAACTAGTGCCAAGAAAGGGGAAGTGCAACAATCATTCTAACAGGAGAAGCAAAGTACAGAGGCAATGCTTTTGTGATTATAAGGCATGCACAGTAAATCAAGAACTATTACTGATGGAAGGAATGCCACCACCAGCCCCCATTGCATAATTGAAGAAGTGGACTGCACCTGTATAAATGACCATAGATGGGAGGTGGTACTATTGCTACACATACTGTCCAGCAAGCGAGTATAAGACCCTATGCACCAATGTGGCAAAAAGCACACTACCTCAACACTGGAACATCCTGCAAGCTACAATCCCTGGAGAGCCCAGTGAAAACACAGTGGATTTGTGCGTATGCCTTTTGGGTATCAGAAAGCTGCCTGCGGTCTAATCTAATGTGCATACTTCAAAAACAGTTCAAAAAAGTTATGTCACAATGTTGAAGCACTGTATATATGTATGTTGCGAGAACGTGATTGAATGCACAACTAGTGCAGGTGCATGCATGGGCCTGCGGGGGAGGTCAGTCATGTATATAACATCAGACATGATGTATGGGTCAGTTCACTAGAGGAGGAACAACATGACCAAATTGTGCACACGAGGTTCACGTCACTTCCTGCATACAAACAATCCACCACTGTGGAAGTTATTTATTCACGGGCACAAGGCAGATTTTGTTTCAAGCAAAAAAAAAAAAAAAAAAAGGCTCAGACCTTGCCAGGAACATAAACTGTGCTTTTAGTGGGAAGGAAATCGGCATATCACCTGCTTCGCTCCGTGTTTCTGCAGCAGGTTCTGTATGCAACGCCATTGTTTAACTGAGGCAGGCAGGAAGTGCATCCCTGAGGGCAGGGCTTTAAGTGGGCCAGGTCTCACCGGTGCTGAGCACCGGCAGTTTTTTGAAGGAGGCCTCAAAACGGGTCTCTCTCGGGCTCTGTTTTGTGCCCTGGCACAGGCGGTCCGTTTTTTTCCAGACCTCCAGACCTAGGTGACAGCAGACACATTGATGCGCACGTGCTCACACTGCTCACTTCTCACTAGTGGAGAAGTTACGGCATGACTTCATGCCAGGTGAGCGTGTAGGGGAAGGGAAATCCTTTAAAGAGAGTCATTTTCTCTCTGGATTTCCCTTCTCTTTTTGAAACTCGGGAGCAGCAACATTGTCGTGGTGTCACCAGGGCTTCAAGTGGAAGCTTTTTCAATATTATATACAAACCATAGTTGCTGCTTATTTATCTATGCAACTAACAACCATTGACAAAGCCAATAGTCCTGACTTGTTGCAGGTATGATGTTACTTGGTGTATCATATCTGGATGCAATGACAGAAACAGCAAAATACAAGTCGGGCGGTACACTATGCGAAGCCCAGACTTTTAGCTTGCATGTTTTTAAGCCACGTCCTTAATTACATTTGCCACGCCCCTTTGAGAGACTCCCCAGTTTTTTCATCCCACTTAAAGCCCTGCCTGAGGGACTCAACACGTCAAGTGTAAGCATTTAAACACGCCCTGAACACTCATATAGGTCTGACAAGACATCAGCAATGCAAACGATACTAAGGGGTCTTTTGTATAAATCCACACAGATCGCGCCCCTAAGCTGACCCCATGTAGCCTTCTTGTGGCAGGGAATCGTCACTCAGCTCTTTCACGTCCTGCGGCCGCAGACACTTGTCGGTGTCGCTCGTCATGGCGCCCTCACCTGTTGGAACAGAAGCACTTCAACAACAGCCCTGGAATACACACGTTTTTGACTGTGCAGCAACAGAGCAGAACGGCTTGAGCGTCGGACTTCGAAGCTAGGGAACCGGGTTCGAGTCTCGGCACCGACCCTCAAACATGCAGTGTTTCTGGGCAAATCATGTAATCTGTGCCTAAAAATGAACGTGTCCGCTAGTAAAACGACTTGTGCTCACGTAATGGGCTCTGATACTTTACCACCGAGTGAGCGCTATATACAACAGCAAAGAAAAACAAGCATTGGCATAGCCAATAAGTCTCGCCTTTGGGACCTTATAAGTGTTTAGCCATGCAACAGTTGATGTTGTTGCACTAAGAATATTGTGCTGCATAACTAAATTCTTATAAGGTTCCAAAGGCGATACCTATTGGCTATGCAAATGCTTGTTTAATCTAAGTTTTATCACAAGCCACCGGATGCCACGTTTGGGCAGCAGGTTTTCTTTTCTTTGCATTTTTGTGGCGTTTAGTTGTAATAAAATATAAATAAATACAAAATTTGCACCTGCTTGCACAGGCCAAACCTGGTGGATTTGTCAATGCTTGTTGTAAACTTTGGGGAGAGAAATAGCAGGCACACTGCAGCAAAAATCGCCTTCGACCTCCAGCGAGCAATCACAATGCAGAGGGGAGGCCGTCAATCAGATGGCATGATCCCTGCCTCCCCCACATCAAATACCTACCGCGGTAGAACCCAGTGCTTAGACTATGATCCATTTAACATTAAACTATACAAGACCTTTACAACTAGACTTATAAGCAGGCTCAATTACACCAGTATATGCAGATTAAAAATATTACATCTAATGGGCACACACTAGACCCATGGCCAAGTGTTTCCCTTGATTCATTAAGCGCTAAAGCTAGAACAAAGTTCTCTCGCTTTCCTGAAGCTCAGGAGGCATTCTTCATGTACTATTGCTCAAGAAACCCATGAATAATTGCCTGCTACAGAGATACCAATTTCGGCCCAGAAAGTCAGCACAATGACATTGGTTGGCAAAACCAATGGGTCTGGCTTGCATTGTTTTTCTACAAGGTACAGAGAGTGGGCCTCAGGACAGCAAAAAGCCATTACTATGGCCAATGCCTGCTCCGCTTATGAGGACTGCTGCAGCAGGCAAGAAACCACTGGTCCTTAATGAAGAGCTTCCTGTTGCAAATGGTCACAGCAAGCTCTTCAAACAGTGATACCCATTGAACCAGAGCACGTGTCAGGACCTCAAGCACACACCAGCTCTTCCCGTATCGGACACACTACAACCACACACTCTCCCAACCACACATACAGGCCGGCCTCTCTTTGCCATGAAATGTTTGAGCGCCAAAATTTCACACTGGTTGTCGATGAATGCTATACAAAGGCCAGATAACTAATGAAGAAGTCACAAACGGCTCCAGCACAAGATACGGTGAGTGTGTGTGTGTGTGGGGGGGGGGTCCCCTATACTGGATTAAGGGCCCCACCATCATGCCAACTGCTTCTGCACACGTGCCATACCCTCTTCGAATTTTAGACTGCATACAAGCCCCAGCTTCCACCCACTGGCACGCGGCTGTTTATGAACGTACCCTCCTAGCCCCACAGTGTGCCTCATGGGTAGAAGCCTACCAGCTTTGTACACGTCTTGTGCCCGCCAAGTGCTTAGAAGCCACCCACAACCGTTTCTTAACTAGCAATGAATTATTTTAATTAAACGCTCTACGGATTTTTTTCTATTGCTCTGCCTAATGAATTTGGGATTTTATTGTGGCTCCAAGTTTGGAAAGTCGTATTATGAAGCTGCACTAACAATAAATTATTCGTAATCGATTCTATAAAGTATATATATAGGGAGAGAGAGAGAGAGAGAGAGAGAGAGAGCCTTTTTATTTAAATAAAGGATTGTTTGCTAATGTTCTTGCTGGAACGCTATTTGTGCTGCTGAAGGCTGGAATGGCCCGAGGGCTGCCAGTCTCACATTGGGAGGGAGGTGTGAGGGGGCGGGGGGGAGGGGGGACAGATAGATTTTTCCAGCTGGTTGAATTTTCGCTTTAATGGACGTGTCATCTGTTCGGCCGCGATGCGAGCAGTTTTGTGAAATAGCAACACTGAGTGGCAGGCGCGATTAAAGCGCCTCTCTTCTGGCAAGCTCTGGTGTCAATTAACACAGCGCATTCAGACAGGGAAGCTTTACATTAGTCAACTTCCAATGAAACTGAGTAGATGCAGAGGCTGCAGTCCACGCCTCTAATGCACAGCATTTAAATCAATCCAGTACAATGTAGTAAATTACCTTTCTGTGTTTACGTTTAGCTGCTCTCTTCTTTAAATAACAAGCGCAGCCACGCGGCCGCGAAAGGAATGTGAAGTATGCAGCTGGCACCTGGCCGCGCTGCTGCTCGATCCCGAGCTCCCTAGGCCATGGGAGAGAGAAGGCGGGACATGTACCCGCCTTTGGCCAATTGAGTGCTGTCTTTCTTAGAAAGACGCACGCAAAGACCAATAGCATGTGAGCAAAAAAAAAAAATGCACACGCACGAGCGTGTGGTCGAAGTTGAAAGTCCTTACTTAAAGCCTCACAGAGCAGCGCATGCGCGCTAGCTCAGGCGAGACCTAAAATGGAACCCTTAGGGTATTTTCATGTTAAAAAAAAGTAAATCTTTCCGTATTAAAGTTATCGTGCGTGTTGCGATAATCCCTGTGCCAACCAAAATTCCACCCAGACAGTTTCAGGCTGTAACATCTGCGATGCCCAGAGGGGAGGAGGGGCCATCACGCGCGCTGTACAGGAGGAAGCTGTAAAGGCCAACTAAAGCAGTCACTTAGTGAAATTGCCTCGCTGAAACAAGCACTGGAAGGAGGGACAATTGAGGGGAATGGACCAATAGAAAGCCATCATTTCGGAATGGCATAAGAAAGAACCAATGGCAATTGGTTGGTCTGACAAAAGCCCACAGAACAGATACACCAGGTCTTGCAGACAGCGCATGCGCTGTCGAGGCTCGACCTAAAAAACCACTTGTCGAAACCAACTGTAAAGGCTTTAGAATTGGGAAAAGATTGTGCAAAAGCTTCACTGAATCAAATCATACGAACAGTGTAGACATCAGTGAAAAATATCCCCACACAAAACACGTACAGCTTGTGCAGGAGTGGAACCTTGACACAGTCACACACATGCATTAGGGACAGTAGCAGGGCTAACTTTTCTCAAATACGCAGCACAGGCACCAGGAGTAAGGAGGCAGGTCAGGAACGTGACTGCCTGACCTGCTCCAAGGGTAGCAGTGCAAGCTACCCTTGTCTGTGTCTTGGCGCGCTCTTATCAGATGACCTGAAAATATTTAAACCCGACTTCTGCACCCAGTTCTAGAGCCGCGCCTGGAGTACTGCTGCGACTTTAACAGGCGCTATCGTGAGTGCTGGCTCAAGCACCCCAGCCCCTTATGACATATTGTGTCCAGTGATGGAAGATTTAATTGGGAGTCTTGTCCAATTCCAGTGCCCAGCCCTCATATGCAATAATTTCTAGCGTTGAGAGGCAAAGTTTGCCCAGACCTTGTCTCAAGTCACCTGCCCCCCCCCCATCACATCACATCCAGTTTGGAAGACCGCACACCTGAAGTGTCGTCTGAAAAGATTTCTGTACCTAGATGAGTGAGGTGCACATGTAGTTCAGTAAATGGGTGGGTAAGTGGATGAACGGGGTGGATGTAAAAGAGTGGATGAGAGAAGAAACAAGCCAAGGAATACGGATGCGTGGAAAGACGCCTGGATGGAAAGAGAAAACGGTTAGAGAGGAAAGGATGAATGGATAGATGAATAAGTGTGTGGCTGAATGGGCAGAGGGCGAGTGGGTGGAGTGACCAGGATGGGCAGAGGGATGAAGGAGTGCGCAGGGGGAAAGGAGAATATGATGAAAATTAGATGGAGGAAAGAGTGGACCGATAAATGGATGAATGACAAAGCTGGCGAGTAAGAATTCAGAAAAGTGGTTGGATAACTGACATGTTCATGACGGTGTTTGAGTGAGTGAGTGTGGGTGGACGGATGGGCGACTAGGTAGCTGGATGAGACTGAACTCATCACTTAAATAACTGAGTATGGCCGAGTTAGCAGACAGATGGGTAGGTAGCATGCAAGAAAGTGGACGAGTAGTTGGGTGAATGTATGAGGGGGATGGACTGGAATTGGTGCAAAGATCACCTAATATTTCGACATATCGATTAAGGTGTCAAAACCCCTTTTCTGTGAACAAAAGATTGAGCCCACACCTGATTATTTTTGAACTGTTAACACGTTTATGGCTCTTTTAGGAGGAACATTAACGTTGTGAACTCCAGATCCTCTGCAAGAATATGGCAAACTTTTTTTCATCATAATATTACTACCAGTATATACAACAACTTGGCGGCTGCTAAATTGGACGCTGGTGTTAATACGGATTCTTGCAATTTCTACATCTCAGGGTTATCAATTTAATGACGAAACCGCCAGTGAATAATGAATCAAGATTTTAGAAAAACATGAAACCCATACATGGCACTTATGACACTTGGCCACTAGTCTGTTCCAAATATATTAGCGCACTGCAATTTGAAATAACCTCAATTGCTCAGTTATAGAAGGAAACCTTAAAGCCTCCTTGAAAAGATCCACTAACACTGATTTATGTTTCTTTTCTTAAGAGGCCTTTATGACAATGACCCTGTTGCAAAGTGACCCCTTTTGGGGGTGTTCACTCCCAGTTTTTCATTTTTTGGGTACCCACTTGCTGGTAATGTTGAAGTCCAACACTGGGCCACTGCTATTGAGTGCCCAGTGTATGTGCTCTGACCCCAAAACGGGTAGAAATTGGTTTAAAACCAGATTGACACATTTAACTTTCCTATAAAGCAATAGTATATGGTACAGAAATATACCCCTGGCATGGAAAGTAAATGCCACTTGCAGACTGTGGCACCTATTGTGCCATCCACTACCATGGCAGTGAAAACATTGTTTCAGGCCCACCGTGTGTAGCCTGAAAGCAGCAGCTTGAATCCTGCTCTCTCAAAACCAGGAAGGAAAACCGGATTTTAAATATCAAATAAGCACCCCCGAGCACACCTTGCTGACCACAAGGTATGGTGCATAATATTTAAGAGTTGGAACATGTGTGAAACATTAGAAATGTCATGTTCCATCAGTGACTAAGCCCAAAATGACCTGGCTACACGTCGGGTGGTAACGGGTACATGGGAAAACTCAATGTATAGATTATATACACGTTTTGAGCTGTACCCGCAACAGAATATTCAACGCCTTATTTTATATTTAATAAAAATCCAATCGAATGGTGAAGTTGGAATTCTATTAAATATATTGGACATGTAACTTAACTAAAGCTGCTGGAGGCTAATTTGCATTAGCTCTCCAGCAAATGCCCAAGCCTGTCCCTGGCCTGAATTAGACTTACAGGAGGTGTGAAAACTGCACCCTGAACAAAGGCAATGGCCTGGGAGTAGGGAGGTGATTTATTCCCCTGGCACAAAGACCAGTTGGTGTGGGCCCAGGAACTTAATTAACTTCAAATGGGCCTGTGCTGTCATAAGCAAATGTTAGGTAACAATTGGAAAACCCCAAACTTTGCCTTCCTAGTCAGGCTGGCACCAACGCAGTGCGAGGAAAGTTACCACAAAACTGGTTTTGAGTGACAATAAGGGAGTGGACTGCTCGTTACCCTGATAACACCTTTGGGTTGGCACACAAGCTCTGCACAAGGAAAGAAGGGTTTACACCATATTGATTTGTTAGAGTGAGGGGCTCTGCATGATTTGTTAGTAGTAGGGCAAACAGGAACTGCTGAAAAGTGGGAAGGGTTACCCACTGGAACTTTTAACCCCATTGCGCAGGGAGTTGTCAGGATTCATCCCGTCCACTAGCTGATGCCAGGCATGAATGTGGCATCCAAAAGTACCATCCTCAGAGAACTCACTGGGCCTGTAGAAGATCAGAAAAGGACTGGACCTGCTGTCTTTGCCCTGACAGGAGCCCTGAAGGACTGGACATGCTCCTTCTACCACCCACAACAAAGAAATTGACTCAAAGGGCTGAACTCCTGTGTGGCAACAGAGACACAAAGCTACAAGAGGCATTTTCTCTGAAGTACCCAGCTAACCACAGGCAATTGGTCCTAAGCTGAACTTTGCTGCTGACCTCTGCCTGACACACTGGGAGTCTTGGGGTGCCCTGCCCAGAGATCCTGGGAACTTTAGAAATGTACTCGTGTTGCTTGTGCACCAGAAGAGTCTGGAAAATTTGGAAACTTTTTCCTACAGAGCTTCAGGTGGAACTATGAGAAAAAAACACCTAGCCGACAACGCCACAGCATCGGATTGAATTTCAGCTTTGTACCGCTCAAGATTCCCAGCACCTCCAAAAAAAGACTAAGACCCATTCTAAATTGGGACTTAAAAAAAATTCAGCAAGAAAACTCCAAAGCTCCAGAGCAACTAACCTGCTTCTATCATCCGGCCTTCAGTTCCACAGCAGTGGCTACAATTTCACTGGCCATCTGTTGGAAGACGTTTTTAGTTTCAAACAGTGCCAAGGTCCCTTTCTCCATTGGCACTTCGAAAGGGTTTTGAATTTTTGTAACTTCCAGACATTTACGGGGATCTATCAACTTGTTGTATCTGACCAGGGTTCCATCACGTTCACCCTCAAATCAAGCCTAGGTCCCAGTCTACCACTTCCACTGACTAAAATTGGTGCTTTGTGGTTTTAGGCACTAATTTCACTTATTTTAATAATAAATATCTCTGGTTCCCCTAAATTGGAATTTTTGTAATTTTGTTTTAGTCATATTTTTTCTCTATATTTTTAAAATTGGTTGAGTTAATTGTGTTGTGTGACATTATCTACTGCATCTGCACTGCTTAAATACATAACACACTGCTTAGATTTATGCCAGGCTGCTTTGTGTCACATTGACAAAAATTGAACACAGGTTTATTTTATTTAATTTGGGTGATATTTAGCAGGCAAACACTTGTCCACCCCAAATAATAATTTACTTTCCCAAGTAGATGTTATCTTGTGTTCAATTGCATTTACAAAGAGATTTATACCCAAACAAAGCACCAAAGTGCAACTGCCAACAGCTATCACACTTAGGAGTACTTTAGATGGAATTGTGCATGCTATGGCCTAAATGAATTGTGTTTTTATATCGCACATGAGGACTAGAGTCGTGTTGTTATCCTGTTCGGTAATCATGCCTTGACCTGAGTTGAAGCCCAGAACGAGTGTAAAATAGGATACTTAAACATTAGATGCTAGGATAGAGTGTGAGAGTGGGGTAAGCTTCTTAGATGAAAGGTACTGTCAAGTGACCCAATGGGCAGTTCCCACTAAGAGCGGGGAAGGAGAGGGAGTGGAAAAAGGGCCCCAAGCAATTAAACCAAAACAAGGGAAAAGTGGGCAGTTCATAATAGACACATATACAAAACAGATGTAACTGCAGTCAGCACTGCACAGAGGTAGGATTCAATCCGACTGGGCTACTAGTCCAGAGCAAAACATGTGAAGATGGTTACTAATCAACTACAAGCACATCTAGGCTCTTCTACTTTCCTTTCTAATCAATCTCAATTACATTTATCTTGCAGAGCTGAAAATGCCTTTTTCATGTACAGAAGAAAATCCATTCTCACATTAAATCTGGCAAACCATCTAGGTCAATTGCACAGGAGCTATCCAATGTATTGGACACCACCATACTCCACAAACTGACCTCTGTCGCTAGAGATCACTGTAATATACAGAAATGCACACAATCATTCCTCAATCACTAAACCATCTAAGGCTAAGATCCCTTCTCTCCACATTACCTTGGTTAGATGTCGGACTGCCACAAGAAACACATTTGTCTTTTAGCTTCTTTTATATTTATATCCTCCTAGTATTCACTTTTGAACACTATAGCATCGACAACTGCTAATATGCTGATGGTGCACAACCTGCTTAATGTGCATCCCTCCAGCTTACCACTGCTGTCCTTCCGAATGCCCATCAAGATTTGAATGCAGAACGACTTGTTACAATTGAAAGGGGTTAGCATATAAGTCTACTGGACCAAGAAATGCATTGCCCAAAATTTCTTTAAACAACTACTTTGTGGGGGTCTGTCTTGTGCAACCCACACTTCGTGCACCGCTCTCACGAATGCCGCTCCTGGACCGAACCAGCATTTGGTATGCTAGGTGCCAGCGGTCATTAGAGATCCTGACTTACCAATAAACTTTAGTAAAAACTGCTCCTCTGGTGTGCATGTCCACTTCCAAATAGGGGTGACGAATAGACCTGTTACCCCAACCCCTTTATGCTGACCACCAGCTTGCTGTTCTCCGTGCTACAACTGTGGAATTTACTGTCGGCACTGGGGCCCATTTCAAATCTGCTGGAAGTGTGGCTGCGTTCATGGGAGCAGGACAGCTGTGGAGTAAGCATCACCCCTCCTCCCCTAAAGTATTCTTACTGTTTCCTGCCACCACAAAATGTATCCTCTTTTTCTTGGGTTGGGCTCGTTTTTCAACCATCCCCCAAAACAAGACATGTACTGTCAGTGCCATCTTGCATTGAGTAATTTTCCCTTTTGGGAATTCAAGGATTTACGGTCTGTTACCTGGATTTTGGTCTGTTACCTGGCCATTCTACAAACTTTATAATTGTTTTTGCACATCAGACCAGGTGAGAATTCTTGGCCGACATTTGCATTCTATTGTTTAGGTGCACGTTTTTGTTTAATCTTCATTATCAGTTATTGAGACCACCTTGCAATTACAGCATCCTTTCTGTATTAAACATGGAAGGATTTCTGCCCTTGCCCAGTTTTTAACAGAACCAGAGAGACCTCTTTTGGATTGGTTGCATTAGAAAGATGCATTTGAAGCATACTTGGAGGCTACTGATGGAGATACTTTTACGAGCAAAATGAATACGGCCCAGCTTATTCACAATATGAACCCTGAAGACCGATCTACATTAAAAAGCCTACCCCTTATAGAAGTTAAATTTCAAGTACACCAAGAAGATGCTTGAGGTGATGTACTGCACATTGAAAGGGTGAGGAGTATGCCTTGGTCATTAAAACTTTACATAAGAAATCTATGCTTCACAAGAGTGTAGTTCTAAAGAGACAAGTTTCTACAAAGGAGTCAACAACAAGGAGAATCTATTGATGACTATCTTTTTGAGAAAAAACTAGCTATACCTTGTAACTATTGTGAATTCAAAGATGAGATAAGTGATCAGTTAATCAAGAAAATTAGTAACAGGGGGATACAAGAAAGACTAATCTACAGAAGATCCAGATCTTGAATCTGCGATAACCATTGCCTGAGTGATGGAGAATTCTGATGCTTATTTTAAAGAACTGCCAACTTCTATGGATATATCATCTTGCAAAGAAATACATTTCGGAGCAAATATAGATGTAAAGATAAATGTAAATACACAAAGAAAAATCAAGGAAATAAACCAGAATGTTCAGGTGATATTAAAAACAACTCTAGTAATCCAATTTGCTTCAGATGCGGTAACAGGTCACACTTGGCTTTCTCAACGTCGTATCCAGCTTTGGCTCAAACCCGTTTCAAATGCATTCGTAAATGTAATTTTGCTAGGATGCATCACAGCATGCGTAAAATGATTGTAGCTCAACTGGAGTGTGAATCAAACGAGTATGATGATTGCAGTGATGTTGTTTTAACCATTACTGAGGACCAACCTGGAGAGGAAGGTGACAAACTTAGTGATGTTATTGTGCCCATGTTGACATCTTCAGAAGAAAGACGCCATATTCTAATATTCTTATAAATTATGTAAAGGGTAAGCCTGAATCAGTCATGAGTTGCACATTCACACTAATAGGCCCAGAAGTATTACAATATTTTTTTTAAAAATCAGTCCACCAGAGTTAAGTTAACCAAGCATCAACATTTTTGGTAATGGTGGCATTAGAATTTAGGTCTCAGGTGAATTTGATGCTGTTCTTGAATGTGAAGGCAAGAGGGTTAAGTGTATTGTTTATGTTGCAAAAGAAGGCTCGAAGTTATTGGGATGGAATTATCAAGGGGATCTAGGTACAATTTTAGACCCGAATCACTCAGTTTGTGTAATATCTAAATCCAAATTGGTATGCATGAATGTGATGTCTGGGAACCAATTGGTTGATAAATTTCCTTCAGTGTTCTCCAATGGTCTTGGTAAGATAAGTAAATTTCAACAGAGAATAATTTTAAAGAAAGGGGGCCCTTATTTTCTTAACAACAATGCAAACGTGTTTCTGTAGTGGTCCTAACATGGCAACACACAGAATACAAAAACAAGTTCTTTTAGAAAATAGAAATGCTGAAAAGTGGCCTAGAAGGTGGCAGCTGAGAGTCCCTGCCCCGAAATGATATGAGAAATACAGGAGGGAAGGGGGAGTTTGAAGGCACTCAAACCGGAGAAGGATTTGGAGTTTATATCAGTTACCCTCGAAGGACAGAGAACAGGATCAAGATCTTGGAGGACATCGTCGCAGATCATCTCAAAGGTCACCAAGGAGAAAAGGCACCATGGGTGCATCATGGTGAACAATCATCATGATCACACCATTATTTAATTAGTTGCAATGGAGTCGGCCACACTCTTACCAAATAAAGCATTGCTTGACCTCTACATTGGCAGAACAGTAACCCCCCAAAATAACAAGCAATGGCAAAGCCAAAACCTATTGGCTTTTGACATTTTTAAGTACAACAGCACTTGAAAACCAGAGTTTATCTAATGTAGCTTTAATCTACATATACTTACTTCCTTTATGCATCTATATACCTTCCATGTACTTGGATCTATATATTTTTACTTTTCTCAACAAAAAAAGCATATTCAATGCACTACCCTATTTCTCACACTATACCTCTATCAATATCTTTAATCTACATATACTTACTTCCTTTATGCATCTATATACTTTCCCTGTACTTATGGATCTATATATTATTTTCTTCTAATTCAGCACATCCAATGCACTACCCTATTTCTCACCCTATACCTCCATCAATATATCCTCTACATCCACTCTCTCATTCATCCCAAACCCCATACCACTATGATCCCCAAAATAACCCTTTCTAGACTCTCCCCCTACTCTACCCCTCCTTGCATCATCTGACACCTCTTTTACTATACCGATCGCCGAAAACAAGCCTTTCTAAACTTTTGTCTCCGACTCTTTCCCTCCACATCCCTTTCTACTCATCCCAAGCCTCCACCTACTGCTATGACCTCCAAAACAAAAAGTCCAAATCCTTCACTCTTCTATCCCTCCACTATCCTTTTCAATCAAAATAACAGACTAACATGTTCACTTCTCAAATTTCATATTTCACTATACTAATTCACCACGAATCCTTTACTGGGTTCCGGAGTAGCGTACTACTCGCCAAAAAGCGCTTCAACACCTCATCAGGGGTAACCAGTGCTATATAAATGCAAACCTTTTTCCCTCTTCTATCCCTCCGCTATCCTTCTGAATCCAAATAACTAACTAACCTATCTACCACTCAAATTACTTTCATATTTCACTATACTAATTCAACACTAATCCTTTATGGGTTCCGGAGTAGCGGGCTACTCATGAAAAAGCACTTGGACGCCTCGTCAGGGGTAGTAAGCGCTATATAAATGCAATTACAATACAATGTCTTTTAGCCATGTTGTAGAGCAGCATATTTGCTGTGCATCATGACTAAAAGTTATAAAAATAGTGAAAAAAATTAATCACAAAACTCGCTATGATGCGGGACGCCCCAAAAAAAAAAAAGCGCGTATATCTTTTTTAAAATATCTTTTAGCCTTGCTGCTCTACAACATGGCTAAAAAGACACTGGCAAAGGTAATAGATCTCACATAGGCAAGAACTATCGGCTTTTCCAATGCTTGTTTTCAGTTGGGAAACTCATTATGTCCCACCTGGATACCTCCACAGAAAGAGAGGCGCCCTGTTATTCAGAAAGGGACAGGGACTCAAAGTGAATTCACTAATAGCAACAGCTCCCATTCCTTGAACGACATTCACTGACTCATACCATTCATTCAAACTACTTACAAAGAATCTTTCTCACAAATTGACTCGTAAAAAAAACCTTTTAAATATATGAATGATACAGGAATGAATATATTGCTACCATAGTACTAAAACGTCAATAATTGAGGTAAGAATATGGGGCAAGACAATAACATGGAAAATAATGAAGAGTGCCTATAAACAGCGGGTATTATAGAAGTGTAATAGGAAAACCCCTTTTTTCTTGAATTCCATTACAGGAAGGCAAAACTAGCACAGACTGCTCATCAAAGACGATATAACCTAATCCTGAGAAAAAATTGATGATTGAAATATGAAGAGGTGATTAATATATTAGACAGATGTGTATAATTTAGTTTTTACTTTATGAAACTAGACGAAAATACTACTTTCTTTAGAGGTGCTTAATAAGGAAAATTGGTACCGACAAGGGAAAGAAATTATGAAAAGGTATAAAAGGAGAAAGACCTTTTCTTCATAGAATCCGAAGGTGGCAAACATTTTGAGAGAGGTTGACGAAAATATTCCCTCATAGAATCCCAAAAGAGATCTGTTGCAATATAGAAATACATTTTTCAACCAGACCAACGTTAATTTTTTAAGACATTGGGGTGTATGAAGTTCAGATGGGGAGTCATAAAAAAACTATAATGCCCCTAAAAAAAGATCTTATAAAGTTAATAGTAACTATAATAACTATGGGCCCGATTCCGATCTCGTTCGGAAAGCATTCCTACTGTATCGGTTCCGGAATGCTTTCCGTATGACTCGGATCGGCAGAGTCCGACCGAACGAGTACAATGCATTTGTATGCATCCGGATACGATTCGGTCGGGCTCCCATTGGCTTCAATGGGAGCCTGTGTTCAAAACAAGAACACAGGCTCCCATTGACAAAAGGGGTGGTTGGGGATAATCGTGCACCCTGTGGCGGGCACCCCCTGGTGCCTGCCATACTGTGCATGGTTGGGAAGAGGGGACCCTTGGGTACCCCCACAGGCCCGATTCGGAGGGCCCCGGGCAAAGGGAGGGCTGCTATGGGCCCCCAAATACCGATTCCGAATCATTCAACGTACTTGCTCGCTCGGAAACCAAGTCCATAGAGCTGTACGAATCGGCTCCGTAAAGGCTCCATCTCTCCAGATGCCTTTCGGAACTGATTTGGTCAGCACTAAGGGTTTCCAGGCATCGTACTTGGTCGTTCGGAATTGGGAACGAATCGGTCGGAAACAAGGGCTCCAGATCGGTTTAGGCAAAGCTGAATCCGATTCGGAGCCCTTCCGACCGAGATCTGAATCGGGCCCTTTGAGTATGAATGATTGTATGATAGGGGTACCAAAGTGGGTTTTGGATAAAGTACAGAATTTTTTTTTAGATATAACAACCTCATTTGTGTAAATTGGTCTTATTTAATATACTGGACTAAATGTATATAAATATTGTTTTTATTCATTTACTTTAGATAAATCCATGTTTTTATTACTATTACTTGTCCTGAAGAAGGCAGAGAGAACAAATAAGATCACCAAAACGCTGCGTCGATATTTTGAGTTATAATTTGGAGGAATTTTTGTTATTTAAATATTTGTTATTATTGGTTTTAATTGATTATCCTCTGGACTAGTATTTAGTCAAAAGTGATTGATTGATATGAAATGGTTTCTTTTTGATATTTCAGACATCCATTAAGGATCTTTTAACATGTAAAAGGACTAAAAGCTTCTTCCTGTCTTTTCAACCAAGTGGAATTTTGTACTGTGTATATGCTGTTAAAATTTGTAACAAGGATAATTGTGTAATAAATGTAACTTTTTTGCATAATTCAGGGATCGGTGTTTTTAAAAAAAAGTTTTTAAAAAAGTTTTTTTACGAGTCAATTGGTGAGAAAGATTCTTTTTAAGCAGTTTGAATGAATGGTATGAGTCAGTGAGCGTGGTTCAAGGAAAGGGAGCTGTTGCCAATAGTGATTCCACCTGGATACCTCTCCTCCATCGGATAAAATATATATTTTTTGTTGTCCTGGCATCCTGATAAATAGGTTAAGGATCACCACTATTTATCAACAGCCTGATAAACTGCACATACATGATGAGGTTTCCATTGTGACTTAATAAATAACGAGTGTACTGCTATTAATCTCATTGCCTAACAAAATAGTTAAATGTTTAAGTCAAAATGGTGTTCTCTAAAATAAAACAAAAATGGCAGCAACAGGAAAGCATAGACATTCTTCTGATTTTCCAAGTTCCCTAGATATGGTCAGAATAAATGCTAAAAATGCATCTCATTCAGTATTTCTGTAATCAGCCAGTAAAACTGCAACCTCCTCACCTCCACCATAAGCGCAGCATTCGAAAACAATGTAAAATAATAGAGGCTGTTTTCAAAATAAAATATACAGGAGCAAGAAAGGTTTAGGGAAGGTAACGAACTGTGATTTGCATGGGCTCAGCGAGCCTCTCCTGCCGCCTCCCAGAGTCTGGCAACCGCAAAAGTAATCAAAGAAAAATGCCACGACATCTACCCAATGCTATAAACTCAGATTCATTTTGAGGTTAAATAACGTTGATAGAAAACCATTTAAAGCTAAAACAAGGGGGGGGGGCGTGGCCAAGATGGCGATCGGGTAAAACGTGGTTCGTTAGTCTCCCCGCTCCCATCTGCCCGCCGGGCCGTTACCAGTTGAAGAAAGCTGCCCAAAATCCTCACAAAGTAGTGGGAGAGGAGCGAGAGCGTGGTGGACGGCAACCGGAGACAGGAGACCCCACGGAGAAGGCACAGCAGCGAGGGCGCCGGAGATTGCATGCGTCCTATCAACATGGCGGCTGTACTCTCCCGGTGACGGAGGAAAGCAAAGGAAGGCGTTGCCGAGAACTGGGAGACCGTAGACGCCGGAAAACAACGCGGGGTCAGCGCCTCTGGCAGCAGTAAAAGAGCGGAGGCTGACTCTCGAACCCCGGCATTGGGAGACAAGGAACGATCGGCCCAACTTTTCAGGCCAAGAGGAGAGGAAGTCCCCGGCCAACAACGGAGGAAGTAAGCAGGACGGAGGGAAGGGGACAACGCGGAAACCTGCCGGCGAGCTGACGGAGCGTGAACGCTACGGGGACAGTGCCCGAAGGCCCTTGGGAGTCAGAGCAGAACACTATAAGGGCCCAGATCCGGACGGAGACTTGACCCTCAGCCGGGCACTCGGGAGAAAAGCGGCCAGGTACACGAGGTCGCAGAACACCTCAGGGCTAGACTCCGTAGCCACACGTGGAGGATTGGGGAGGAAGAAAGATCTCTGGAGTCCACCCTTGCAGAAACACGGACACGGGGGTGAAGAGAGCCACGAGAAGAAGGGGTGAAGGCACACGCAGGCTCCCACAGCGGCTGAATTCAAAGTGGAGCGGGGAGAGCGTAGGAAGCCTGTGGAAGCCATAACAGCACCCAGATAAGGGAGGAGGAGCATAAACACAAGTGATTGCAGAAAAGGCCCGGGTGAGCAGCAACTGGTCCCAAAAGTCGAGGGAAGGAGGAGGTGTGGCACAGCAGCGGAAGCATTTGAGAGAGGCAATATATTCCTATTGTAAAAACAATAGAAGAAGAACAGAGAACGAGGCAGTGGAACAGAGTTAAGGGGACGCAGAGGGGCCTTGATATCTTAACCTAGTGAGAAGAACTAGCGTACAAAGGGACCTCCGGAATACACCCTCAGGGCAAGGTCAGTAAAAGGGGGTAGAAACAGACTAACATACCGGGGTGCAGGAAGTGGCGAAAGGAAAGGGGTACCAGGCGCCAACAGGACTACGGTGCATGGGAAAAAGGACCGTACCCTTAAAGATATGCTGACCAAACCTCCCGTGCACACCGGTGGAGAAGGACGCACGTCCCCAAGTCCACAGACGGGACAAGACTCAGATCCTAATGAGGCACCAGTTACCCGTGCCTTCCTAGAGATGCTATTTAATACCCTACGGGAGGACCTACCAACTCTGAAAGGCAAAATAGCATCGGAACTGAAAGAGGTGAGGAGGGACGTAGATGCCGTGGGAGAGAGAGTAGCTGATATGGAGGAACAAAACCAAGCTCGCGAGGAGGAAGTGGAACAATTGCAGCAGGAGGTGATATGGCTCAAGGCACAACAAAATCGACCTACAGGCACACGCAGAAGATTTGGAGAACCGGTTGCGCCGGAATAGCATCCGAGTCAAGGGGGTTACTTCCAAAAAAGAAGGCTCAGATATCACTCAATACCTACAAGGCCTGTTTCGCCACATCCTAGAGGTTCCTCAGGACTTTGAAGTCAAAATAGATCGAGCACATAGGGTGGGGCTGCCGCGACGAGCACCAGCACCTCCCCCAGACATTCTAGCTTATTTACCAGACTTTCAGTTGAAAGAGCTGATACTATGTAAGGCCCGAGACAAGCAACCTCTTAAATACCAAGACCATCCTGTCGCATTGTTTCACGATTTAGCCGCAATAACCCTACAAAAAAGGAGAGAATTCAGACCAGCAACAACATACCTTCGGAACCAGGAAGTGACGTACTCCTGGGGACACCCTTTCAGGCTAATATTCAAACGGCAGGGCAAACTACATCAACTGCGTTCACTAAGAGATACTTGCCGGATTCTAGGGATCGAGCATACGGACCAGGAAGAAAACGGAGGACAAGGCCTCTCGACATCGCAGGGACGCTGGCAGAAAATAGGAGGAGGCCGTACTAAGGACTACGCAGGGAAGCCGGATCCCTCTACGATGGCGCAGGATAGACAAGCTATACTAGACTCATTGTCTAAAGAGAAGAAGCCTCCGGAAGGCGACTGAGGGGACAAAAGGCAGATAAGTGCATTGACTATGGCCCGGCGGGCGACAGGGGGGGATTTCCCCGGGAGCGGGGAGGCCTATATGGGATTGACCACACCATGCACCCAAACCTTTTTTGCACCAAGGACACGTGGGACCGAACTGCTGGTCCTGGACAATATGGGGAACTGTTGAGATTTCAGTTGGGGTTAGAGAGGGGGAGGGAAGGGTCTGGCATTCATGGTACAGGGGCTACAAGATCTACTAGCAGAGCTGGGAAGGAGGTGGATAATGAGGGTGGGGGACGGAGAAGAGACATCGGGTGGCAGAAATATCTCTTGATAGCAATATTTTTATCCACAGGACATGTCACATAACACCTTAAAAATCCTTACGCTTAATGTGAAAGGGCTTAATAACCCCACAAAAAGGAAAGCCATCCTTTCATATCTGGAGAACTCGGAAGCAGATGTGTGCCTTTTTCAAGAGACCCACTTAATACCCAAGGACTGGCACCGGCTGCGGTCGAGTGTCTTTCCCCAGCAATTCTTTTCGTCCACATCAGACAAGAAAGTAGGAGTGGCAATCTTGATTGATAGGCGATTTCGAGGAGAGGTGAGAGACAAAATAGCAGAAATTAAGGGGAGGCTTTTGGCATACACATTACAGGTGGAGGGACAGACCATAGCGATAGGGTCGGTCTATGGCCCCAATGTGGGCCAAGAAGAGTTTTTGAAACTGGCTCTTTCGGAGGTCCTGAACAGTCAAACCTGTATGACATTAATCGGGGGAGACTTAAATATAGTCATGGAGGCGGCCAAAGACAGATCAGGGAGTCGTTACACACAAGGGGGTGAGATCTCCTGAGAAGTGATTAGATGGCTTAGTTCCTTGAGCTTGGTGGACCTCTGGCGGGCAAAATACCCTCAAGTATCGCAGTATTCGTTCTATTCTCATGCTCATGGTACATATGCCCGGCTGGATTACCTATTGGGCACGGCAGAGCTGAACAAATTAGTGAGGGAAACGAGCATAGTGCCTGCAGCGCTCTCAGACCACAATGCGGTGACTGTATCTCTGAAATTACCTGCACAACGGAAACACTCAGGGGGTGGAGATTAAGGGACAGCTTGTTACATAAAGACACTGTGATGAAACAAATCACTAAATGCATTAAAGAGTATTTAGAGATGAACGACTCTCCAGACATCTCAATAGCTACTCTGTGGGAGGCCATGAAGGCAGTGGTTAGGGGGGAGATAATTGCAATTACGGCAGCGGAAAATAAGGAACGGAAAGAAAAAAGAGACCAACTATCAGCACAAGTCCTAGAAGTGGAACAGGTGCATAGGCGGACAGGAGCGCCGAGGGTATGGAGGCAGCTTAAGGCGGCAAGGATGCAATTGGCAGGGTTAGACCTCGACAGGGCTGAATATGCGGCGTTATGGCTAAAATATTCCTACTATATAGGGGGAGAGAGGACAGGACGGATGTTAGCGAGCAAGCTTAGAGCCCGGACTCAACAGAGTAAGATTCAGGTCTTTAAAAATAATAAAGGGGAGGAACTCACTGATGACGAAGATATAGCTTGTGCTTTTAGGGATTTCTACGCGGAATTATATACGGGGGAGAATAGATCCGAAGACCTCATGACGACATATCTAGATGGGGCCCACACATCTAAGATAGCTCAAGAACAGGCAGAGATGCTAGATGACCCTATTAGGCTGGAAGAAGTGATTGGAGCGATTGCAAGACTTAAACCTCCTAAATCCCCAGGGCCAGATGGGTTCTCGGCGGGGTTTTACAAATCCTTTTGTCATATTCTAGCACCGGTTTTAACCCAGCTGTTTAATTCTTTTGGGGGACCAGGATCAGTACCTCCCGGAATGCTGTCGGCTGCAATTGTGGTCCTACCCAAACCGGGAAAGGATAAAAAAGCGTGTGGTTCGTACCGCCCAGTGTCTCTGCTCAATGTGGACTTGAAATTGTTCACAAGCATACTAGCCTCAAGATTAGGTCCCCTGATGCCCGGGATTGTTTAACCAGATCAAGCTGGTTTCATTCAGGGTCGGCAGAGTGGGGATAATACAATTTTTTTTTACATCTAATAGACAAAGCACACCAGACACGCAAAGACGCTCAGATTTTGACTGTGGATGCCGAAAAGGCGTTCGATCGAGTGGACTGGGGATATCTCGAGCGAACCTTGACTCACTTTGGTATAGGTGAATGCTTCAGGTCATGGATAGCGGAATACTATAGTTCTCCCACTGCCACAATTAGGGTTAATGGCGTCTCCTCCTGGCCTTTCTCAATCCAACGGGGCACCAGGCAAGGGTGCCCATTGTCATCACTCTTATTTGCCCTATATGTTGAGCCACTAGCCCAAAGGGTCAGGGACAACCCGGAGGTAAATGGCATCCCATTTGGGGGGGAACAGCATACCATAAGTTAATATGTCGATGACATACTCGCTTCACTGGAGTCTCCCGAAAGGTCGCTCCCGGCTTTCTTGGAAGAAATGGAAGCGTTTGGGCGGGTCTCTGGGTTCAGAGTTAATGTTGTGGAGTCACAGCTTCTCCACTTAACGGGTTCACTCCTAGGCTCGGTAGCACAGGGACACCACTCTTCGGGTATTCAGGCAGCAGATTCTATTCCCTACCTGGGGATCGAACTGGCTTCGACGGTAACACAAACGGTCACGCTTAATTACGCCAAGTTAAGCCGGCAGATCACAAAGGAGCTAAATGGATGGAGGCATCACCACCGATCGCTTTTAGGTCATGTAGCTGCCGTTAAAACGTCAATTTTGCCGAAGGCATTATACCTCTTTCAAACGCTACCGGCCTCTCCACCCAAGGGAATGCTTACGAAGTTACAAAAAGACATATCCCATTATGTTTGGGCAGGCGGACGGCTGCGTAGGCGAAGAGATGTGAGCTATTTGAAACCAGAGGATGGAGGTCTAGGGATCCCTAATCCCCTGGACTATTACAGGGCTGCCCAGTTAAGATATTTAGTTGAGTGGAATAGACCAGAATCAGAGAAGCACTGGATATTCCAGGAGAGGGCATTGGCGGGGTTACCTTTATGGAAAATACCCTTTTTAAAGAAGGCAGATAGACCACAGAGTCTCCTGAGGTCACCTGTTACAAAGCCACTGCTAGAGGTATGGGAAGGGGTAGCTACCAAGTAGGGGCTTACGTCGTTTCCGTCCCCGATGGCACCATTGACGGACAATCGAGAATTCACGCCAGGGTTAGATACACAGGCGTTTGTGGCGTGGCAGTCTACTTCTTGTAGAGCGGCAGGACATCTATTTGACATTGAGGGAATCATTCCATTCACACAGCTACAACAAGACTACTCAATATCTGAGTCAGAGCGATATCATTATATGCAAATCCGGCACTGGTTGCCTCACCGAGATGTACAGCCAAAGGTCAGTCGAAAACTGACCAAATACGAGAAGTTGCTGGTCACAAAAAAAAAAAAAAAATAAATCATCAGATAAAAAAATTGGTTTCCGAGCTTTATGATATTCTAAGACAAACAGCCCCTCAACAATCCACCACTAGTCAGAGAAGATGGGAAAAAGAACTACGAAGAGAACTATCAAAGAAAGAATGGGGAGAAATTTACTACAGGGCAAACACACAGCACAGAACACGGCCAGCAAAGAAACAGCTTTTAAAATCGCTACATATTGGTACTTAACCCCTGTGCATCTCAATAAAGGGAATCCAAATCGTAGCCCAACGTGCTGGAGAGGGTGTGAGGAGGAGGGAACATTACTGCATTTATTATGGGATTGTACACATCTATGAACATATTGGTCCAAAATATTAGCCGAAATAGATTTAAGGTTTGACACACAGATTCCACAGCTCCCGACGTACATTGTCCTAGGGCTTCCTAATCCTTTAATGTTCCCATTGAAGTCTCGCAAGGGGAAACAAATGGGTCTGGCACTAGGGGCTGCACTTCAAAATATTTTGGCACACTGGGGAACGCAAGCAACACCCACATATATAGGTTGGCTCCACAGAATGTGGTATACCTTGGGGATGGAACGGATACATGCCTCAATGACCAATTCTGAAGAAGCATTCAAAGAGATATGGAAACCACTTCTTACCCTATTGTCAGCGAAATTTCATGAAATTACATGCCCGAGATACCTCCGGCTTCTCCGGATAACAAGCACAAGAGAGCCCCAAGATGCACAATGAATCCTGAAGCTAGGAAGAAAGTGTTAAGACAGATTCTGAATAGCAGTAGACAATACCAATGGCAGAGGGGGTGGGAGGGGGAGGGGGGAGGAATTGTTTGAATTTTGTTGCAATTTTTGTTTTGGTTAAGTATGTCTTTAATATAAGCTGTATCCCACAAATATTATGTGTACCAATGCAGAAGAGATCTGTAAGATGTAGACGAGGATTGTAATAGAGAATGTCTTAAATATGGTACGGGGTACAAGAGATGGTGATACTGTCGTAAGCTGATGTTTTGTTGATGGCATTTAAAAAAACAAAAATGTGTTAAACCTAAAGCTAAAACGAAAGCACAAGCAGGAAGCGGGGAAGCTTCGCCGAACAGCAGCATACTAGCCTAGGGGACACCAGTCTCTCGATCACACAATAGCATGTCACATCAGGGGCCTGCCCAAGCTGACCCACAAGGGCACCGCCAGCAAGGAGAACCCTCCAGCCACTGAACATCGCCTTCCTTGACACTCGGTCCAAACTTCTAAAAGTAACCCCATGAATGGAGCTTCAACAGGAAGGAGGAGGCCCTCTTGATGCCCTCCATGTGCCCTCATAACTATACCTTTTGAGATGGTGCGGAAGGTGTCAGGCAAAGGACGAGGACCTCCTACATGTCACTTGGAACTGCCCAGTTATGCATGTTTTTTTTGGGGGGGGGGGGGAAGAGGAGGAGATTGTCTGCAGGATTAGGTGATATGTGACAGGCCTACAATAACACAATACTTGCTGGATATACTCCCTAAGGCTGGAGAAAGGAGGCGTATGGGCAAAATGTTTTTCAGATTGGGCACTATTCTAGTAAAGAGATCGCTATCCAGTGGACAAGCTCCAGGGCACCGCCCATGGAGGGTTGGATCCAGGATATAATGAAATGCGCAGTTGGAGAGGAATCACAATTGAGAAAAGTAATGAAAGATGATAAGCTACCAGAAGACTTGATTGTGTGAGCCGAGATGACCCAGGCTCTTTTTGACCCACCCGGACCTAGACCTCCATGAGGAGAGAATGTACCAGATAATAAATAATAAGTGATCTGGATGCAGAACAGAACATATACCACCCGCCTGGCGAACCTCTTCTCTTTGCTGACGAATTTTCCGACCTTCTTTCTCACTCCTCCCTTTCTGACTCGAAAAATCTTTTCCTAGGAGACTTCAACATCCATACTGTCGTAAGCTGATGTTTTGTTGATGGCATTTAAAAAAACAAAAATGTGTTAAACCTAAAGCTAAAACGAAAGCACAAGCAGCTGAAGATTTGGCCCTCCCATTTGCTTTTGGTTTGTCTCATTCTTCCTCACCCCTTCTCATATTAGTTAATTAAATTGCTCAGAAAGGCATATTTTGTATCGTTACAAGTGATTTTTCTTACATCATTCAGGGGTTCAATTTAGAGCACTGGAATATTGCGACGGACTCAGAAGGGGTTAAAATAAAAAATAAATCCCAGGACCATTTTACCGCCCCCATCGCACGCCCTGTCCCTCGCAACAAAGTGAAGCAGCCACTGACCATAATGGTTGATTTTGAAAGGCATTGAAAGTGAAACATTAATTCAAATAGCCAAATGTGCTTCTCATTAGACAACACACATCAAGAGAAACAGAGATTATAATCTCTCTATATAAATACAAGTGCTGTTTATGTAGAACCGCCATTGTGAGAGGCTTTCAGAAATAAAAGCGCCACAAGTAGCTGGCCCTTCTTGACACTGCATACCATAAATTTTGTGTTCAACGGCCGCTAAAGAGACCACCTTTTCCTCACTGGGTGTCTGTTCGCTAGACAAATGAGAGTTTCAGGACAGCGAAGTGAAATCGAGGGCTGAGACGCAGAAAATGCTTCTTTCATTACCAATAGCGTGATAGCCAATTTAGAATACACTGGTTAATGTGCTCTAAAACTATTTGACTATTATTGTGATTTTGAATACCTACATTCCACTGCAAAGGTTCACTTAGATTCCAAAATGGCTGCTGCGTGTGTGTGTGGGGGGGGGTGTCAACACTAAACAACAAACAGGGACAAGGTGGGGGGGCATGAAACAGGAGTGAGGGGGGTGACGTAACCGATGGGGGAAGTGGGTAGTGAGGGAAAAGAAGCAACACTGACCGGGATATGGGAGACGGCCTGATAACACAACCACTCCTATGGAGTGCTTGAAAACAAAGAAAAAAGTAGCTCCACAAAATAGGAGCAGTGGAAGGATACAAGTAATTGGTCCTTGCTCCAGGGGAGGGCCAAACTGAAGAGATAACGACGCACGCATGTCCTGACAAATTGAAAAGGAGTAAATGAGAGCCACACTGAAGCTAACCAATGGTGAGCTATGGGCGGGCTGTAGCCCACTAGACTGTAAACAACAGGTCTCAAAGAGAGAGCACATGAGCTGTGTATGCGAGACCTAAAACCCAAGGATGACAGTAAGTTAAATACATTGTTAAATTGAATTAATAAAACCCAAGAGCAGGTAAATGTTAACAAGCATTAAAGCAAATAGGCCTAGATTTTTGGAAAATTATTTCAATGTCTATTGTGTTTGTATGGGGTTGTAGAAATTGTTTGGTTTAGAATGGGCGATCAATGGAAGGACAGGTTGGTAGATGGATGCATTTTAATTGAAGGTTCCAGCAATACTAGTCAACGCTTCATAGGATTTTAAAATCACGTCATTGGGGGTATCTAGGCTAAGTACTGGTTCTATAGGTTAGTGGTAAATTGGTGCATCATAAAAACATACTGGGTGCAAATATTTCACCCCATTGCATTGCCATTAACAGTGAAAATGCAATTTTGCTTTACTAAATACTCACGATATAAGACCTTAAAATCAAGATGGTATGGAGAGAGAAAATTAAAAGGTTTTACAACAAGCAGTTGCAAAGCCAATGGGTCTCACATTTGGGAACTATGGACTTTGTGAATGGTTATTAATCAATGGTGTATAGCATCCCCCATGTTGTGCAACATGTCCACAGAGGAGAAATAAAAGCCTATGTGGCTAGCCCAGTCATTTATTAGGCACACGCACCACTCCTGTGAATGCATGAAAAATGACGAGCTTTTTTTTTTTTTTTTAGCAGTAAAGATTTTTTTTTTTTAAATAACATAACAGCATTGTTTTAAAGCCAGTGTGGGAGCGGAATCAACACAGAAGGCAGGGAGTGGCTGAAGCAACACTAAACACTGAGGGCACAAGTAGGGGGAAGCAGTATGGAGGGCACGAGACGGGGGCAGAAGCAACACAAAGTGGGGTAGGGCTGAGGAAACGTGGATGAGGATGCAACACGGAGGAAGTGGGGAAAATGTACATGGAACGGGGTCAAGGAGCAATGTGGAGCTCTGAGGGTAGAGGACAGAAGCACCTAGGTAAGAAAACAAGGTGTGAGAGAAAAACACGAATGTGAGCGCAACACAGAGGACATAGATAAGCACAGGTGAGAAAGAACAGCACGGAGCATGTGGGGAGAGAAGTACAGCTTGGAAGGAGACAGCTGAAAAACACATGCATTCTTCTGGAGTGCATAACCAAAAAGAAAAAAGTAGTCTCTGAAACTTAAAACACTGGAAGGACACAAGTAGTAAGACCGTGCGCCAAGGGTGAAATAAACTCAAGAAGAGGAAGGAAAGTCCCCAACAGCTAACAAATAAAAAGCAAGCAAATGAGAGTAACAATAAAGGAAACCAATGAGCAGGCTCTAAGCACACTGTAAGCTGACAAGCAAATATGTTTTCGCAGCTCGTACTATCTGGTAAGAAAGTCTTAAAAATGACGGATTGTCTAATGGGTGATATGGAAAAGGACTAATAGACCAAAGCACATTTGTTCATTATTCATTCCTCCAGGATCTGAGGCAGAGAATACTTGAGTGACTCAAAAAATATGAGACTGGCAGTATGTTAATCTGCGTTTCCTTGCTCATTATATTGACTTCCAAAAGATGCTGAAGACATGCCTTTTTACTTCATCCACCTCGTAAAAGTTCCCACTTTGGGGCCGATTCCGATCTCGGCCGGTAGGGCACCGAATCGGATTCGGCTTAACCGGATCTGATTCGGAGCCCTATTTCCCGACCGAGTCGTACGTGCGTCCGGGCGATCGAGTACGATGCGTGCGCTCGCGAAATCTCCGACCGACTCGTTCGCAGGACCCGACCGCTCCGACCGACTCGCACGGGGACGACGCGCACCTCGCAATGGAGACGTTTCCCGGCCGGGTAAGTACGATGCGCACCTCGACCGCTCTGACCGACTCGCGCAGCCCGGCTCCAAGGAGCTGTCGGAGCCGCACTTTGGGGGTCCGTGTCGGACCCCCCTGGAAGCGTAGGCGTGCGAGTCGCACACAGGGGGGACACATGGGTCCCCCCTACACGTGCATGCACGGTGCGACCCGCATCGACGCGCACACGCTGTAGTGGGCGCCCTTGTTCGCGTCGTGCCCATTGAGTCAATGGGAGCCCGTGTACGCGTCGTACGACAGGCTCCCATTGACTTCAATGGGAGTCCGACCGAATCGAGTCCGATAGCATGCGTGCGCATCGTACTCGTTCGGTCGGACTGCTAGGGTCCGATTCGGTCGGAAATCTTTCCGGGTCCGGCTCGGTCGGAGAGATTTCCGGCCCGAATCGGAATCGGCCCCTTTGTCTGTACGTCCAACCCCTGACCTATTGTTGCAAGCAACAGGACAGCTTTCGAGGTCACTGATGACCCATACAAATCGCTTTCATTCATTAATTTAAAACAATTTACCTAATGGCAGTAGGATATAAGGGTGAGGGTGAAATTGGCACTGAATTCGTTCTATCCTTTCACCCCTACAGGATGCCATAACTAAATACAACTGAAAAAAATCTTTTGCTATCATTTTAAACTCGTGTCAAATAGGCAAATTGTTCAGTGAAGAAGTCGCCTTCTTCACTTGCACTAGCTGGTTCCTCAATCCATTGACCTCATGACTGTAGAAGATACTCAAATTTGTTAAGCCTCTAGGGATCCTTCCACTTCCAATGCCTTAGTCTCTATGTGCTGAGTTGCACACTGTGTAGCTCAGGTAGTACAGACCTATTCAGTGACTCCCCACAAGAGGCTTTCCTTCACTTCCAGACAGATTACCAACTCTGTCTCACATATCTCCAGAAAATAGGTCTACGGGTAGAAAATGTCCACCCTTACCTTTACTTGCTTGTGCTTCGGTTTCTTCTGTGCCATCTTGAATCTCCCACCACCGGGGAGCAGGCCAGCAATCCCGTCCTCTCACTCCCTGGGACGATCGTCATACAGCATACACTGGCCACGCTACCTCAAAAACACCTGTGGCTTATTCCTTGTCCCACGCATACCATAGCCGCCTAAAATGCAGGCCACACCCACAGGAGCTGGTTTCACCGGGACTCACACACACCCCCAGGCTTCAATTATCCACCACTAGCTTGTCAATCCTGGCAGGTCAGCATGCAGGGAGGTGGGGAAGCTTCGCCGAACACCAGCTTACTAGCCTAGGGGACACCAGTCTCTCGATCACACAATAGCATGCCACATCAGGGGCCTGCCCAAGCTGACCCACAAGGGCACCGCCATCAAGGAGAACCCTCCAGCCACTGAACATCGCCTTCCTTGACACTCGGTCCAAACTTCTAAAAGTAACCCCATGAATGGAGCTTCAACAGGAAGGAGGAGGCCCTCTTGATGCCCTCCATGTGCCCTCATAACTATACCTTTTGAGATGGTTCGGAAGGTGTCAGGCAAAGGACGAGGACCTCCTACATATCACTTGGAACTGCCCAGTTATGCATGTTTTTTTGGGGGGGGGGAGAGGAGGAGATTGCCTGCAGGATTAGGTGATATGTGACAGGCCTACAATAACACAATACTTGCTGGATATACTCCCTAAGGCTGGAGAAAGGAGGCGTATGGGCAAAATGTTTTTCAGATTGGGCACTATTCTAGTAAAGAGATCGCTATCCAGTGGACAAGCTCCAGGGCACCGCCCATGGAGGGTTGGATCCAGGATATAATGAAATGCGCAGTTGGAGAGGAATCACAATTGAGAAAAGTAATGAAAGATGATAAGCTACCAGAAGACTTGATTGTGTGAGCCGAGATGACCCAGGCTCTTTTCTGACCCACCCGGACCTAGACCTCCATGAGGAGAGAATGTACCAGATAATAAATAATAAGTGATCTGGATGCAGAACAGAACATATACCACCCGCCTGGCGAACCTCTTCTCTTTGCTGACGAATTTTCCGACCTTCTTTCTCACTCCTCCCTTTCTGACTCGAAAAATCTTTTCCTAGGAGACTTCAACATCCACTGGAATAATCTCGAGGATCCCACTGTCAGTCGCCTCACCAACATTCTAGAGATTAATGACCTAAAACAACTATGTCACGAACCAACCCACATCAAAGGGGCCACGCTTGATGCCATCATCTCCAACTCAGACCTGACCTCCCTTTCTAACATCATTCCCACCGACTGGTCTGATCATCACCTCATCCTATTTAAGATTGCCTCCAATGCCCCTCCTCCCCCTACTACACACACAAAACAATTGAAGTGGACCAGAAACCTCAAACAAATCCCCCCGGTGTACTTGAAGCCAAACTCCAAGCACAACTTCTCCCCCCGCCCTCTCCCATAACCCCAACAAACTCACTGAACACTTTAATAAGACCATTAGCCACGTACTGGACCAAATTGCCCCTCTTAAACTGAAGCATCAAAGAAAAATTCACTCTAAATCTTGGTTCAATCCTGAACTAAACCATGAAAGACGACAACTTAGACTGGCAGAAAGAACATGGAGGCAACACCCCTCGCCCTCTCATCTTGCCCTCCTCAGATCAGCTAGATCAACCTATAAGAAACACATTTTCACTGAAAAGGCTACCTTTTTCCGAGCTCAACTTGAGCGTACGAAAAATAGGCCCAGAGAACTGTTCAATATTGTTAGAAAACAAACGACATCTACCCCTCCGGAGTTGTTGGCCTCAACTAAGAGATGCGAGGAAATTGCTAACTTCTTCAGACAAAATCGCCAAAATTGACCAATCCTTCCATCTACCTCCTGTCCCGACCAGCGCCCCCCCTTGCCCTTAACGTTACCAATAACACGCTTCCCTCATTAACCCCACCTCACCCTCCTAATCTTCCCTCTTACCTACCCAACGCAAATTCTCCCGTTGACAACCCTTCCAACGTTCCTCTGAAAAACAATGCCTCCTGGCATAATTTTCACCCTATGACTGAGCTTGAAGTGTTCAATATCATCTCTAAACTAAAACCAACCTCGCATACCAATGATCCTCTTCCTTCCAACCTTGTTCACGAACTAAACCACATCATTGCCCCCGTTTGGACTAATATCATCAACTCCTCCCTTCAACTCGGTCAAATCACACCCATTCGGAAAAACCTCACTGCTGACCCCAACAATCTCAACAATCTCCGCCCTATATCTATCCTCCCACTTCTATCTAAAGCCCTTGAAAAATGTGCATTGCTCCAATTGGATAAACACATTGGTAATTTCAATTTACTTGACTCCCTTCAATCCGGCTTCAGAAAAGGTTGCAGTACAGAAACCGCTATGCTAAACATTGTTGATGACATTCAAGGTTCCCTCGACAATGGTGAGACCTGCCTTCTTATACTCCTTGACCTCTCTACAGCCTTTGATACGGTTAACCACTCTTCCTTACTGAATTCACTTAAAGCTCGCTTCGGCCTTAATGGTCAGGTCCTCAAATGGTTTGCTTCTTTCCTTCAACATAGAACGCAACAAATCAAAATCAAAGACTGCCTCTCCAACCCTACACCTGTCTCCCTGGGCGTCCCCCAAGGATCTATTCTCTCCCCCTCCCTCTTTAACCTCTTTATGGAACTCCATACCCTCCTCTTGAAAAAAGCTGGAATTAATTACCACCTTTATGACGACGACACCCAACTCTACTACAAGATTAGATCCCACTCTGACATACTTCATCTCAACAACACACTGAGTAAGATCTAAGCCTGGTTCTTCTCTAACCATCTCAAACTGAACCCTAAAAAAATAGAAATTATTCTCTTTTCTCCAAAAAACAACGGACTCCCCATCCAAAGCTGGATCACGGACCTTAATGCCCTCAATTTCCCACTCTCCTTATCCAATTCGGCAAAATCACTTGGTTTTACTCTTGATAAAAACCTTACTCTCAATGACCATATTAAAAACTCGGCTAAAGGAGCCCTTTTCACCCTCCGACACCTCAAGAAAATAAAACCCTTCATTCCATCAGATGACTTCAAATGGGTTTTCCGATCTCTAGTTCTCTCCAAACTCGACTATGGCAATGCTATCCTCACCGGAACCCCTAAAGTACACTTAGCCCCCCTTCGAGCTGTGCTCCACTTGGCGGCTAGGCTCATCACTGACTGTAAAAGATTTGACCACATCTCTCCTACCCTCAAAGCCCTCAGCTGGCTTCCCATTGAAGGCAGATGCCTCTACAAAACTGCATGCATTACGCACAAAGCTCTTTACCAGCAAACCCCTTCATATCTTACAAACAAACTCAACAAAGCAGGACGCTCCCGACCGATGAGAAGCACCAATGCTCTCCTCCTCGTCCCCCCTCTGTTTAAAAAGAAATCCACCCAATCTCGCTCCTTCTCCGGGAACGCCCCGTTCATCTGGAACTCACTCTCTAAGGACTTTCGCTGTAACCCCTCCTACTTCAGATTTAAAAAAGATCTTAAATCCCACCTCCTCAACAAATACTTTGGTCCTTAAACCCTCCTCTGAACCTACTCTCTACCTCCCCCCCACTGATGATCCTTCGAGTTCCCCCAACCCCCTTTGCAGCTACTCTAACGTTGACCTGCTCCCCATTCTACTCCCTCTCCACTTCCTCTTTCCCAACCCCCTTCACTTCCTTCGATCTCTTCTACTCCTTAAACTTGTTCTCCTCTACTTATTCTCCTAAACTGCCCATTTCACGTTAGACTTTTAGCTCCACCCCTCTTTTATTCAACTGCTTGAGCTCCACCTGCATATTTGTATTACCTTTGTTAAATTGCCCCACCTTATTCCCCTCCTCTCATGTAAAATTGCCCTTCCCCCGTTCCCTCTATTAATAATTCGAATTGCTGTTTTAATTGATTGTCCCTGACCTACCCTTACACCCTCCTATCTTGTAAATTTCCTTCTCCCCGTCCCTTTTTTACTTCTAACTCAGATGTGTTGTTGTAATTGACTGTTTATGCTTTACCCTGTTCAAATGTTTTCTATCTCCTGTACTGCATTCTGCTCCTGTAAAGTGCTCTGATACCCACGGGTCTAGCCAGCGCTATATAAAACCTTTCAAATAAATAAATAAAATAAACTGTACCAGAAACATCGTAGCACACCGGCGACAGAACTCAACAACATGGCAGATGGAACTACTTCACCTAGGTAAGTGGGAGCTATGCATAGAGAGGTTTCACATATTCAAATCACATTATGAAAATATATACATGCAAAATCATTGCATAGCTGTCAAGAGACACAGGTGCTATCAAACATCAGAGTACCCTTAGGCTACCTTATAAAGTCAACCCCAAATGAAAACAAGGAAGACACTGCGATGGACAGGGAGGTTCAGTCAGCAGACAGGAAGTGGTGGAGTGACGTGTTACCAGAGAACAAATTGCTTGTGAGGCCCTCAGCAGGTCTACAGCACGTGCAAAATGGTGACAAACATGGCAAAGCTTTGTGTTTCGAGTTCAAAGGCTACTTATTAAAGAATTAGTCAGGGCAGATTAAGGCAGGGGAACCAGTTTCTCCGCCAACACCCCAATATGAGTACGTCAGACACGCACATACATTTTCCATGGATTAAAAAGCCTGTCATTCCACGTCCTCTGTCAAGTGAGTGATGATTAGGTGGAGGGGTGTCCCGTCGCGTGAATGGGCCCATTCCACAAGTTGGTTGAAGAGCAACACCTCCACATTCTCCGTTTGGTCGGAGCTCATGTTCATTCACACTTATATTCACCCAAATGTAAACGCCAGGAGAGAAACATTTTATGAGTCTATGTCAAGCCTTGGCACAACAGGCACTTTATCTGTGGCTGCACGAACAGTACTGCTTCTGCCATTTCCTGCCTAGGTTAAATTTTAAAGCAATACAAGTGGGCGTTCAAGTACAGCGGCACTTTACTCTCTGGGTCCTCCCAATTGTAGAATATTTGCTAAATGCACTATTGCTCTTGAACAGCTATCTTAGCACTTTATATATTATTTTCTTCCTCAGCACTTGGGAACAAAGGCACTTTAATATGGGTGCCACTTTAACTGCACGGCTTTTGCCACCTTTTGCCTAGGTCCAATTTTAAGGAAATATAACAGATGGGCGTTCAGGCACAACTGCTCTTTAGCTTGGGGGTGGGGGGGGGGGGGGGTCTCCCTAATTTGCATACTTTGCCTCCCTTTGCCACAGAGTCGGTCCTCTTACACTGGCAGGTATCTGAACTAAGAAGTTCCACTAGGTCAATTTTTAGCAGAAAGAAGGCGCTTATGTTATTTTATCTACAATTCATTGAGTGTTTATGCTTTATTCGATTATTTCTCAACAGGGAAAAGACTGGCAGTGCATCGTTTTAAAGTTTCTATTGATCTGTTCACATTTAATTTTGTAAGGCAAACATGCACGGCAATGATTTGTAACCAGGCAAAGGGCGGGCTGCGAGTAGTTTTAATATTTCTGTTTGACTTGTTCACTGTATTTTGGGCGTAGCAAGGTACATATGTATTGCAATGGTTTTAATCAATCAAGCAATAAACAAACTTGAAACTTAGTCTATGACTGCAGGTAAATGGTCAGCTCCAATATCACACTGTCAGCCCCCCCCCCCAGTGCTGTGCAGGTGCTCGAGGCATGCCTAGCTGATCTGAAAACAGGGTTGGCAAACCCTCTATCCCAGATACTCTAGGCCTTAAATTCGAATAGTAATTTGCCCCGTCTCATAATGTCATATGCATTTGCCGTTATCTTCTAGTTTATGCCGTCTAGTTTTCCTCTCAAGGAAGCAGTCATTATTGGGAGACTGAAAATAGTTGGAGTAAAGGCAGAGCTCGCGCTTACTGACTGCTACTGTGCAGCGAGAAAAGCAAACATGATATGCCATGTATGGCTTTGTTTTTAATCTCGCACACACCTCAGGCCGCAGAGCTGCGACATTACGTGACATACTTTATCCAAGTCTCACGGGAGACGTGTCCTGCCCTACACAGGCATTCAGAAGCCGTGCACGGGTATGCGGCAACTCACAGCCGGACCAGTTCCACACCAATGGTTAGCCACGCCTCGAGGACAGGCGGGCCCAGAATGACATCACTAGCAACACGCAGACGGGCCAGGTGCGGTGGAGTGCCAGGAGGTGACATCACCGCTCAGCCGCCAGAGTGGCAAGGACTGCGCCCCAAGGACACGTGAGCGATATTGGTTATCACACCATGCGTTCACTTACACACAAAGTGAGGCCAGGCTGCTGCGAGTGGGTCCTAGAGCTAGAAGCACAAGGGCTGATGCAGGTTAGGACTGCCGTGCATTTGCAGAGGCGTGTGTGCGGCTCAGTTATCGAATGTGCTGCACGAGAACCAACATGGCAGAGATGTGTGTGGGTTCACTGGGCAGGTAGATTCAAAAATAGTGCCAGTGCTACTACAGTGCATGGGCAACGCTGTGCGTGGGACGAAGCGCATAAATAACAGGCCTGCAGCAGAGCAGAAGTGAGGAGCATGGGCATTGCTGTATGTGGATCAGTACTGGGATAGAAGGAGGTGCAGCAGGTCAGGAGTGAGATGCACTGGCAGTAAGGGATGCACCTTTACCTGGTGCAGCACCAGGACTGCACCCACATAAAGTGTGGGTGCAGAGTTCAGTAAAGCTCTAGCATCTAGCAGTCAGGGCTGAGGTGCACTGGCAGAGCTACGCGTGCACCTCAATGCTGGAGAACATTGGCTGCTATGGGTCAGGTTGGGTGTGCATGTTTAGTGTTGTGTGTGCGAGTCCCAATACTGGATTAGCGCGGGTGTGTCAGATCAGGATGGCACAACCCTGTTTGGGTTCAATAACCAGAGGCAGCAAGACAGCACATTTAGAAAGCCAAGTCACAGCCGAACCACGGGTCTGGATTGGCCCGAAATGCCAAAGAACACGCCAAGCCATCACAAGATTTGGCATGTAAGTCACTTAACAGAAGTCATGGAAATATATTGCACGACTTCTTTCAAATTCAAAAAGTTAATTTCTTCAACGTTTGTATTTCAGTTTATTGCATTGCATTTAATCACTGCATTAGGTGACATCTCTATTGAAAATAAATGTACGTGTTCAAATTTACAAACATTTAAGAACATTCCTCTGCCCTGATCGTCTCCCCAGGAGTCAGCTAAGCAAGAAATATGTTTGCCTTTTGCACCGTATACACGGTCATCGTTATATGTAAGCAACATCCTTGCCTATTACACCATAAAGGAGTGATGTTTTTGTATGTCACATATACTGAACTGAATTAAATTAATGTGCTGCTAAACTGGTCAATTAAAGAGCATAGGGCACTGTGTGGTAAAACTATTTGCCTAAGAGCACACAATTTTGTCAAGTGAGGAAGCTGGTAATGAAGTCTAGGCTTCCTCAATACATGCATTTCAATCTTGCCTCTGGATGGATATCTGCTTGCGCCATTTAACAACCTAGTGTTCAGTGCTATCATGACCTAAATTAATATGTTATGTTCATCAAATACTACATTAAATCAGTTTGATACTATGCACGTAAAACAAGTCTTGGGAAAGTGTAAGTGTAAGTGTGTGTGTGTGTGTATACATATATATATATATATACACACACATATATATATATATATATCTGTCGACAGCATTGTGCATCCTGATGTTGTTTAAATGTGGACACATTATGGCGTGCTGTATGTTGAAAAAGGCTAGTTTCTCGGCTGAAACGCGTCCATGGCAAACCACACTTAATTAAACATTCTGAGAAACTGAAGATTCCGTGCAGTGTCGGGCCTGTTCTTTATTTTGGGGCAGGTATTGAAGGAATGAATATATATATATATATATATATATATATATATATATATATATATATATATATTAGTGTGTTTGTATTTACAATGTGAGTGCCAAGTTGGCTTTGCCAATGCTGGTTTGTAAACCAAAGTGAAAGAAAAAAACATTTGAAAATACTGCAGACAAGTTAAACACATAGCTGAAGGCAAGTCAAAACTGTGCACTGAATTAAATATTTTCAGTCTTTAGCTTCGCTTCTCAAATCTTTAGCTTCACTTCTCAAATACTTTTCAAGTACTTTTCACTCGGGAAACTCTGAACATAATTTAAGAAGAAAAGGAAGTATGAGAATTTAAAGGAAAACTCTTCCCAGAACTTTCTCCAGGACATGTAACTGAGACATGCTCCAGCTGAGTGAGTGCAGCACCAGGCCCCTCAACGCTATAAAAGCCTTTGTGTGGCAAGGACTGTGGAGGGCAGGAGATGAAACAAAATAACCCTTAAAGTCTGCTTTTAAAACATAGCCCCAGCAAAACAATACCTGTTGCTCTGCTTTTACAGACAGGCTTGGCGGGATGGAGAGCAACACAGAGTGTGGGCAGGAGTTGGGGGGGCGGGGGGGGGAGCTGGAGGCAGCCAGACATAAGGTAGAAAGCAAGAAAAAGTGTAGTCGAGTGGGGTATGAAAAAGTGAAGCGCAGTTCCATGAATGTGCGAAGTGAAAGGATACAAGTTATCCAGTCAAAAGGATGTTAAAGAGGAAATGCTCTGCAGGAAGGACAAAACACAAGAAGAAAGAAACCATTGAATAAGAAGAGAGCAAATGAGTGACAAAAAAGCCAACCAATGACAAGCAATGGGTAGGCTCTAAACCCACCTTTAATTTTTGGTATGGGCCACAAGAGGTCTTTCAACAACAGACAGCTATAAGCCGTCTCGAGGTGAGAACTAAAAAAGTATTTCTAGAAACAAAGTGCAATGTTAGTCGAAAGGGAATAGCAGGACCAATATTTTCCTCTATTACTGGTACCATTACTGGGTTACGTTTGACTTAACAAAAGCAGATCAATTTTAGGTGTGGTTCTGTACCTCAATGATGACAATTAAACAGGTCATCAAAAAAGCAGTCTAAGAGATCCCACAGGTAGTACTCTGGGGTAAAACGTTAATTGTGGCTAGCTGTGAAAAGACATTCATTTACATGCTCTGCTTTTAGATATAGCTGCTCACCTCATGTTTCTTCAGTTTTTGAACCCCAAAACGGTCAGAGAGAATGGGGAGGCACCTGGGGTGCTTGTCCTGGGATAGGGGCGGAACCAGACATCTGACTTGAGCCGGATTTGGCTTGCCCTCTTCTACCAAGAAATGGCGTAGTAGGTGTGCAAGGTCAAGATTGGTGTACATTATTGATTTTCAACTGGGGTGAGTCTCAGTTCCTGAGAAGCGGTGCATGTACACTGCTTTAACAATATGCACTGGCAGAGCTGTGTGGGAAGGCTCTGACCACAGGGCTGGGGTTTGTGTTAAGATGGGCTGGAAGATGATATTAACACATGATACTATTTTGGGACTATAACATTACCAGAACAGTCATGAGAAGGGGTAACAATTGCGACTCCCGAAGAGGTCTCCCTTGTGCATTTGCATTACACTTTGCAGAGAACATTCTGCAACTCCAAATAGGCCATGAGCCAAAGCCAAAGGCAGGCTGACTTCACTGCCCCTGCCCCAGGACATCATTAGGGAATGGAGAGCTGAAACGGATGGCTTTCATAGTGGAGCTAATCAGTTCATAAACTCCTCTTTTCAGTGAGTCACTTACTCACGATGAGTTTAACTATTGATAGTCTGGATCAACACCAACTGGTAAAGTTCGAAATGGAATTTAAAATAAGTGGGCCCAAAAGAGCACATCATACATAATACACACAATCCGACAGCAGCTACCGAAAGACCACTATTATGAATCCCGGCTGCCAGTCAGATTCCATGAGGAGCACTGAGACTCTTTTCAAGCTGTGTGAGCAATGGAGGTACTTGGGGCCAGATCTACAAAAATTAGAAATTGTGATTTCCAAATTGCAAAGAGAATCACAATTCCTAATGTATTAAAGATTCCTAGTAGGGTTGCAAATCGACCTACATCGTGAATACTAATGAGGTAGGTTGCACTTTGTGACCCACTAGGAATAAATCCCATCACAGGGATGGTGGACTGCACGGGTCAGCAGACCACTAGGTCTATCATTGTTTTTAAATAAGGCAATTTTTTTTTTTTTTTTTTTTTTTTAAATGCAGCTTGTCTTCCATAAAAGAAAACAGGATGCATTTAAAAAAAAAAAAAAAGAAAATGAAACTTAACTTTAATGGTCTGTGGACCCACTGACTGCTCTTAAAAAAATATTTCCTGCTACATTCTCAAAGGGGAGCAGGTCCCTTGGAGACCCTTTCCAATTTGTGAATGGGCTACCACCTCCTTTGAGGCATCAGTAAAGTGTTAAATGTTAACCAGAATTCGGTCGCAAAACATTAATACATACCAATGCAAATCAGTATTTGGAAGGGACGCCCTAGACATGCCCCTTCTAACTACGGATTCACAAAGCCAAATTGTACTGAGTCGCAATTTGGCTTTTGTTCATTACAATATGCTTTTTGCTGTCACAAACGGGCCGATTCTGTGAATTGGGCAGTTTGTAACCTCCCAAAAAGATCTCGTACATATGACCCTAACACACAACCAGAGACCTAATGAGTGTTTGGTGTTGCAGTAGGCAGTAAAAAGATCAAATAGATTGGCATAACAGCCTAGTCTACAGGGAACAGATATTATGAAGAGGCCTAGAAGCCAGTGCACAGGCCTCACTAGATTACGCAAGACACTACTAAAAACAGACCCAAATGCAGGCATTCAAATGTGCATTCAATTCTGCATACTCATGCATCTGGATGACAGCAGTGCTCTGCTCTGAGGCCTCCCAGACTCCACACTGGCCGACCTAAAGAACACCCTACACATCCCAGCACACCTCTTCAAGAACCTGAACAAGAGTGCATCGCAGCCGCCCTCATAGAACTCCACTGGCTCCCTCTGCCACCTGCGCCAAAGTCTAAACCAGTTGTATCATCTATTAAGCCATCATGACCAGCATCCACACCTATGTGGCTGGCAAGATCACCATCTCCGATTGAACTACCGAATATCAAACCTAAGAATATCACGATACAAGAATATTGTGGACATAATATCAAGGGGCAAAATATTGAAAGGAAACTGTATATAGGAAAGTATAGATTTACTATATCTAACTCCACATCTACGTACCATGAAGATATACATGTTGTCAAGGTACATGTGTGGAGCTAAGTATGTAAAATCTATACTTACTTTTTGATATTTTCAATTCAATATTTTCAATGGTTGCGTACCCTTGTGTGGGGTGTGTCCCCCTGGGCACTATCTGTCCCCTTATTGGGGTTATTACGTTGAGCAATTTTTGTGAAGCAAATTATAAATCCTCACTTTGTATCTCTTAGTTGAATTTAATGTGTTGTCTGCCATCCATGAATTTACATTCTTCAGTCTTTTTAAAACGCTATCGTCGATTGCCTTTAGATGTATGACCGCCATAAAAACCCTAACATGCACGCTTGTGAACGACTCCATGGTGAGAATACCCGAAATTTAAATATCAGTAAGTGTCTGATTTGAGGGCGACAGCGCTCATGTATTGAATGACGTTTTTTTACTATGCACCCTGTGTTTAACAAGTTTGGGTAATCTATCCACACATTTAAGAATTTCTCGCTTAAAACCGTTCGCATATCCGTTCTTAAACGCGAACCCCGTTGGCTTACAACTAGGGGTCTTTATAAAACGCTATCGTCGATTGCCTTTAGATGCATGACCGCCATAAAAACACTAACATACGCGCTTGTGAACGCGAACACCGTTTATATATCTTCATGCATGGATTCACCATTACCACACACCAGCACGGCATTGTTGAACCATTAAGGTTCTCTTTGGGTCTTTTTAAAACGATTTCATTCGAAACGCGTGATCATTACTAAATACAGTTAAGACTAAATCTAAAAAAATAATAATAATCTAAATCCGTATTTGTAAAGCGCGAACTACTCACTCTTACGGTCTCAAGGCGCTGGGGGCCGTCGTGGAAATTAAGTGAGCTATTGCCCAGAGTCCATGGTGCTGAGCTGAGCTGCCGCCGGAGCCGGGGATCGAACCGTGAACCCTGTGCTCCGAAGTCAGCTGCCCTGGCCGCTGCACCACACCTCTTCACTAACGCTTACGAAGATAAACGGATCTTCCGCATGTTTATGGATTGACTATAATCACACATTAGCACTAAAAGCGTGATCTCCACTAAAGAAACCATTAACCCACACCGCACCTAGTGCATGTAATCGCTTTTTCATCATTAAGCGTCGATATCAACAGAGATCAGCACGGCCAATATCACTTATATCACAGCCTAACCCAATGACATGTTAATAGTTACAACAGTCAAGAACAAACCAGCTCGCTCTGGGTCATGATGAACACCAATATAATGGTACCGCTTTTTTTCACATTTTTTTTAAATAAGATTAAGAGCACTTCACACATTACTTTAAATAAGACTAATAGCATCTCATATATTGAACCTTGGTACAGTTTCCTCATTGTATTTCACACCCTGTTTTACGTTACAGAGTTGATCCCTGATGAAGGGCATTCCGCCCGAAATGCATTGGAACTTACATTGAACTAAATACTTGTTTCGGAATGTACTATGGATAAAAATGTGTGAACACAAATTGTAACACCATGGATTGAAGAATGTAAATTCATGGATGGCAGACAACACATTAAATTCAACTAAGGGATACAAAGTGTGGATTTATAATTTGCTTCACAAAAATTGCTCAACGTAATAACCCCAATAAGGGGACAGATAGTGCCCAGGGGGAAGCAGCCCACACAAGGGTACGCAACCATTGAATGATTACTTCACATTCCTAGACCGGAGAACGCTACCCCAGGAGCACACCAAAACAACATACAATTGATGAATCTAAATCGAAAAACTTTATTCAAACAAGGTTGTGCGCGAGCACCAGAATTTTCAATTCAATATTTTGCCATTAATATTTGTATACCTTGATATTCTGGCTTCGGTATTCAGAGGGCACACCATTGGCTCTCCCCAATAATATACACAAATGAAAGGTTTTTTGCTTCGTACAAATTGCTTTCAAATCAAAAAGCTTCACGTTTTTTCGAATAAATAGTACATGTGGAGGTTTGATTTCACATGGTTATACCAAGTGCTAGAAAATTAGTAATGTTGCTATTAGAAGTTAGAATCTTGTGTTATTGCAAACGAGATATTTCCTTAAAATGACCTTGTTATATAACGAGAAGCCCGAAAAAAATATTCGACGAAAGCTCGGTGGCCCCTCTCGGTTAATGAAGAACAGTCTTAATACCACACCTGTCACTGGAAAATTGAAAGTACCGCCATTTTAACAATAAAAAAACAACATCTTAACTCCACGTCCTCTCGCATCCAGTCACTCACACACAAAGATTGGAGTAACGTTTGACATTTCCCTCTAGATAATTCCAAAATGAAAAATGAATTTCAAAACCAATGCTGGCAATAAGCATAGCTCCTACACACTACTCTGTCTTGTGCCTTTCCATCACTATTTTGGAAATTATTCTAGAAGAAATATTAGGAGATTGAAAAGGCAGTTCAATACATCATTTTTCGTATTATACCGCGTATTCTCAGACCTACTGCTTTCTTTTTATTTAGAGGTTTGTATTATCTTTATGATTGTTGATTCATCTAATATATACGCTGAGAAATGTTCTCATGCTGAAACATACAGTTATGTAGATCTCCAGCTGTTGTGTGAGTGATTCTCCTCATTTCAAATGATTTTTTATTAAGCATTTTTGGAATAAAACAAGATAAACAATCAACTGTTTGTAAAGAGGTGACTTTGTACACATTAATAATGGGTCCGGAGGTGATACAATTATCTCACGTACAGCTTAGGGGGACGTTTGCAAACAGATGACAAAAAAAAAAATATATATATATATAGCAAATCAAACAAGTCATTACATATCGATCAAAACAAAATGAGAGGTAACCCAGAAGAAAATAAAAGCAAGGCAAAGCAGCAAAGGATGGCCTGCATTCCTGAGAGATTGATGAGGAGCCGGTATTTGCACAGAGGAGAGATGGATAAGAGAATTGTTGAGCGAGCATGAGACATGCAACCGGCAGTTGCATGAGAGCCTACTTACGGAATGGCGTAAGTTGGAGTAAGCGGTGAGAATTGACCAAGGTTGACAAGCAAGTGCAGGGCATGATGCGGGGTAGAGAAGGACGGTGGATAGGTCTGGCGGCCTGTCAGGTCAGGGTGGTTTGTTTGTGGCGAAGTAGTTATCCAGTTTATCCCAGATATGGTTGACTGGCGATTTCCAGGGAGATTGTTGGAGGGTGATGTTATCTGCGCCCCTGAGATGAGTAATCCAGTTTATCCAATTTTTGAAGGAGACTTTTTTTGTATCCTTCCAATTATTCAGGATTATTTTTATTGCAGAGGTAAGAAGAAGGTCTAGTAGGGCCTTATCGGATTGGTTTTTAATATCATTATTGAGAAAGCCCGTGGGGGGCGTGGCTAACAAGCCAACATGGCGGACGCGAGATCCTAGCGCTCCGTCTGACATCCCTTCGTTATCCTGTGAAATTATCCTCCCATTGTGCCAACCGCGCCGGAGGGGCATGGAATTTGATCGGTAATGTGCTGCAGCCAATAAAAAAAGCGGGCAAGAGCCCAAAATGCACGCGAGCCGAGACGTTGCTGGGATAACGGCTGAGGCCTGCATATCACGAGGCCGTGCGAGGACAGGGCAGGGCGCTGGCAGACGGAAGCCACCCGGGCCGGAGCTGACGCCCCTACCGAAGACAACAGCACAGGGGCAGAGAGAGAGGGCCGGGCCCGGTGGGATCCTTGCGAGCCGTGTGCGTATTAACGACTGATCGGTGACACACAGCGGGTCCTGTAGTGCCGGCGCAAGGCGGCCTTGCCCGGGTCCGGTGTTTCCTGCCGGTGCCGCTGATTATCCTGTGTTTGGCGGAGCGGGGCGAGCGGAGGCCACAATGCGGACACCTGGAGGCGGAGGGCCGCCTGAAGTAAGTGCAGAGAAGCGGTGCTGAGCACGCCCTAGACAAAAAGTAACATCCAGTTGCGGCGGTGTAAGCGCCTGAAGCCCGCAGGCACACCACAGACTGCTATTGGGGACCAGTGGAGATACTGAGGCACGGCGCGGCCCAGACTGCAGCCGATGCACATATGCTGAGGTAGAGACCAGAAGGCGGCTCACGCTCAGGGCGGGGGGGCCCCATTCAGAGACTGCTAGAAGCCAGCAAACTATAGGCCACAGAGCAGGCCTAGGCCTCTTTCCACGCACCGGGAGAGGACTGCAGGCACAGCAGGAGGCAACAAGAACACAAACCCCCCCCCTCCCCGCAATTCGTCAACCCAAAACCGCGCTGAAAGGCGAGACGTGAGCAAATAGCACGCAATCAAGCCAGCAAATAGCACGCAATCAAGCCAGCAAACGCGCAACTGGATACACGCGCGGCCGCCTTGCCACATGCAGAAACATACCAATACAGTTGTGAGTAGTATGAGGACTCCGTGATTACAGGCAGACGTGCGAGTAAAGGCGCAAAAACGAAGGATCTGCCGTCAGCGAAGGGCAGTGGGCAAGAGCCCTACTTATTGGTCACCGAAACAAGTCGCGGCCTACTACTTATTCCAGGCCTAAACTGGTGAAGGCAACGGGGGGTCCATGAGACGCAAACTGCTGGTCACCCACGATGAAGAGACAGAGGCACTGTGGGTAGACGCCGGCGTCTTGGCGAAGAGGGTCGCGTCGCCAGGGGCGCGAAGTGCCAGAACATCACGTAGAGTTGTACACGGTGAATACCAGCGGCGGACCAGATACCCTGGACGGCGACTGCGGCCGGCTGCACTTGACTCACACGGCAGGGGGAGCCGTGATTGTTAGTCAGTCAATCATATCAATAGGGGTGAAGATTCCGGCGAGCAATGTGTCTTTACTAACACCACGAATCGTACCCCAGACGCCTGGACCTGCCGCAGAGGCCATACCGCAGAGCCACAGCGATCCCAATAAAAGTAAGTGCAGTCACCCATAAGTAGGAGTGAATGCTCTCAGCACAGCAAATGGTGATGGGCCGATTACGCAATAGCACAAATCAGGGCATGGCGCGCACTGGCAGTTTGGAGTCGCCACGCACAGGGGGAGAACTGTCCACGGCCGCGTCGAATGCAGCACTGACAGCAAAGCTAGATACGGAATTGGAAGCGGTGGAAAAGATAGGCAGCGCGCTGCATCAAACCAGAACCTCTCTAGAGTCCAGAATCGACAAGGTAACCCAAGACTTTACACTCCTGCATGCTTATCACCGCAAGTTAGCAGAGACAGTCACCATGCAAAGTCAGTCGATTGCAGAGCTGAAACCTATCACCCAAAACCATACCGCTGCCTTACAAGATATACTGGACCGAATGCACACACTTGAGGACAGAGTGAAAGATGTGGAGGGGCGCTCTCGTCGCAACAACGTCCGCGTGGTGGGACTGCCGGAGGGCGAGGAAGGGCGTCACCCAGAGCAATATGTCGAAAGTTGGCTCCAAGATATCTTACCCCCGGGAACATTATCGTCGCATTTTGTGGTTGAGAGAGCGCATCGTGTGCCGACCCAAAGACCTCCACCTGGAGCCTACCGCGCCCATTCCTCTTTAAGCTCCTCAACTACAAGGACAGAGACGCAATATTGCACGAGACCCGCACAATTGTCGAACTTAAAGTGAGCGGCAACCAAGTTATGCTGTTCCCGGACTACACGGCGCTGGTACAGAGACGCAGAAGCACCTACACAGCAGTGAAGCGCTAGCTCCGTGAACTGGAACTGCCCTACTCCTTGCTGTTCCCCGCCCGCCTGAGAGTGGTGAAGAAAAACGGGGTTTGGTTCTTTGACTCACCAGCGGACACATGGGATTGGCTGGAGGAATCGGGACTGTGGTCGGGAGTCCGCCCTACGGACGCTAACTATGGAAAGACGCCTAGCAGAAGAGCTCGCCGGCTTAGACAACGCGAGATGCACGAGAAGGCGAAGACGACAACTGCAGCGCCTAGCCCGGAACGCAGCAGGATGGAACGCCAAGATGGTATAGACATCGTTGCGGCGCTTGGGAGGGAGCAACATCGGGACCAAACAGACACATGCTCCATCGATTCAGCGGCGGCCAGCGACTTGTCTTCTGCAGGACTCGATGATCCTGAAGAAAGGAGGCTCCCACATGTGACCCCGCAGACTGCCGATGATATCATCTGATGAACTCTCACCGATCTGTAATCTACCAGAGACAAGTCACGCAAGTAGCACCTGAATTAAGAAGTTAGATGTATAAGTGGGGGGGGGGGAAATTTACCTGCTCTAGATAACACTTACATATCTGCCTGCACGGGATGCAGTCAAAGGGCGGCACTAATAGAGGGCGGCCACCGCACACACTTAGGTAGCTCCCATGCACTGAACTGCACTCCCCGCCCCAAAGAACTAGCTGGGCATATACACAGACACTTAAGTAATCCAAATATGTGGTAACACCATTTGCCTGGGCATGTAAACAGCACTGCTGACACATCGCACCCCATGATGCATGCCGCACGAGAACGCCCTGAGGGCGCAGGCTGCGGCTACTCGCACGGCCATTCTGCCCTTCCGGGCGCCTATGCGCTGACCACATGGACCAGCGGGTGGTACATTCTACGCATTCCTTTAAATATGAAGGGAAGAACAATGCTGTAGTTAAGCACACACTACGCACACCCCACCAGGCACTGTACTGGAATAGTTTTCTACATTGTTGTGGTTGAACACACTATTTGGACGGGCGCCTTTGGTGCATCCGCCCCCAACTGTTATGGGGTTCAAGATTGAACCGATGTTCATGTTAAACCGGACCTGCCTTATATTATATACTGTTGCCGCAAGCTTGGAAATGTCCTACTTTCTCCTGACCTGGTTGATGTTCACTTGTAACTGCCATGACACATGTTAATATAATAACATGGAATATACGTGGAATGCATACGCCCACTAAGTGATACTCGATTTTTGCTTACTTTCAGAGGCACTCGACCAACATTGCGCTGCTACAAGAGACACACATGTCCCAATCGGAAATAGAAAAGTTACACAGGCGCTGGAGAGGGTAGATATATGGTACTACATACTCGGCGCATGTGAGAGGCACACTAGTCTGGGTGAGGGCAGGGGTCCCTTTCGTACACGAAGAAACAGTGGTAGATGATGAGGGTCGATACACTTTTGTACGAGGGCGCTTAAACGGACAGGCAATACTGTTGGGCTCCATTTATGCGCCGAATGTGGACCAGCCCTCATTCCTCGCGAGACTCTCGGCAACACTGACCCCCTGGGCTGGTATTCCCTGGATAATAGGTGGGGACTTCAACTCAGTACTAGATCCTGATATGGATAGGTCGTTTCCCCCCCTACATAGAACGACTGCAGTATCCAATGCACAGGCCCTCACGGACTGGCTAACAAATTGGAGGATTATAGACCTATGGCGCACAATGCACCCTACAGAACATATCTATTCCTATTACTCAGTGGTCCATGACCTACATGTACGACTTGACCGACTGATAGGTTCTCAGTCACTGCTCCCCTTAATTAAGAGGATAGAATATCTGGGTCGGACACACTCGGACCATAACCCCCAATGGATGCAACTCAGCTGGGAAGTTGATTCCCCCCCATACCAACATGGCGACTCCAGACGAACGCACTGGAAGACCCAGAATTCCGCTCATCACTAGGGACAGCTACTCTTGATTATTTTGAGCTTAATGAGGGAACAGCGAGTAACGCACTAATAGAATGGGAGGCTTTTAAAACTACGATTAGGGGCCACTGCTTGGGGGCCACATGGAATATCCGTAAGCGCCTGACCGATTCCCTCACACAGCTAGAAGCCCAGCTGCTGCGATATGAACGAGAGGGCGAAGGGAGAGGTAAAGACACGAGACGGCTAGAACAGTTGCGTGCAGAACATACAGAATTGTTAGAGCGCCTACAATGTCATAACTATGCAGCGCACACAGCCCGCACGCATGCGTCAGCTGACAGAGCAGGCCGGTTACTAGCCTGGCTGATACGTCAGGATAATGATCGCGCCCCGATTGGAGCTATACTCGCACCCACGGGTACTCTGCTGTATACACAGCATGAAATACATAAGGCCATGACAGAACACTACGCCCAGTTATATCAATCCAGGAGACACTGCACAGAGCAGGTACTAGAGGGGTTCTTAGAGTCCATGCACCTGCCTACAGCCTCAGAGGAGCACCAAGAAGCACTTAACGGTCAGCTTACATTAGAGGAAATTGGACAGGCCATTGGCGCCATGGCCTCTGGGAAAACGCCTGGGCCGGACGGCATGCCGGTAGAGTATTACAAAGCTTATCGGGAACCTCTTGAGCAAAAGCTTCACACATTATTCGCCACTGCCTTAGAAAAATGGGAACTGCCCATTTTAATGTGTGAGGCATACTTGGTATCCCTATTGAAACCTGGAAAAGACCCCACGGCCCTTGGATCCTACAGGCCATTGGCTTTACTGAACACGGACTATAAAATACTCGCCAAGGGGCTGGCAGACAGATTGGCGCCAGTAGTCCCCACACTGGTCCACACTGACCAAAATGGCTTCGTGCCAGCGCGGAGCACTTCCCTCAACTTAAGGCATTTCTTTAGAGTGGCAAAGGATGCTGCGCATGAATGGCCTAGGGCAGGGTGCCTCATCTTAGAGCTGGAGAAGGCCTTTGACTCCTTGGAGTGGAGATACCTGGCGGCAACTTTATTAAAATACGAGCTGGGCCCGGGGTTCCTTCAACTAGTAAACCTATTATACATGAACCCAACGGTCCGTGTGCGATTGGGACCATACATATCAGACGCCCTCCCGGTGCGTAGAGGCACCAGACAGGGGTGTCCATTGTCCCCCCTTCTTTTTGCGCTCGCAATAGAGCCACTGGCCGAAGCAATGCGCACTACACTGGGAGACGGCATACCTCTGGGAGATGCGGTGCATCAAGTCTCTCTTTACGCGGATGACCTCCTAGTATATGTGAAAGATGTCGAAGAGATCCCTGGCCAGCTGACACATCTGCTACAGACTTTTGCTGCAGTGTCCGGGCTACAGGTAAATGTTGACAAATCTTGTCTGTATGGGTTTTGCGAAGGAGGTCGAAATCCACATTATGCCATTAACGGCAAAGAGGTGCAATGGAGAGAGGGCACCTTCCGTTTTCTAGGCATCCAAATCTATTGTCAGCCAAAAGACTTGTTTGATGGGAATCTGGGCAGAGCTGTAACAGCAGTTTGGTCACAAATGCGATTTTGGGGTAAGCTCCCACTAACCGTAACGGGTAGAGTGGCTTTGGCAAAAATGGTAATTCTCCCTAGGCTTTTATACTACTTTGCTAATCTACCACTCTACGTCCCTGCATCCTTCTTTGTCACATTAAGCAAAATGGTCAGAGACTTCATATGGGGCAATACCAGACATAGAATGGCATTGGCAAAACTATACTTGCCTACAGATCAAGGGGGCCTCGCAGCGCCCTGCTTCGAACATTATTACCTGGCGGCCCAGCTGCAATGGATAGCTCGCTGGCTGGCAGGCAGACACCATGCAGACACGGCCACCACACGACCGCCATATACCCTAACACAACTTACTAGACTCTTCCACCCTGCAGTTAAGTCCAGGACTCCAGAACCATTGCTACTAACAGTGGCCCACAAATGTTTTCGCAGGTCCCTATACATTACCAGAGGCACTGTCCCCTATGCACCAGCAATACCAATAGTGGGGTCCCCAAGCGGGCTGGCAGTGCTCACATCCCAATCAATCGCGGGCTGGCTAGAGAAAGACATTCACACATTGGGGGATCTCTACCGTGACGGAACAATCGTACCTTATGCGGTACTAGTGGAAGAGGATGGGTTGCCACCGGGCCAATTCCTGACGCACCACTCATTATTGACTACCCTCGCGACCAGATGGGGAGATGTAACTGCTGAACCGCAGTCTCATCTTACCATACAGTATCTACATGTCATGGGAAATGGCAGGCATCTCATCCGATAGTTCGCAGCCTCCCTCAGATCCCATGCAGCGATAAACCTTGATCCTCTTCGCCGCAAATGGGAACTAGACCTGGGGCGACAGTTAGCTGATAAGGAGTGGTCACAGCTACTCGAGAGCCCAACACGTATACCTAGAAACATGCGATTCAGGCAGATACAGCTACATATCATTCACAGAGCCTACCTCACGCCTGCGTTGATTAATCGATATTTTGACCGCACAGACGCGGCGTGCCCAAGGTGTGCTGCGCCAGGAGCAGAGCTGGTACACATGCTATGGAGCTGCCCCCGAATAGGAACATACTGGAGCACGGTTACCAGAATCTTGCGCACTTGCACAGGTCGAGAATTACCTTTTGAATGGCCAGTATATCTGCTGCACCAATTCAGGCGGACGACGGCCACTAAAGTAGTGTCTAGGTTTCTGGATTTAGGGATAATAGTAGCTAAAAGGCTCCTAACTAAACGATGGAAAGCGGCCGACCCGCCGCATCCATGCACCTGGCGCCACTCGATGTTGGCGTGGGCTAAAGCTGAGGGCGTCTCCATTAGACGGGAGGAAACATTAGGACTGCGTCGAGAACCCATAGCCACACACTGGGATAACCTCCTAAAAGCACTGCACCAGATCGAGGGAGGGGAAAGGGGAGATATAACGAGCCACGTGCAGTGCTAGAGGGCGCGCCACAATATCCCATGGACACGCATAGATTCTAAAAGCAGGTGAACAAACATGGGCATCACATATGTGGGGCTCTGCGTAATGCAACAACAAGACAAAGGGCAATTACACAAGCGCGTGCAAAGAAGGGCAGGTCATCGGTCTCGTTCCAGTTGTTCTTATTGTTTTTGTTCATACTTGAAGCATCTGTACATGAGATCACGGTGTTGAAGCGGGAAGCACCTTTGTAGAGCATTACAGCTATATCGTTTATAATTCAATGCATGCAGTCACACCTCTCCTTAACACTTAGAGGCAACTGAAACTTTAGAAATATAAAGGTCTCTTTTCAGTAGGACGAATGACTGTCAGGACTTGATGGACAGTCTGTTATGTACTATGCAAGCACCATTTGTTGTTATGCTGAAGTGATAAACACAGTGCACACATGTGCCGGTATAGCTATGTACTGCATGTATGACAAGAAGACTAAAAAGCTGATTTCCTTGTACTTTGTCGCATTAAAATCAATAAAACAGAATTTAAAAAAATTAAAAAACATTTGAGAAAGCCCGCAATCAGGAGGGAGAAATCTTTTTTAAACTGGCAGCTAAAGGTTAGCTAGGAACAGGAAAACTTTATCCCAGAATTTTGACAGAGATTTGCAATAGAGGATAAGGTGAGGTAAGTCCTCTATCTCTTCCTTGCAGTTCCAGCAAGTCGGGTCTTGAAGTAGGTGTTGAGAGTGAAGGCGTGCCGGAGTCCAGTAAGCTTTGTGGATTAACCATAGCTTAGTTTGTGATAGAACAGGGGAAATTTTGCACTGGGTGGTTGAATTAAAAATTTGGGACCATTGTAATTCAGATGGAGGGCTCGAGAAGTGTTTCTCCCAGAACGTAATGATATTTTTGTTTAAAGACAAGGTTTTTGGCCTTAGTAATTTGTAGATATAAGTAACCTGGTGTCCCAGTTTATTAATTTTAAAGATGAAGTTCGGTAGCGATGGAGAGGATTTATGGAGTTTAGATTTTGATAAGGCGGTTTTGATTTTAAGAAAGTTATAGAATTCTATCATGTCTAAGCCATATTTGTCCTGTATTTGCTTAAAGGATAAGGGATACGAGGATTGTTCTAGTTGGTAAAGAAAAAAAATGCCTTTATTGATCCACGATTCATAGTGTAAGGGTTTACCTTTGTATTTAATATTACGATTGTTCCATAGGGACTCTAGATTAGAGAGTCTGATGCTTGAGTTGAGCTTCTTGTCCAATTGTAGGAGAGAGGTTTTTGTGTTTTTAAATATAGATTTAGATCTCGTTAGTTTTAGAGAGTTAGAGGTAAGTAACGTGAGTGGGTTTAGATTTTGGATTATAGCTTTTTCCACTATTAACCAAACTGGAATGTAGTTATTTGGGGTAGAGAACCAGTAAAGACGTTGTTTCGCTAAGAATGCAGTTTGGTACGATTTAAAATCAGCCAGGTTTACTCCCCCTAGAGATCTATTAAGTCTGAGTTTTTTTTAGGGAAATCCTAGCTTTTTTGTCCTGCCAGATGAATTTAGAAATAAAAGTGTCTAACTTGTGATGGAAATCTTCTGACAAGGTGAGGGGTAACATATTGATGAGGTAATTAACTAGCGGAGAGATCATCATCTTTACCGTTTCTATTCTACCCCTCCAGGTGATAAATTTGGGTGACCAATTGTCTAGTAGCTTCTTAATCTTTTCTAGGGTAGATTGTTCGTTGTGTCGTAGTGTATCGATGATGTTGCTGCCAAATTCGATCCCCAGGTATTTGATGTAACCGGTCTGCCAGGACAGGCCAGAGGTCCCTAGAATCTCCTTTGTGCAGTGAATGTTTAGTGGCTTAACCTCCGATCTATCCCGGTTTAACTTGTAGCCTGAGTGACGGGAGTAAGTGTTTATTGTGTTCATCACGGCCAAGATAGAGGGTTCAGGATTTTCTGTGACGATCAGGATGTCATCCGCGTATGCCGCTAGCTTGACCCGAGTGTTGTCGAAATTTATCCCAGCAATATCAGAATTCTTTTTATGTCTATTATGAGGGGTTCTAATGCCAACAGAAATAGGACAGGGGACATCCCTGAAGGTAGGTTCGCTGCATTATAAAATACATACATCCGAAGCGCTTTCTTGGTTATTCTTACTTGATGGTAATCAAGGCGACGCATGACTCAGCGGAGTCTTCTGAGCCCTCCGGGACACCAAAGATTCTAATATTACCTCTTCTATTTCGGTCTTCGAGATCGGCTGCATGTCTTTTAAGATTACCGGTAATGTCTGGAAGGGACTTTATTTCCTTGTTGGCTTGAAACGCAGCGTCTTCGATGTCACTAATCCTTTGTTCTGCGGCGACGATTTTAGAGTTGATTGTGCTCATGTCCGCTCGTATGGCGGTTAGCTCTAACTGCATGGCGTCCGTGTTTTGTTTCGTTGATTTTGCCAGATTGTGAACATCGGCTAACTTTTTGAGAATCATTTCCATTGTGCTGTTCACATCTGCTTTAGCCTTGATTGGTGAGTCTGATGGAGAAGGTTCAGCCTTAGATCTTTTGTAGTAAGCCTTGGATTCTTTATCCGCCATGGTGATGCAAGTAGATACAGGACAAATAGATGACTTGCAGATGGGCTGGAATCCTTAAGTCAATAATGTAGTAACAAACTGGTCTTGGTTTGTGGAGGAATAGAGGTAGTGCTGACCGGTACGGTTTCCTCGTTGAACGGTGAGAATGGTGAAGACGACACAGTCCGGGTGTGAAGCACAGTGCACAATGCACCTGGAGGAGACCCAGAAGTAGATGCAGGACAAAAATAGATGACTTGCAGATGGGCTGGAATCCTTAAGTCAATAATGTAGAGACAAACTGGTCCTGGTTTGTAGAGGAATAGAGGTAGCGCTGACCGGAACGGTTTCCTCGTTGAATGGTGAAAATGGCAAAGACGGCGCAGTCCTGGTGTGAAACACAGTGCACAAAGATCTTTGATCTTTTTAGGGGCAGTGCTGACCGGGGTTGAAGTGCTAGGTAAGTATTACAGTGAGTATTGCAGTTTTGATATCCGCGTCACGCTGACTATTGGGTGGGAGCACTATAGAATTAGCGCTGGTTGACCCTGGAGAATGATGTGGTGTGTGATGGTACTATACACACTTGAGAGACCCTGTGGAGTCAGAGAGACACTGTGATGTAGTAGGCGCTAGTGATTAAGGCTCTTGATGGACACTCGATGTGTCAGAGATTTCCTTGTAGCCGCCATTTTAAGGTTGGGTCGGGTCTCGGTTAAGGAACCCGGTTCATCACGAAGCTTGACGGGAGAGTAGCTGAGGCGCCCCAGTGACAGAGACCCACCTGGGTAACGAGTTGGTGTAACGATGGTAAGAGAATGAGGCCTCCTGTCAGATGTGTCAAATGTGCATATCAGCCGTGTAGATCAGGCGTGCAGAACATGCAGGGAATTAAACGTTGCACGAACGTCCAATGAGTCCGGTGCCCTCGCCATTTTAGAGTCAGGCCAGCACTGAAGGGAGGATCCTCACGGATAGCACGGATCCTGAATTACTGCAGTTGTACCTCGTTTTTTTGGAGTAATGCAAGTCGGGAGAGCAGTTCAATAGACTAGATGGTTAGAGGATTGCTACGGAGTATGCTGCGCTAATTATCGGAGGCGCATGTTACAACGAAGGATTGAATGAAGTCGCCATTTTGGGGTCAGCCCGATCCTGGAGGTAGGTTCGCTGCATTATAAAATACATACATCTGAAGCGCTTTCTTGGTTATTCTTACTTGATGGTAATCAGTAGAGTGAATCGGAAAGGACGCCGTTGATAGCTATGCGCGCTGATGGTTTTGTATAAAGAGTCATGACCATTTTGATAAAGGGTTCACCCAGACCGTACGATTGTAAGCATAGGTTTAAAAAGGACCACGACACCCTATCAAACGCCTTCTCGGCGTCTAAGGTTATGGCTATCGAAGGGGCAGGGTTAAATATAGCGTTTTCAAGGACGTGGCATAGAAGACGGGTATTGTCATTGGACATGCGGTGTTTGATAAAGCCGACTTGGGAGTTACTTATAAGTTGTGGGAGGAAGGCGTTAAGTCTGGTGGCCAATATTTTAGCATAGATTTTACAATCCACATTAATGAGGGAGATTGGTCTATAATTTTTTGGTGATAAGGGGTCTTTGCCTTCTTTTGGGAGTACAACTATATTAGCTTCTGTCAGAGTCCGCTGTAATACCATGCCTAGCTATATTATTATATACCTTTAACATAGAGGTAGGAGTTGCTCGTTGAATGATTTGTAAAATTTGGCTATGAACCCGTCGGGCCCGGGGCTTTGTTATCTTTCAGAGAGTTAATTGTCATAGACACTTCCATTTCATTTATCGGTTTCCCCAAGGCATCTCTCTCAGTAGCGGACAGTTTAGGGAGATTTAAACTATCTAGGTATTTTATGCATTCCTCCTGGTTAAAAGTTTGGTTGTTACGGTATAGAGATTCGTAAAATTGTTTGAAGGTCTCTAGTATATCTTTGGGTTTAGTGCGCACTTGATTTTTTGTGTCTTTTATTGCATCAATGGTATGCTGGTTTTGTTTGAGGTAGGACGCAAGCATTTTGCCCGCCTTATTGGCTTCACAAAGTTTGAGCCCTTTGAATTTGTTAATCCATACCCCTGCTCGCAAGCTCAAAATTTTGTTATATTCATATTTCTTTTGTGTTAGTAGGTTAAGTGTGTTGTTGTTAAGGGAGTTGGCATGTGCTATCTCCAGTTGTTTAATGTCTATTTCCAACTTGGCAAGTTCAGTGTTCTGGGTTTTGTTGATTCTCGTTTTAATTTCGATGATAACCCCCCTTACGGTAGCTGTCAGTGCATCCCATAGAATGTTCGGGTTCGTCCCAGGGAGATCATTAAATTTAAGATAGTCTACGATGGCCTCCTCAATTTTCTTTTTATCGTTGGGGTCAGCTAACACATCATTATTGAATCGCCATCTTCTGGGGGAGGATTTATTTTGGCTACCCGCTAGTATGGTACTGATGCATGAGTGGTCGGACACCAGTATTGGAGCAATGTTAGTTTGGTCACTTAGCTGAGAGAATGAACCCGAAATTAGTATATAAATCGATTCTGGTATACGTGTTATGGGGCGCTGAGAAAAATGTGTATTCCCTAGAGACAGGATGTTGAAGTCGCCACGAGTCTTTAAGATTGAATTTTGAGCAAATCCTTTTTAAAATTCCATGGGATTTCGTAGGGTGATAATTACACGATGACTGCCGGTCTAAGAGTGGGTCTAATGGAAGGTTAAAGTCACCTACCACTATAATGAGGTCTTCCTGGGGTAAGTCCTCAATTTTCTTGTTAACTTTTTCCCAGAAGTCAGGTTCATCATTGTTGGGGCCATAGATATTTACTACATGAATGAGCTTATTACCTCTCCGTAGGTGAGTTATAAGAAGCCTGCCCTCCTCGTCATGAGAATAAGATTCAAGGGACATGTTAGCTCTTTTGGTTAAGGTGATAACCCTCTTCTTTTTTTGTTGTGCTGGAGAACATGTCACATGAGAAATCCACCTGTGTTTAATGAGATCTGAATCTTTACTGAATAGTTTTGTCTCCTGTAATAGGATGATGTCCCCTTTGGCTTTAGTTACATACTCTAAGATTTTCCGGCGTTTGACAGGGTGGTTAAGGCCCTTAACATTTAGGGAGACTACATTGAGATTGTCTACACTATTGTGTGCCATTTTGGTGCGAGTGCCATGGTTAATGGGTAGAGATTTCCAGAGTAAACGGATTCTAGTTGTCTGGATAACCCAGGAAGCACAAAATGCATACGAAGGCTGCTAACGTGTGAGTTTGTTGGGACGCAATCCCACCATAGAGATATGTAGGGGACTGGGTATAAGGTAGCTCGCTTAGCATGATGTAGGTGTGCAAGAAGGTGTGTGGTGTAACAGGCCGAAAGGAACTGTGTCAAAAGGGAAAGGAAAAGCAAGAAGAAAGAACGGAACAAAAATAGCGAAAACTGGTAATCACCATAAACCCACCCCAAACCCCCCACCCCACCCACACCTGGAGGTTTCAAATAACGGAGGTGTAACGGCAGGAGCGTCGGTCTGACAACGGAGTGGAACTTATAAATCATAGATAACAATCTAGAGTGCATCAAGAGCAACAGATAACTGTGAGAAGTGCTAACATATATTCAACATGTCTCTCAAAAATACCCTTAAGCCCAAGTTGTTGAACATGTAGAATGATATGGTACAGATCTAAGGCCTTGTCAGTATTGGTGAACTCAGAGCGATGAAGAGACCTGATACTACATCTTGTAGATAGATGGAAAGGTAAGACGACAGTGCTTCATAAACACTAAACTTATGACAGGCACGTACAAGTGAGTGTGAATAGCGTAATACTGAAGGTGTGTCAGCTTAAATGTTTAACTGATGAACAGCTAATTCGGCTAGAGAAAATACCGATAAATTGTAAGTAGTTGGCAGTAGCTGGAAAGATATATTGACATAAGAGTGTTAAAGTTTACCAACTTACAATGTTGCCTAAGCCGGAGTATTTAACGTACGTAGTAGGCTTAACTAGTATACAAAAGTATATCATGTTTTCCTTTTATTCGAAGCAGAGTTAGAGAGGTCCAAATCTTGAGCTGTGGAGTGTCCAGGTGTTTTGACAGTTCATTTGGGTCAGTGGAGAAGTGTAGTCTTCCATTTTCAATAATTTTAAATTTCGCAGGGCCAGCAAAAGAATTGGATGTTCTTGTCTCTTAGTTTGTCTCTTAGTAGAAGAAAACCTTTTGTGTCGACGGTAGGTTTTGAGTAATCCTGCGTAAATGTTATTTTTTGGCCATTCCAGGTGATCTGGCGATTTTTGCGGGCAAAGTTAAGGATGGCTTCTGTGTGTTGGTATCGCAGAGGTTTGCAAATGATAGGGCGGGTCGTTTTCCTTGTGGACGACCTAAACGTCGGTACTCTGTGTGCTCGGTCAAGTTCTAGGCTTTAGTGAAATTTTATGCCCGTAATCTGAGGGATCCAGGTCTCCAAAAAGGCGACGCATGACTCAGCGGAGTCTTCTGAGCCCTCCGGGACACCAAAGATTCTAATATTACCTCTATTTCGGTCTTCGAGATCGGCTGCATGTCTTTTAAGATTACGGGTAATGTCTGGAAGGGACTTTATTTCCTTGTTGGCTTGAAACGCAGCGTCTTCGATGTCACTTATCCTTTGTTCTGCGGCGACGATTTTAGAGTTGATTGTGCTCATGTCCGCTCGTATGGCGGTTAGCTCTAACTGCATGGCGTCTGTGTTTTGTTTCGTTGATTTTGCCAGATTGTGAACATCGGCTAACTTTTTGTGAATCATTTCCATTGTGCTGTTCACATCTGCTTTAGCCTTGATTGGTGAGTCTGATGGAGAAGGTTCAGCCTTAGATCTTTTGTAGTAAGCCTTGGATTCTTTATCCGCCATGGTGATGCAAGTAGATACAGGACAAATAGATGACTTGCAGATGGGCTGGAATCCTTAAGTCAATAATGTAGTAACAAACTGGTCTTGGTTTGTGGAGGAATAGAGGTAGTGCTGACCGGTACGGTTTCCTCGTTGAACGGTGAGAATGGTGAAGACGACACAGTCCGGGTGTGAAGCACAGTGCACAATGCACCTGGAGGAGACCCAGAAGTAGATGCACGACAAAATAGATAACTTGCAGATGGGGCTGGAAACCTTTAGTCAATAATGTAGAGACAAACTGGTCCTGGTTTGTAGAGGAATAGAGGTAGCGCTGACCGGAACTGTTTCCTCGCTTCCTCGTTGAACAGTGAAAATGGCAAAGACGGCGCAGTCCTGGTGTGAAACACAGTGCACAAAGATCTTTGATCTTTTTAGGGGCAGTGCTGACCGGGGTTGAAGTTCTAGGTAAGTATTACAGTGAGTACTACAGTTTTGATATCCGCGTCACGCTGACTATTGGGTGGGAGCACTATAGAATTAGCGCTGGTTGACCCTGGAGAATGATGTGGTGTGTGATGGTACTATACACACTTGAGAGACCCTGTGGAGTCAGAGAGACACTGTGATGTAGTAGGCGCTAGTGATTAAGGCTCTTGATGGACACTCGATGTGTCAGAGACTTCCTTGTAGCCGCCATTTTAAGGTTGGGTCGGGTCTCGGCTAAGGAACCCGGTTCATCACGAAGCTTGACGGGAGAGTAGCTGAGGCGCCCCAGTGACAGAGACCCACCTGGGTACCGAGTTGGTGTAACGACGGTAAGAGAATGAGGCCTCCTGTCAGATGTGTCAAATGATCATATCAGCCGTGTAGATCAGGCGTGCAGAACATGCAGGGAATTAAACGTTGCACGAACGTCCAATGAGTCCGGTGCCCTCGCCATTTTAGAGTCAGGCCAGCACTGAAAGGAGGCTCCTCACGGATAGCGCGGATCCTGAATTACTGCGGTTGTACCTCGTTTTTTGGAGTAATGCAAGTTGGGAGAGCAGTTCAATAGACGATGGTTAGAGGATTGCTACGGAGCATGCCGCGCTAATTATCGGAGGCGCATGTTACAACGAAGGATTGAATGAAGTCGCCATTTTGGGGTCAGGCCGATCCTGAAGGTAGGTTCGCTGCATTATAAAATACATACATCTGAAGCGCTTTCTTGGTTATTCTTACTTGATGGTAATCGGTAGAGTGTCCCACTTAGCGGACCGACCTGCAGACGATTAGGGATTGAAACGTTGTCCCCAGCGACAGGAGTGGGATTCACTGCATCGCCATTTTGGAGAGCAGCCTCTCCCGGTCAGTGGCAGAAATAGCGACGATTAAAGGTGATCAAGGACTTTTCGGCGGCCGTTGGAGGCAACAGAAGGTGCCGCTTTATGTCCGGAATCGAAGCCCAGTGTCCATTGTACTTATGCTCTCGATAGGCTCCAGAACGGAGGTCTGGTGTCTCCTTGTTGTGCAGAGCGACGGGTTCAGGCAGCCATTAGCTCTGCCGTCCAAGCCACGCCCCCTGTGTGAGTGATTCTCCTGCTTCTTATCCTTAAACAAATTAAATATGGGCCCTTTACGCCATCCACCAAATAGTATCATACCTATGCACGATAGACGGCGCATAGATGTTAGTAAGACAGTTTATGGGAAAATTAAAACATTTATTTTAATACTATTTACGTACAGCTGATGGCGTTTGGGGCACAGTGGTGTTCTCATGGCTACATTGATATTACAAAATATGCAAATAATGCTACTGCTTTCTATAGGTTTTCATGCCGTCTCAAAAAAAACCCCGCAATATTCCTAAAAAACCCTGCATGAAAACTGACTTTGACTTAAAACTTCCAACTCTTTCTCTCCATTTTCTTTCAAATGACCCCCTGCTTCCTTTCCATCCTTTGCACGCATCCACTCCAAGAACAACCTATTCTAAATCACATGCGTGTTTGCCTTAATCCTTACTATGATATCTCTGAAACTGCCCACACCTTATTTCAAAGATCACAACCTCTCCTTTAAAAGTCCTACAGTGCACCCTAACAATACCGGATCTCCTGTAGCTCATCTATTAATACTGCCAACCAGTGCTTGAAAATCAAATAACCCAGTCTCCCACTAAAGATCACGCCTAATTCTTACTAATGTAATCTACCACATATAAACTGGAGTAAAGGCATGGAATTGTTCCTGTACAGCACAAGACTAATCCCAATAACCTTACAAAAAAAACAAAAAAAAACTGACCCTGTGACCTGGAGCAAGATGCTGCCCAGCGGAAAAGCACAGCAATTCCTTGTCGGGACAGTAAGTGCTATATAATTCAATTGCAATACAGTACAAAATATATCCCACACTACAACTAATGCAATAATACTCAGTCAGACAGATGATTGTAGTTCATACAGGCTGCTTAATAATTCCCTTTTACTGCTTGACACTCTTACACTCACTTAAAACAAAACTGCTAAGCATCATAGCCATCACCCAGTACTATACCAGTCCACAGCAATAAAGCACTCATCACAAACTGAACAGGAACAGAATAACTGAAGAGATCTGCCACACACTGCTGGCCAATGGAGGACTTTAACTTAGTCCAAGACAGCAGGCCCTGGCTAGCAACATACCATGGCCACTTCTTGGCATCTCACAATTACAATCAGATTTGGGATAATATTAAAGTCCATCCCAGCAGATCTCTCCACCACTTTTCCCTTTAACCTATGCCTCCTCAGGACCATAAACAAACAAAATATCTCAAAATGGGCAACTCAGTACAATAGCCAGCTAAGTGAACTTAGAACATAAAAAAATACAAAAAAAATGACCTGCAGAGCTGCTCAAAGCGGTCAGCTTACTGAAAACCATACACTGTGCTTCCATCTCTCACAATTCTTCATCCATCACACTGCTACGCACTGCGTCCCATAACACGATAACCGCACTTCGGTGGTCCTTACACACAATATGGAAACACTTCCCACAGAGGATCCAAGTAAAGACAACACACTTCCAACCAAACACCTTACACTGTGTAGCGTGCTACCCATGTAGGCATGTCCTGCAGCTCCCCACATAGGGGTAGTAAGCGCTATATAAATGTTGCAACACAATTCAATACATAACATATGGAGGCAATACCAGTCAGCAAGACCATTAACACTTCATTGTATTTTCCCTAGTTTTCATTGCACTCTAAATGAGTGTTTTTGAGTCATGAGGCCCAATGCTCCATCCAATAGTATTAGATACATGCATCTGCATTTCAAACAAAATATGGTGTTTTTCTGTTGTGGCATTAGACAAAAGCACTGCGTGTCAGAAGCTACCCAATATTTGACGTGCACTATATCATTATTAGAATTTGATAAATCGATATTCGCGAATGCTAAAATGCAAAACTCCTTTGATTGACCGCTGCAAGCTGTGAGAAGCCTTCCTTGAAAGGTTCACAGGTGATTCAAAGTGATTTTAAGAGAACAGCGTCAACAATTATTCCAGATGAATGTAGCATTCTGACACAAAGTGAACGTGTGAAGCAGCAGTTAAACGTTATATATTTATTTTTTTGTGGTTGGGGGTACTTACTAATTGCAAAATATCCCACTAATTTGCATAAGTCCTTTTGACTCTTCTTAGAAAAGACTGCAATCTTTTCTGGACGTATATCAGCGATATCTTTTTGTGTAACAGTATTTATCGTTGTATTTAAACAGCTGTTAAGTGGTGTCGTTTGTTTTTGTTTCTATTTTAGGTTACTTTATGACTTAATGGGTCACGTTTGTTGACTGGTACTTCATACATCAATACATCTTCATACATCAGGATGCTACTGCCATCGGAAATAACTGGTGACGCTGCTCGCTTGGAATCACTTAGATTTACCCTTGAACTAATTCCAAGTACCACAGCGAGCACGAAAGGGTTCAAGCCTGCTGCGGTCAATCAAAGGTGATTTTCATTTAGCATTTTTGTCCATTAATTTATCACATGCTAACAATAATAAAGTGCATGTCAAAAAATGGGTGGCTACTGACACATATTTGTGTCTAACATCACAACAGAGAAGCACCACGTTGACTACTGATTCAATATATATTTTTTATGTATATTTATAATCAGTAGTCCATGTTCGCCCATTAATGCCGCAGACAACACACCATACTTTGTATAGGAAAGACAATAAACCAAGCACTATTTTTTAAATGACACACACTGGTAAAATTTGAAATGTAACCTGATTTAGACCTTTCAATGATGGAAAGGCTCCAATTAAGCGAAGGGTTAAATTTCGAAAGGAGTCAGCACAGGAGTTTTAATAGAATTTTGCACAGAAATTGCCTCTTTTTGTGCATGATCACCCCCAACGTTTTGGAAGGATGCAGCTGGTTTTTCGACTGAGAGTGTACAGAGGCCTGCTAACTAGACCCATTACAAAATGTATGCTGAACTGGCTACTCCCAATTGGCATGAGCGGACTTACTTCTAAGACCCTAGTCTATGGCACCAAGGGTACCCAGGGCACGTAAGTTAGAGTGTCCACTCAGGGCTGCAGTACCGATTGTCCCACCCTTGTGTGACAAAGTTCAAAATGTCTCCCAGCCTGCCACTGCAGACTGGAAGAGCAGTTTTAAAACTGCTAATTCTACTTTGCCATTTAAACCAATGGCAAAGCCCGCACTTCCCTTAACAATATATGCAAGTCTCTTCTAAGGAAGGCCTATCAAGCCCTAAGGCAGGGAGCTGTATATTATTAAGTAGGACATATAATTTAATATATCCTAACAGCAAAACCCCCAACAAAACCCCCAACTTGTCGTTCTTGCTGTGGAAAGGTTAGTAGCCACATTGGCTAGTACAGAGTTACCAGCTGACAACTCAGTCCGACTAAGCTCTGAATGGGACTACTAAAATGGGTACTTCGAGGTATCTAATTAATTGTGCCATTAAACCAGACTTGGTGCCTAAATCGAATGTGTCACTATTAAGGAAAGGCAACCTTTAGAAAGTTGCCACTCTGTTGCCCAGTTTATCCTGTGGCCTTTCCCAGTTTCTGGCCACCAGACATCCTTCTGCCCTCCTGGGGAGCAGTGGGAAAGGCTCCCAGGTTCAGGAACAATAGAGGCCTCCTACAGAGGAAAGTGTTACCTCCCCCTTGTAGGAAGCTACGCAGGTTGCTTGCCCAAAAGCTGAGCTTCAATAGGGGAAGTTGCCTTTGGTGGGCAAATGGTGATCACACTCATGTAGGGCTGCCCCTTTGTTCAGGTAGTCAGGCTGGAGGCAGGAACAGAGAGGGGAAACTAGTAGCCAAACCAGTTTTCCCGTGGGTATGTAGCCCACAGGTAGCCACACCACTAGGGTGTGCTACCAAGCTCCTAACATCCAAGGAAGGGTTCAGACATCTTGAGAATGGGCAGAACAGTGCCCTCTGGGATTGCTAGATGCCACACAGCCAGAAGTCGTCACAAGGTGGGAGGGATCCTGGTATCCCATTGGCTAATGGCCACATCATCCCCACAGGGCACTTTCTGGGAATAAATATGGCACCCCTGGCACACAACCACAGTTCAGAATGGAACTGGAAAAAGCCCGAAGAAGGACTGCCCTGTGACCCCTGGACCTGGCAAGAGAGGTTGCACCAACTGTCGGACTGCACCTGCCGCAACTTGGACTAGCAAAGAGGACTGTGCCTGTGGCTCCTGGCACGTGGAAAAATGGCCCCCGAGCCCCAGACCAAAAAGTGACAATTTATGTTTACCAATCAAAAATTATTTGTATATACACACACAATCGCAAGTTCATTTGGAATAGTGCTTACACAGACTTTTCATCCACAGCAAATCCTTTTCGCTTCCCTGACGTTGGAGCCTACGGGCCCGCCTTTTCTGAAAATGACGGCCAGATTCTTCCAGCCACTTTTTGATTGGTAAACATCAATTGTCCCTTTTTCCTAACTGTTCCCATTTACACATGTTCGTCACCAGAATAATGAGACTATTAATTTAATTTATTATAGGTGCCTCCTCTACCTTTCCCCCTTGGTCCTGATGAAGACCCCAACGTAAGGATTAGTCTTACATGTATTAGGGGGTCGAAACGTCGACAGTCCTGTTCTGAGTGGACAAGCACAGACAATAGGGATTGATTTTCTATGTCGATAAATTGCTATGTCCATATGTAAATATTGCCTTCACGTGGCTGGATAGGTTGCTATCAGTCCTTTTGATGTGATTACTAGCACATTGCCTTTCCTACCCCAAACCCTCACGAGTGCACATTCCCTACGAGCACCTTTTTCTCACTTCCTTTGGAGCACCTGCTTTTTTACATGTGAATGTATATATTAACTATGCTGTTTCATCGGATAAATCAGCAAATGTTTGAAGTTGATATATTGCAATGATTTGATTCCGTGGTGATGTTTCATTTTGTTCAATTAAATGGTGTACCACTGTGACCTTTTCTCTTGTACTGTAATTTACCCGGGTGCAGTGGCTTGTCGGGTTACCCCATTGTATAGAACCCCCGCAAGACTGGGGAGGGCACAAGCAGATCAGGGCCCAGCACAGCTGTTCACTCGGGGGCTTATGGCTCCACAGGAGTCCAACAGTAGAGGAGGGAAGCAAGGGCCAGCTATCACAGCCTGGGGGAAGATCCATAACCCAGAAGAGCAGTGCATAGCTTCTCCCAGGCTGCAACTCCTCCCCCCAAGCCTGGACCGCAGAGCACCGCAAGGTCTCCCTGCAGGCGCACCCATCTCCTCATAACTGGACGCAGCCATCCGGTCTTCCCCTGGCAAGTGGCTCCTCAGGTGACACGACAAGCGCAAGATTGTCAGCCACTACACCCACCTGAAGTCTCAAGTCCTGGGTTGGCCACACCCTAATCCACAGCCCACGAACAGGCAGCAGCCATCTCAGCAAAGTCCACGCTGTGCATGGGATTGCTCCTTCCAAAAATGTCTCAGCACCCCCTCAGATAGCTGCCTCCAGGGTCATGTCATGCAGTAGCAGTTCACTCTTCATGTGGTAATGTTCAGATTAAAGGTGGGTGGGCAGTGCGTTCCAGAGGATAATGACAGATTCTGCCCCCCGTCCGCAGGCCATCTTGTGCGCCGCCTCTCTTGCACCCGTCCATCCATTTTGGCCTCCTTGATCTGACTCAACACCTTCCAATTATCTCTGTTCCAGCATTCATTTTGGACAATTTAAACACCTGCGTAGATGAGCCATCCAATGCGTATATCCAGAACAATATTGAAGACATGGAAGCCTCTTGTTAGAGAACCCCGTTTAGAGGGCCACAGGGAGTTACTGGGCCCAACCAAGGTGGTTGAGGCTGTTTACTACTGATGTCCAGAGGCCCACCCTAGTATGGATCCCACTAAATTCGGTGAAGCACCTCCTTCTGCACCGGACTCTCAATTGGTAAAGTAGAGCGAGCATTCAAGGCTCCCTTGGAGGGAAGTGTAGATGGAGATCAGGGAACACGACTCATAACTCAACGTGCATGCAGCGCATACAATAAATCAATGTTTACTCAAATACTTTTTTTGTATAAAAGAAGTATTTTAATTCTAATTCTACACATGCAAAGATAACCAACACTTGGTATGGAATAACACAGTCCCCCTTGAGGTAGGCACACTAGTAGTTGTCAGGCCACCACCAGGCTACTACGTTCCCATGTAACTGTTGTGCTGTTATGTCCCACTCACAGGCGGCAACATCCAGGGAATGTAAACTACTGGACCCGGTTAGTGGGGTTTCCCCTTCTTAGACTCAGTCAATAAGGTAGAATCATTTAAAGTCAAGTAGGGTTGCAAAAACCAAGGGCTGTATATTCCCAGAAGCCTGGTAGGCCCAGTTCTCAGCTTGCCTGTTCCAGCGGAACAAACTCTGGCAGCGGTACAGTGCAGTCTATTCTATTCTGGAGGTCTTGTAAAGCGCACGGCTACCAGAAGGCCTCCCAGCGCTGGAATAGTCATGTGGATGTGATCGTCTGAGGGTTAGTTGCAAAAGAGCCAGATTTTCAATGCCCTGCGAAAAGAAAGCTCATATGATAGCTGGCAAAGGTCAAAGGGAATTGAATTCCACAGCCTAGGGGCCTGGTGGGAAAACGAGCGGCTATCCCAGCGGGATCTCCTGCATTTGGGGACTTGCAGCAGATGGGCTGAGGAAAATCTCAAAGACCTTACGGGGATATAAGGAGTAGCTACTGACCTCAAAAGAGCAGGGCCTTTCTTGTGTAGGGACCTATGCAAAATGCAAAAGGCTTTAAATTGGACCCGCTGCTCAACTGGAAGCCAATGGAGGTCCCTCAAGGCCGCTTTTACGGATTGATGTCGGGGAAGATTCATCAGGAGCCAGGCAAAGGCATTCTGGATAGTCTGTAGCCTCTGTGTCACATAGTGGGGAAAGCCCAGATAAATGACGCTGCCATAATCAAGCCGGGAGATGAGAGCCTGAACAATTAGTCTCCTGGCCAGAAAAGGAAGAAGACCTTTCTTAGTAGTCTCAAAACGCCAGAGCAGTTAGCTGCAAGTGTTTTGGCTTGGTGCTCCATCGTGAGACTGGAGTCAAGCCACATTCTAAGGCTCTTCATAACAGTTTTCGGACTCAGCAACTGATCTAAAAGATGTGGGTCCCTTGCTCACTTTGCCACTGGATTCAAGCTAGCCTGGCTGATGAGGGCTGTTAGCCCGAAACCGGTCCCAGGATGCTTGTTTCCGGTCTAGGCAAGACATGGCTAGGCAGTTCGGGCTGGACTGTTCCCATGAGGCACAGGGTCAAGACTGATTTGCATATAGCTGTGTCTGAACTGGGGTGGCAAAGTGAGCTAAAGAATGATGATGGATTCAACCCAGATCTGTGACTGGGGGTGAGTGTTTGAAAAGTTTCAGCACTTCGTCCATCATCTCCTTGTGTTTGCTAAAAGAGTCAGGCACAAGGGAGGGGAACCTTTTATTACAGTTGTTACCAAGTACCATAACCTCAGTCTTGTCTTCATTCAGCCTCAATTTGCAATTAGCCATCCATCTGGCCACTTACTGAATACACTGGATAAATCTGAGGTGAATAGAGTTGGGATCAGGGGAAATAAAGATCACCAGCTGGGTGTCATGGGCATAAGAAATCAATGACAACCCAAATTAATGGACGATTTTAGCCAGGGGACACCTATAAAGATTGAAAAGGGTGGGACTAAGGGAAGATTCCGCCCCCCCTCATCCCCCCCAGGCACTCCGCTGCACAGGGAAAGAGTGTGGGAGTACCAGGATTGGTCTAGCATCTGGAAGGTTCGGTCCTTCAAAAAAGAGGAATGCCAGTTCAGGGCATGGCATGGCCGACGACACCTACTCTGGATATCCTATGGATGAGTATTGCATGGTCCACTGTGTTGAAGGCCCGCTGAGATCTAATAGAATAATGGCTGCTGAGCCTCCTTTGTCCAGCAGGGATTTAAGTTCCTAGACAACATCCAGCAAAGCTGTTTCTGTACTGTGCCGAGGTCTAAATCCCATTTGAGTGGGATGGAGGATTTTGTTGGACTCAAGGTATGCGGACACATGTCTAATGACATGTTTTTCCAGAAGCTTTGAGGAGCCTGGTAACAGCAAGATTGACCTAACATTGCTGGGGCAGAGGTGACAGAGTCCAGGTTTCTTTTTAGGAGAGGCTTAACCATCACATGCTTCCATTGTGGGGGAACTTGCCCTTTGGAAAGGGAAATGGAAAGGTTCAATAGCTCCACTAAAGTAGGGGCAATGCTGTCCAGCCCTTGACGCAGGATATGTAACGGGGCGGGGTCAAGCGGAGAACCTGATTTAACTGCCTTTGTAAGGTCGGGGTAAGCCTTGAGAGTCCCCTCTGACTGCACTAAAAGATGATCATTGCCTAACGTTTCCTCAGTAGTAGGACCGGTAGGAAACAGAGTGTAGATGTTTAGGATCTTATTATGAAAAAAGGAGGCCAAGTCATTGCTAAGTTCAGCTGGTGCCTTCTAGGCGGATCCAACAGATTTAGGTTCCAGGATGTCCTTGAGAATCTGGAATAATCTCCTTTGGGGGAATTAGCGGATTCCTCAATTTTGGTGGCAAAATAGGCAGCTTGAGAGGCTTTTATTTCCGCATGATCGCTCCCAATTGCCCTCCTACAATTAGCCTTACTAACATGGTCATTAGACTTTCTCCAATGTCTTTCAAGACGCTTACATTCTTTCTTTAAGGCAAGTAAACTGGTATTAAACCAATGCGATTTCTGTCCCCGCTGGGTGGACTTACACCATCTTACTGGTAACACCAGGTCCAATGAACTGGAGATCCAATCACTGAATCTGGTGGTGGAGGATGTGATGCTGTACGTCATGTTGGGTCTGGTAGCCTGTGGTGCGTAGTGCGATCGACCAGTCGGCTCCATTTAACATTCCAGACGCTTGACGGGGGCAGGACGGAAGAAAGAGAGGGCACAAATAAAACAATTGGGTGCATAAAGTGGTCTGACCACGTAAGAAGGAATAGGGCTTTGCACCTGGATATCGGTGATGTTACTGAACAATAAATCAATAATGTGGCCTTTTTCATGAGTAGGCCCTTCTACCAATTGCAGAAGTTGCAGGGATGCCAGGTCTGAAGACAGATTTTTAGCAGCCATGTTATCAAAATCATCAATGTGAAGATTGAAATCGCCAAGCACAGTGAAATTAGCCCTATTCACAGCAAGACTTGCAACCAGATCCGGAAGAGCCTGCAAGAAATCGGCATATGGGCCGGGCGGTCTATACAGTAATATACCTGAAAAAGCGAAAGTAGGGCTGAGGGTGAAGAGAAGGCTTTCGCAATTTTTGATCGAGAGCCAAGAGAACGTACCCTGTACCAGCCAAGAGAACGTACCCTGTACCGTGTTCTTATGTAAGATAGCTAACCCGCCCCCGCTCATTCCAACCCGGTCTATAGCCTGCCAATAGAATAGCCGGGGGCAATGCTTGAACCAGTCCTGGCCCGGATCGGCAAAGTCAGGCTGCACACGTTGACACGCGTAGCTCCCTGTGGGCGCCAGCTCCCACTACTGAGTCGACCTTACCAGGGTCCTGACTATCACAGCTGCTCCGGCTCCAGCCACACGTGGTAAGTCTTATTCTTCCGTCTCGGGGATGGGGGCAGTCTCCTTGTTCTAGTGGGGCTCCAACAGATCCTCTGCCCTCAGGCCACCTCGGACACAAAGCCTCCCTCGTCTTAGTTGTAGAAGCAATTTGGGTCAAGGGCAACGACCCAGACCTCCGGCATCAGTGTTTTGAGTGCCCCCTCGCCCTCGGCATACAGGGTCAATCCAACGAACCTCAAAGTCCGGTCACACTGGTCTCAAGTTGCCTCTACCGTGGCCCCTTATGACGGGGTCACTGCAACTTCCCACACATAGGCAACAGCCGAATCGATGCAACACAGTTTCTCAGCACACAGAGGCCCCTCCTGGCATACAGGGTTGCCACTGTCACAACGCTGCACACGGGCAATGGCCTGATCGATGCAGCACTGTCCTTTGTGCCCGGCGGCCCCTCCTGGCATACTGGGTCACCAAAGTTCACAAGCAGCACACAAACGGCCAGATTGGTGCGGCACAGTTCCTCGCACCTTGTTCAGAAGTCCCACATGTCTGGGCTCCTCTCTGGATTTAATGCCCTCCAACACGCTTCTCTCCCTCACAGGCACACCGGTCTTGGCGAGCAGGCAGGTACTGGTGCTCCAGACTCCAGGGCAGATGATTCTGGTTTCCCCGAGTGATGTCCCCTCACTCAGCAGGGAGACTAGCAGGCTAGGCCTCTAGACCTGGTCGCAGGCAGAAGTCTGGCAGAGCTTCCCTTCCTCATGCAGCCCAGCTGGCTACTCGGCAGATGACAGAAAATGGGGTCTCAGACTCCCCTCGTTATAGTTCTATTCCAGGCACCAAATGTGATTTAGGGTTTGGACCTTTGAAGTTTTATGTTGGGGTTCTGCTTCTTTGCTATGGACATCTTTTCCCTTCATCCTTCCTTCTGGCAGATGTCCGTCACAGCAGGTATGACTCCAAAGCTGATTAATCAACAAGATTCATGGGAGTGTTCAGAGTTCACGCCTGAAAGTCAGCGACAGGGGTCTGTGCATCAAAAGGTTACCCCTTGGCTCTCAGCCCTACCCTTTACGATTCTCCTATCAGCCTCATCTCCCTCTTCCCAAGATGTGTCCACGCCCTTTCCTGATGATCTGTCACCGAATCAAAGAGCCCTTTGAAATGCACAGGGAGAACCTGGTTTCCCCTTACCCGGTGCTTGCTTGACCCAGCTCACAGGAATGCAGCAACATACAATTATGTCTGGAGGAGATTAGCTCCACTCCTCATGTTTTCACCAGGCAGACCTGGGCTGCCCAAAATGAAACCCAAGGTCCTCCTTTTCTTTTTAATGTACAGCATACATTTGCAGCACACTCCACTGTCTAGTATTGTGGTGCCCATTCACTATGCTACCACCAGCATTTCCACATGCAGCACACACACTCAGTCTGTGAACACTGTTCAATACTACAGTCTCTCTCTACTGCACCAGTGTCACCTTAAACATCCTCTGTCAGCACACACACATTTACCATGTGCACACTGTACTCTGTGTAGTATATATCCTGCACGCCCCTTAAGCACTTAGCACGTTTTCACTACGCACGTTCTTCTACGTCAATCTGATGTAGGCCAAGGGTGAGTTAAACACACAGCAGCGGACATTTTTAAAAGTTGCCTCACTCCAATAACTCAAGGTAAAAAAAAAGGACCTGGTCACTACTTTTAATCATCACACGGTATGCTGTCACCACTGCGCTTGTGCTATTTAACTCCCGGTGAAGGCAGTAGCCGTCAACCACTGTGAGCGCAGCGCTTTGGGCACCCCTCCCGGTCCAATAAGACCACAGTCCATGAGACAGGCCTATGTTATGCCACACACGCATGATCCGTGTTCGGGTATGACAAAAATCAGTATTAGGGATCTAGACAACAATATAGTTAGGCACTCGGGGCTTTTCCATCCCAACATCCCTTCTTTACGCAACTGCTTAACAAAACAACTTGGCAACTGGTGCCAGTCAGGAGAGATATTCGAGCTTCGAGGACTCCAACAGCTTCCACGGACTGATCAATAGGCAACCAAATTATGCATCAATACTGACCCAGACTGTAATCCCAGGATTTCCGATGACATTACCCAACTATTCATGGAGAAATCTGAATAAAATAAAGCAAAATGCCTTAATCCAAATTCTCCTCCAAATGCAAGGTCATTATCTAAACACTGTTGGTTATTCTAAGCCTGTGACTCCAGCTAAACAAGAGCTTGGACACCCTTGGTCCGATATCCACCAGGAAATGGTGCTCCTTGAAGACTAATAAATGGTGCATTGACAGCATCCACACACTTAAATATCAAGATAGTGCACTGGAACAAACCCACATTGCATCTGATCGCACATCCCGTAGTGCACATTTCAGAGGCTCTACATCTGCATTTTCAAAATTTAAAAAGGAATAATTCTAGAACAATCATCAAACTCGATCAAAACAAATTGTTCCTCTTCTTCAAGGAGATGGAAGGCCCTAGTCCTTTATCCAGCATTCCAGCTTCCCAACAGACTTCTGAGACTATCTTCTGTCATTCTTAACCAACAAGACTGACACTAACAGTTTGCTTTGCCTTCATTATTCCAGTCCATCAGGCCTTGCCCTTACTCTCATACACTTTCTTATGCGAACCCTCTGTGCTAGTTTGCACTTCCCTCGGAATCCAACATTAGTAATATCTTGAACGCTATCAAAACTAATTTTACCTCCTTGCAACATCGAAAATCATAAATCTGGACCTCACAGCACCGACACCAACTATCACTATCCTAATCAAAGTCTCGCTCTCTAGCCTTAAAATGTACAATCATTACACCCATCCTAATGAACCTCACGGCCTAACTCCGATTATCTATACAACTATGGACTCACCTCTGAATATGGTAAAGGTGCTTGAAACAGTTGCCTCCCTGATTTTCTTCATTCCTACAAAACACCACCAATAATTTCAAACTGGCGTCATTCCTATGTAGTATAGAGGACTAAACGTGCAGTGGGACCTCGGGGCTCCGCCCGATCTCCAACACTATTTAACACCGACATGATCCTACCCCTTCTGGCATCTTAGACTCCAACAGGACTGAAAATATGTATGTGGACAACAATCCCTTTCACCTCAAGCCTGGACACAAGGCTGGCTACCTTCTCAACTTGTCTCATTGCCTTTCATAGGTACATCACTGCATGCAGAACAACTTGCTCTGTTTATATGGTGATTCAACTGAAATCCTATTCCTGGGTCCTGTGAATCTTGCCCCCACCTTCTAACTTGGCCAGAGAAACTACGCACTCCTCCAGAGGAAGGGAAAAAGCACCTAACTGGAGAGTTCTCCAATCATGATCTATCATTTACCCCATAAATCAACGAGGTCTCCTAAACACATTCTTGCATTTACTTGTGCTAAAAACGGGTGCTGTCGAAGCTCTACTGCTTGCAGAAAGTCACACTAATACTCTTGGTGGTCACGTCCCTCTACGATTATTGCATTAACCTCTACAATGGCCACCTCAGATTTTCTCTCTCAAAACTCTAGAGTTCAAAACTATTAAGTGTACCAATATGGTTGGAAACAACACAATCACATCACATCAGCCCCAAAACCTTTCCATTGACTCAGTATAAGAAATGCTTTGACCTGCACACAACAACACTAGTTGGCTGCTATTTCAACTATCATGAAAAATTATTTATCCTTTAGCATCCGACTACAAGCTTCAGATGAAGCACACATCCCTTAATTAAAACAGTTGCATTACCTGAGGCACAATCTGGGTAAACACCATAGAAGAGGACTTCAGAACGAAGGGAAGGACTGTGAACTGCCACAGTTAATTGAGGCTAGCCAAGAAAGAAAGCACCAGTATTCCATGTGGGTCAAGACATGCAGATGCACATGCTGCAGATCCAGAAAGGCCAGGAACCCTCTCGTCAGGCTTTGAGGGGAGGATCCTCTACAAAGGCTCCATCTTGAAATAAATAGTGGGGAATCAAGAGTTGCTGTCTTTCAGGTCCAGTGTCAGTCTGAACGTGTACATTCCTAATAGTGGTCTGAGCAAGGTGCTCGTGAATCCCACAATGTTCCATTCTCTCATCATTATGTTCCCCTCATACCCCCGACAATGATAGATGATGCTGAGCCATGGGCTGAAACTAGAAGATTGTCATAGACAATATCTAAGAGAAAGGTTGTTTATAGCACCAGCTTTTTCGATAGCCCATTCAGACTTTCCACTGTTGAATACACATTGCTGATTTCTGAAAACTCCCTTCCTACAGCTTGCATATGCCACATAAATGTTATGTTGTTATGTTATGTTACAGTATTTGTAGAGCGCATGGCTGCCCCAGCAACGGGGCGTCCCAGCGCTAAAGAAGAGCCACGAGTGAGACGGCAGAACAGAATTAACATTGGGTGAAAATTAGACTAGAGTAAATCGCATTTAAAGAGCCATCTACCGTTTTGCCCATGTGAACAGAGTTTGGGGAGACATATGTGTTGCCACCATGGCTTTAGTGATAGATTAACCAATATCGAGGCCAACAGCAAGTTTGTGGGAAATGAGTGACTGGCCCCTTTAAAAATTGTACAGATTCGCAATATTTTCAATTAACTATTTCTCAAACTCTCTCAACTATCATCATCGGGTCCTATAGCCATGTGGTAAATGGACCGTTTGGGTCTGGCCAGCCAATGGAACCTGTCCAAATTATCGCTGGTGCTTACAGACAATTCTGCTTCAGGAACCCTACATTTTGTGTAAAATAACTGAAGTATGTTAGGTACCTGCACTTTATGTATGTTTTTCCCTTTGAAGATTAGTCAATTTCCAATAGGAACATAGGAAGAACATTAGGGCGTCAAATTTATGCAGTGTTAAAATGCTTTGGGTTTTGTGTGAGCCCAGCGTCACCTCCATTTTTCACGTTAACTCTTATGAAGTTCTTGAATTGCGCCAGGTCATACATGTCAATTCAACAGCTTTCTGGAAACAACATAAGTTTTGCCTTGTCTTAGGTACTACTCAGTAATCTACCCATGCAATGAGATTTACTTATCTTCCTGGCGGAGCACCATTCTGCAATGACCAACAAATAATCTCACTAGAAGTCCTTCAAATTAACCGATAGACATAACCAGTCTAGACCGGCTTTTTTCTGGCCCCATTTTTTAAAAAGACTGCCCACCTGTGTGTGAAGCATAGCATGCTACTGTCTCAGTAACCAGCATCAGCTAACTGTAGATCTTTCTACATGGCCAAGAGCCATTATTTAAACCCAACTACATTGTTAGTGCTGGCATTCACTGTTGAAAACAAGTTCAGGGCTGGCCTTGCTTTCCCCAGAAACTTTGGGTCTGCCGTGGTGTAGTTCCTGCAGACTTATCACCCCAGGTCTGCCAACCAGCCGTATGCAGTTGCAGATGCTTCTTGGTTAAGCCTTCCTGTTGATACCAGTTCAGTGCTGCAGCATCGCACAGGACTAGAGAGGTTTTGTGCCACCTTCAACTCATCACTAAAAAAGAGGTAGGGAATGGACCCTCACTTTTAGCCTGCACCAAACAATACATCAAGAAATAAATATCTACGAGGCAGCTCCAGGGAAATAAATTTACATGTCTCAGCAGGCACACACAAAGCAGAAGAAATCATGGAAAATAGACCCTTATGTTCTCAACCAAAGTGGAGAAAGGGATGCAGAGAGCAAGAAAACTAGGGCATTATAGTTCAAAGGGTTGCTGGTAATGGCCAAGGTGATTCCAGGGGTAATGAAAATGAAGAACAAAAAACTGAAGCTAGGTTAAAGTGCAGCCTGCAGAGGACTAGACCCAAGACGGATTTCTAAATCTCATGGAATAAGGTATGATGCACAACATGTGGATAAAACCCAAATGTGAATGGTTTACGTTCTAGAATGACATGGGGCCTTTGCTTGGAGATCACGTGGCAGTCATGGCTGATGTACAATATCCTGTGTGAGTACTACAGTTTACCACTGTTGTTGCAGGGTCAGCAATACAAGTGCAGTCCGATTCAATAAACAAGGTAATCAATCTGGGCACTTTGCTCTCGCAGTGTGATGTAATAGACCAGTCAAGGTTTACTCTACGAGGTGGTAGGTGTTGGAACCTCAAAAAAACAGCATGGCACAGTAATTGTGAGCTCATGGCCTTCTTTAGGACTTGTCTGGTTTATTCTAGTGTTTGTAAACTATGCTTCAGACAATGTGCAAAGGTTGACATACAGAAGGATAAAATGTAGTAAGGTTGCCATGATGAGCCTTGTCATTGTTTGGTCACCGTCTCTAAACTAGACCTTTCTGTGGGTGACTATGCAGCTGATTTACTGAGTTTACAGCAAAAATGGTAAAACAAAATATCTCACCTAGAAAATCATCCCACTCCAAGTCAACCAAAGACAAAAAACACACCAATCCATTAAAAGTAAACAGCGTATTTTTGGGAGCAGTGTGTATCAGTGTTGAGTACCAAGTGGCTATCAGGCATCCAGTACTCGGCGTCCAGTCAGGGAAGACAACAGTTCCACCGAAATTATTTAAGGAACCAACAGGTATCCAAGTTGTTGTAGGGCCTAAATGGAATATCTACAGGTGTGTGCTGGTAAGCTTTCTCCACACCAGAGGGTATGGGTAAAAAGGGTGGTACCTGTAAACTAGAATGTCTGCCACCGCCAGTCACCCCAGAGCCAGGGTCACCCTCACTTTGGCTGGGCTGAGGGTACAATTTCAACAGATCTCTTTGAAAGCTGGAACATGTACAGTGGCCTGGCAGGCTGTCCAACATAAAATATGTCAGAAGAATATGGTCAGCCGGGATGCAACAGCTTTTCAAAGCCATGCAGAGAGCCTTCTGTCTCAAAATGCAACCCCTACATAACACAAGCAAACTGTTGACTTTGCCCTCTGGCACCAACACCACATCCGGTGACACTTCCTCTGTTGGGTGAAAGGTGATAACATCACTAACGGCTTCCTCATGACACAATATTTTTCTCAGTAATGGCCCAAGTAAAAGTGCGCCAAAAGGCCTTCTTGGGAACCTAAACAACAGGGTCTAGGTGGAAAAAATACAAGGCGTTTGTGAACTGAGAGCTCCACTGAAATTATACAAAGGCAGCAGAGAAGTGCAGATGGGTTCAGAGGGAGGAGCAGACAAGAGGAAAAGAGAGGAGAGACAGAGAGGAGTAAAGCAAAGAAGCAGACGGCTGCAAAGGGGTGGCACAGAGCGAGGGTCAGGCAGAAGAGAAACAATAAAAGGAGGAGAATGGAATAAAACTAGAGAGGAGTGGGTGGTAAACTGGTAGAGAGGGAATGAGACAAGCAGAATGGCCAGTCCGTCTTTAAATGTGCTTTTTGATCACAGTTCAAGGACCGCTCGAGACAAAGTGCAGTGAATTTATTTTCTCTTACAAAATGGTCATGGGAGTATTGCAGATGGGGGGCGGGGTCAATGAGAGGAGCACAAAGAAGAAGCAGAGAGGAAAGCAGGGAGGACGAGGTAGTTGCAAGAATGAAAGAAGAGGATCAGTCGCACAGAAAGGTGTGCTGGTAAGCAAGAGGTAGCAAAGGGAAGGAATAAGAACAGAGGAGAGCACATGGCAGCTGTCCAAGAGTCTATGGCACACAACCAGTCAGTGAGTGGCATCTGTCAATCATTGTGCGACAGGCGCTCCTACTTTCACCCGATTCTATGGGAGGATATGTGTGAGATGAATAGTTCCCTACCTGGGGTCACACTATAGTGTGGCTAGTGAAGGAGGAATGTCCTATCAATAGTATGATATTGGTATACATCAGCCAGTTTCACGAGGCCTGTATGTTTCACTAGAAGGCTGTAATCAGTTCAGGTTTGCCAGGACTTTCTTTATTGTGGCATTGGGAATGGGGATATCACCGCCACTGGATGAAGTTATATATGGAGGTCAAATTCTGCTGGATTGTGTTTGTGTCTCTTTTCACCAGATGATATTTCCCTGGGGTTGGCGTTTCTCATCAATGTTCTGGACTGTTTTGGACTTGCAGCCCAAATGTGCTCCCTTGCAGTGATTGAAGAGCACTCATGGGACATCTGCTGGGAAAAGGCTTGGGACTTCGGTGCCTATAATTTACCCCTCTGGGTTTCATGTCTGAGAAGACAGTAACTCTTCACCGCTGAAAGCACACTTGAGGTCTTGCAGTAACCTGAGCTCCCCTTGCCCTGGATTAGTGTGTTGGTGCATGGAATGTTGTCTATGAGTAGAATATTCCCTTTTCCAGATCCTACTGATGTCTGTAGGAAGGGGCCAGAGAAGACCTAGAGGCTGAGATGGGAACATCAAAAACTCCTGGTGGGGTAAAGTGTTATGAATGTACTTGAACCTAATATGTAACCTACACCTATGAATAAATCTATTTTATGTTGCATCTGAACTGAGGGTGAAGAATACTTTATGAGCACGAGAGATCTCTTATATTCTCAAGAATAAAACAGTGACGATCAAACAGGGTAAATTTCACATGCACATTTACTGTGGTTTCATCTTACAAGTCAGGTGTAAGGTAGACATCCCACCATGCCGCTCTGCCCATGGAGAGCTGACCAGCCCTAAAAGACAAACATACATCCAAGACAAGCAAAGGACTCATGGCATCACCACTCCACTGAGACACTTTGGACCTAGAGGCAGCACTCTGCAAATAGATAACACAAAACACATCTCCCTTCTTTTAATAAAATATAGAAGCACAAGAATGCACTTTGACACCCAAGACAGCAACTCAAGAACTTGGTCACAGAAAAACACAGACCTAATAGCAACTACACACAACCCCTCAAACAACCACTGCTGTAAAAAAAACATACAGTGACCACAATCCATGCTAAAGTCATCACAGCAATCCAACTCTATCACCCCTTCCCAACAGAAAACAAGCATTGGCATAGCCAATAGGTCTCGCTTTTGGGACCTTATAAGTACTTAGTTATGCAGCACAATATCCTTGGTGCAACAACATCAACTGTTGCATGGCTAAACACTTATAAGGTCCCAAAGGCGAGACCTATTAGCTATGCCAATGCTTGTTTAACTAGTCTGTAAGCTACCAGGCGACCTGTTGTCATGTTCTTCTAGTGCCTAAAATTATGGATCTCCACTTACCCTGCAATTGAAAGCAGAACCAAGCATTCCTCAATACACTGTTCAAGGCCTAGACTAGAATAGTGCCAATTCAGTGCAGTTATTAGCAGTAGGATTGTTAATATTATTTTTACTGTTGTAATGGTTAGCGTTATTATTTTTTTAATTAATATTATAATAATCTGAAGCGTTATTTTGCCTTTTGGGAGAGTGGTATTCCACAATCCTCACAAAATAGGCTGATCCTGTACAGTTAAGAAATGTCAAAGTGTCCTTCTCAAAACTCCATTAGTCCTGATCGCCACATCGGGGATCGCAGGCGTGGTTAGGCTCTTTAGGGTGTAACTGCTTAAATGCAGTGGATGAACTGTTCATGTCCAGCACGTTACCTTTGTAGGGAGGTTGACATAAATGACTCATCCACCAAAGCGCTAAAGAAAATCCTTCTAGTGAGAGCACCAGAATAATAAATAAATAATAAATAAGGATAGCTGTACTGTGCTCGGTCCAGTAGAAATCAATGCTTCAATGCAATCAATGCTTCCAGATCAATGCTGCTGCAGAGGGAGGGGCGAAAGGAGGGGGCCAGCGCGATTCCCTTGCGGGAGCGAGCGGCAAGGCGCGATAATTAACATATGGCGCCAGCTGCTCGCTCCCGCAAGTGAATCGCCAGACGTGCACGCGTTGCCATTGGAAGCAATGCAACGCGTGCACGTTTTTGCAGGGAAAGCTGTGCCGATTTCTAAAGGTCTCTCCTATGCAGCGCATGCGCACTGCGTAGGCGAGACCTAAAAACACCGAGAGGACACAACATGTATGAAACATCCCAGTACAGTCCAAAACAATAGACTTATGCTGTTCTCCGGGTTGGCAGCATCACCAATGCAGATTTGTAACCATATTTTATCTGGCATGCGTTGTTTACATGAACAAGACACAACCTTAAAATCCAATTTGCAACCCTCATACCTCTCCCGAAGGTCGGAGAGGTTAATTGTAACCGCACAACAAGTGGGTTGTTCTCTGTAACTGCACTACAGTAAGTTTGTGCATTCAGTAACTGCACCACAAATTAGTGTTCTCTGAGACTGCACAAGTAGAGTGGTCAGTGCCATATCCACTCACCTAGGATAAGACATGAGACGCTGACCACAAAATGTAAGCTTACAATAGATCTTACAACCCTCACTTGAGCATCTCTTCTTTCCATGTGCAGACCAATACACACAACTATACAGCCCATGAAAATCCGACCAACCAGATCAGACACACAGGACCCTAACAATGCACAGACCTCCAAGACTCACACTTCACAGACGCAGGGAATCACATAGAACATGGGACCTGCACAGTTCAAGAGTACAAAACAGAATATAATGCAGTTCCTCAAAATTGGGGATCTGAGAATGCCCAGTGTATCTTCCCTAGCTGGAATTCCAGTTGACCAGTTACACATGGCTTCTACTTGATTCAAGTGCCGATAAATGGGTTTTGGGAGTCTACTTATTTGCTATGGTGGAAATTGCAGCCGATTTTGGCCTGGCGTTACCTATTAGAGTCCAGTTCTTTATTTTATTTACAAGCAGAATTTTTATTTTTATTGCTAACCATATTTAGTTAATTGTCCAAAAATGTGTACATCAATACGAGGAACCATTTGTATTATGGGAACTGGAATTTCCAACAGAGTTCATTCACCATGATACACCATGCCTGGGTCTTCAGACTTGGTCCAGGCCTATGGGTCCCCAGTATAAGCCTTTTGGGCCTATCTCCCGAGTCATCTTTCAAGGTTCTAGCAGGGCTCATGTGTAATTTCTATAAATATCCACAGAATGCTTTCTTTGAGTTATTCCGCAGCTCAATCACAATCCAGCCTCACAATGGATGGAACTCTGGCCACCAAGGTTATGCCTTCAGTGTCAGTCACCAAGATGGATTAATTCGCTCATTTCGTTTTGGGCTTTATCTTTGCACGTGTCTAGATATGAGTTGGGAGATTTTTTTTTCCATTACTCCCGATTTCTCTGTTACAGAACATACATTTTGTAATGTCTACCCTACCTATAGTTATTTGGAGAATATTGAGGATTGCTGGTAAGCATTATAGGCAGAATCGCACACAAGCAAAGCTCCACACAGCTAGGCCTGTGTGCGAGGGCCGCTCTTTGCAGCAGGGACATCCTTACATTAGCCCTCTCATGGTTCTCCAGTACAGGTTATGCATGGCAGTCGAGCTGTGCATGGCTCAGCTCAAATGACAAAACCTTCTGTCCATAATAACCCTTCTTAAAATAATAAAAATGGGCAAGCGGTGTTTGGAATAAACCAGGGTGCATGCAGCTTCTGCAGTTGCTGTGAAGCAATTTAGCATCTCAGACAGATGGTGAGGGGACTGTAGCTAGTGCTGGAGTCACAGATATTATGGGGACCCACAAATCCACTGCTAATCTGCTACTCTCTCGACACGATTAATGTTTCTACTTCATGTCAGTAGGCAGGAATCCTGTTGGGATTATGCTGGCAACTTTCTTACTCCTGTGAATCACCCTGTCCCACCACCCCCAAATTCACGGTTGCAAACATGATTTTTGGGGGGCCATCCTTTGACCTTTCCCTTGGATTTGTTGGCTAACAACATTCTTGCTGACACTTCCACTGCCGGCACCTGTCACTGTGCCTTTGTTCTCCATTTGAGTGAAAGGACGAGGATCACGCTGCCGGGTCCTGTGTTTGGAAGTGCACTGTGCAAGCTCTTTATGTCTGAGTTGCTTTATCATTTTCTCTCCTCTCTGTCCTCTCTACATCTTGGGTCTCTGTAAGTGATTGTGACAGTGTTGCATAAATGGGAATGAAGCCAGATATGTTTTTCCCTTGACTTATGGCTGCCAGCGTACAGACTGTCCAAGAGTTTGAGGTGTCCCTGAAGCGGAATATGGACCATTAAATGTCGACAGCCAATCGCAATTTGTATTAATGCATCATATATTGATGTGTCAATTTTATATCCTTAGGCATCATTAAGACATCAGGTCATTGTCCATCTTCAAATCATATGGGAGCCCGTGGATGGACAACATTTTCTGCACTATCGGGATCACTGCTTCAGCTGATGTGGACTGCACTAGCAACAGAAGTGTTCCTCTTCACTTCACTGATCACTCTTCCTTGAACACGAGCTCTCCACCTATTGCCAAGCAAGATTTCTACGCTCTTCCTCTTTTGACCATCCCTCCCTTCAAAAAGTCACAGACTGGCAGAAGCCCCATCTCTGTTCAGACAGCTAAACTCTGAAATCTGACTGCTGCATCAATAAGGACCGAAAAACACTTAGAATTGTGGAGTGCAATTGAACAGCTGACTTTTCATTCCCATAGGTGCATGATATACAGGACATTAAAAAACCTGGAAGGTATGCACAACAGCATCTCATGCTATATGCAACCTCTCATACTTTTGTGCAGTGGCATTAACCACACAACATTTAAAGCACATCTTAAACCCCCAAAAACTCACCAAATTACACTACAGCCAACACCCCATCAACCATAGACTCTGATTTACATCAGGATCATTGTTCCCATTCAGAGTACTTTGCACGCTCGTCAGAGGTGTGAAGCTCTTCATAAACTCGACAATACAGTATCAAGAAAGCACATCAACCATAAGCAGTTAATGAATAACCTTCTCCCATGGTTAACTGAGTTCTTATAAGAAGATGGATGCTGGTTAGTTACTTTACCCTACTTCTGACAGAGTAGACATCTCATTTTCTCTTCTTCTACCATTGCATGCAACACGGAGACTGACACCTTCTCATGACCTCTCCTCTGTGTTGTCAACCCATTGCTGGGCTGTACCCCCCTATTCTCTGGGCATGAAAAAGTATCTGTTTTTCAGCAATAGTTATTTTTACATGGGCAGCTCCGACTGTATGCTAATCCTGGCCTGTAGTTCTTTCTTAGCCAGTGGAGTCAAAGTGCAGTTGGCATTGCTAGTGTTCTGCCACATGCTTAACTCGTGAGCATCGACTATCATCCGTAGGCACTCATCTCTGCAGCAGCGGCTAGTCTGGCCCGTTTCAGCTTAATATTGGCTTTAGGAATGGTACTTTCAATGGTTCTTCTTGCATGGTCTTACGTTTCTTATACTTCAGCAAACACTGCCCTGGATATTTGCTGGCGATGAATCAAAACGTAGTGTAATTGGTTGTCATAATAGAAGCAGTAGTCAACCTGACCCGACAGTTTTGCAATTGGACAAATCCACCTTTCGAGTTAAGTGCAAAAATGCAAAACATTGGAACAGAATTAGCGGATGCTTGTGATCTGTAACTACTCAAAAGAAATAGCCACAGAAGCCAAGTGAAGTTGGGGAATATCATTCCTTTACATTTACAACCCTCCCTCAGTTAGGTTTTTGTGATGGAGATCCCATAGGGCGGACCCTTGGGAGTCTCAAGGCTGTAGATCTCCTTTAATTGCTGTCCTTCTCCACTTTGGAATGCAAATGGAATCGTATCAGTTGATATGGAAGTGCCACAGGTTGCTGCGAGTCACTTGTGGGAAGCTGAACTTGTCACACATACACCTCTGCTGATAAACAAGTGACTGGTACAAATCTAGGATGTACTCCTATTCAGTTGTGCACACTCAACTAGTATGGATGAGCTTTACTACCTTAGCTACGCTGCAATGTACTCGCATCTATATTGCTCCGGCCAGGCTGTGTATTGGCTACAAAGTGGAATGGGTCCTGCACCACCATATTCATGCATTTTGTTGGAGGTCCGGCGGAGTTGGGCCTGTTAAACTGCTCAGTTACCATTGTGCAGACCGACAATTCACCATCTACAAGAACAGAAATTTGCAATCTAAGAGATATTTATTGTGTGTGTCTGGTGTAATCAGATTCTCGCGATTTTATTTCCTTTTTCGAGATGTGCATCACTGTAACAATTTCCTAGTAGGCAACATATTATGCATTTGACCAAGAACCAACCTCCTCACCAAAGAAATACCTTGTTGTAAGGATTCATAGTTTGAGCCATGCATGCCCTTTCTCCAACCCTCTTTCTTGTGATCATTTAGTATGCACGTGCTAACAAGTTCCCTTAGCTCTGTGTGAGAACACTACATTGACTACCTTTGCCTCTGCTTGGCTTGCACGACAAACATTTAGATGGGGACTAAAGTAAGCAATGACAGTAGTTACTGCTGACCCCACAGTCATCAGCCCAGATACAGGGTGGAGTCAAATAATTTGTGGACATCCTCATCTGTGAACTGTAGGACTAGTGAGTCCCTCATAGCCGTATTACTTTTCTTGAATCACAAAATATTTTGACAGGGCACAGGTAGCTGATTGACATGGTCATGTCATAGCAAAGGTAGCGTCACCCTCATTTTGCCGAAGACATAGCTCTGCACATGTGGTTACTGGCAGGCCCCGATCATGGCTGTTGCATGAAGAGGCAGCAGAGATTGGAATCTAACTAACAGTTTTCTGAATGTAAGAAGTGTAAAGATACAAGTCATCCAGTCAGAAGAATGGTAAAGAAGCTCTGCTCTAATTGAGGGTCAAACACAAGAAGAGCAAAGTCACTGAATAACAAGCAAGCACATGTGATTCACAAGAATGAAAAGGAATAACAAGCAATGGACTGCCCAAAAGCCCACTACATGTATATATTTGAATTTATTGGAGACAATAGGTCTTTGACAACAAACACCTATAGCTGTCTGTAGGCAAAACCGTAAAAAACGAAAGTATTGGGTGAGACTGGGATCGAAGAGGATGCATAGGCTCTGGAAAGGATTCTACCAAAGTGTGTGGGTCTCATGTGACATGTGTCTGTACATTTAATTATTTTGATAATTCTCAACACTATTGCAAGTTACACCAGGAGAACCTCACAGCTGCAGGTTTCCAGGCTTAATCCTGGAAACCTTTGTGACTTCCATAATCTCATATTGAAAATATAAATGCGCATTCACACTTGAAAACGTGGTTGTATTTCATCTCTTCATCTGGAAAACTTTTTTCTACCTGGAGTAAGGTGACCCTGTCCAAGCATGAAGTAGGTTTAAGATGATTTATTTCTTAAAAGTAGATCAGTTGCACGTCTAAAATAAAGATACAGCGCCCCACCAAGAGCTGTGCAGTTCTTCAGTCTACTATTCACTGAATCACTCGTACTCCAAAGACATGTCATACAGCTAAAAGACCCTTACACCAAGACTGTGGGACCCACTCGAAAACCACATTAGAGAAAAGAGATGGCAGAAAGCCCTTCCTCTACATCCTCGCCCATTTTTTTAGGGGAGTGCCTTTCGCACCCTTGATGCTGAATTTCTTCACGTAACAGCAATAAATCGCTAAACATTTCTAAGGTTGGAATGGGTCAGAACATACATTGTGAATACCAACACACGTTTAAACTTGTGAGTATGCACACACTTCTGGAGCATTCCTACCTAGGAAATCCAACTCCCCAGGAATATTAAGTGAATAAATCCATGTAAGAGTGTGAAGCCAGGCTTTCTGAATTTCAAAGGTGGCTTTTGTGCTTGCATATCAAGCCGTTTGTGTAGTAAGCCTGGCTTTGGTGTGTAAACAGTTTTAAATATGAGGCCCTGTTTGCCGGACACAAAGACTCCGAAATACACTCACACTAACTTTACTGTTCGTATAACCCTGAAGAAAATGACCAGGCCTGCGAGTGAAAGGCAGGTCCTATATTTTTAGTTTCTCTTCCTCTTTTAAGCAGCAGAATAACAGAACAAGCATTGGCATAGCCAATAGGTCTCGCCTTTGGGTCCTTATAAGTGTTTAGTCATGCAACAGTTGATGTTGTTGCACCAAGGATATTGTGCTGCATATCTAAATACTTATAAGGTTCCAAAAGCGAGACCTATTGGCTATGCCAATGCTTGTTTTAAATTGACATTGATATCCATCATGGACGTCATTAGGGGTCACCAGCAACCCTTGGCCTTAGAGGTGGCAAAATCAATGCCAAGAACACAGTGGGAGCTTGCCGTCTGGTCATTGGGACCCTACTCTCTTTGTTGTCTGCCCTAATAACATACTATTAGTAAATAATAATCTGTTATCTATTATTATTATAAAAATGAAGCTCCCAGTGCTGGCACAGGCACTTTACTGGCAGCAGAGCTAAATAAGAAAAGGCTCTTAAGTTATATTGTGTGCAAGCTTGCGAGTGAATGTGTGTGAGAGAGAGAGAGAGAGAGAGAGAGAGAGAGAGAGAGAGAGAGAGAGAGAGAGAGAGAGAGAGAGAGAGAGAGAGAGAGAGAGAGAGAGAGAGAGAGAGAGAGAGAGAGAGAGAGAGAGAGAGAGAGAGACTGTGTGCCTGTATTTGTGAGTGAGTGTGTGTGTGAGCAAAAGTGTGCTGGAGTCCGTGACAGTTCGTGAGATTGAGTCCCAGTAAGTTAAGTATGAGTGAGTGCAAGTGACTAAGAGGGTGAATGAGAATGAATGAGTAAGGATGAGCATGCAGCAGTGTTAGGGAGTATGACTGAGAATGAGTGAGTCACAATGAGAGTGATTAGCAGTGAGTCCAGTTGCAACCTAAAGACTACACAGAATTAAAAGTAATTACAGTTATATTGCTGACTCATCTCTGACATATAGTGTACAGCTGATTCTGTAACACTTAATCAGAAAGAATTGAAAACGTTCACTGCTGACATGCTATGTATACTATGCATACTAATACCGTAATTATGAGTGACAAATACATTCTGATAGGCCTAGTAGCAGAAGTTACAGGACCCATCAGAATTATAAAGACCAATTCCTTAATGTTGCTCCCAAAATGTTGTAATCCCCATTACTTCCCCACCCCTAGAATTACTGAGCCCTCTGGCAACTGTAAATAAAGAGTAGATAAATAATAGAGATTTGAATTGGCCATTCATATTGAGGGCATAGGGACGATAGAGATGTTTCAAGGAGAAATCGGGGCTACATTGGGGTATGTCCATCTGGCGTTCAACATAGGACAAAAGATTCCAATCAATTGGGTTCAAACACCAGCCTTGTGATGGTGCTTTGTGCATTCTGAATCCTATAAGTATGAATCATAGTCCAAGCTTATATGAATAACAGCAATGTTTGAAGCAAGGAGAATGAAATAAGAGTAAAAAAAACATCTTGATGATCCCCTCTGGGATAGGGCTATCATTGTTTTCAGATGACAACAGCTGCAGTGAGTGGACTGCTGAAGATGCCAGTATGTCTAAGGAAACCCAGATTTCTAGTATTAGACCATTGCATTTTATGTTCAACAGGGAAGATGAGCCCTCACTATTAATTAATGCAGTATTTATTTGTTTTCTAGTACTCAAAATATACAACGTCGTCCTCCTATTAAGAGCCATCTACTTTATATTTTCTAATCATTGAAAATAAGCAAATTGTAAGAACACTGGTAAATCACACCATTCCCTTACTGCAGTTGTGATAAATGCAATCTGTTTTAAGACAACATAGGGAAAGTCTTACAATTGCAAGCCTACTTCCTTGCTTAGATAAACGAGTAAAAATATTTTATATACATCACAGTTTTTTTAGAGCTCTTCTAACCGAGGAACTGCTTCCTCTATTTTTTTATATAGTCTATAGTGCATCACACTGCATTTTGGTAGTTTCTATGTGCTGTAAATAACAGGTGTTACTAGTCACCAATTTCATGGTTCTGAATTTACCGTCCACCGGAGGATGCAAGAGTTGGTTGGCTTTGCTGTGTTTTGACCTTGTGACCTGCAGATCACAAAGTATCTCAGCTGTGTGCGTGCATCATGCTGAGTCATGCTTCCACCTATGAACTATTGATATTGACCTGCGCTCAACTAAAGTAAAAAATGGTGTTTGTTCACGTCACATCAGTAGGGGCTTTGTTGGCCATTATTAGTAGTTACCCGCGTCAGACATTTCTGTACTTTTATGCCTTGTAACTCTAAGTATACCTCTTAATGCCCTATTCTTGATTTTCCTATTTTCACCAATATAGTAGCAGGGGTTATATAAAAACATTAATTTGGGAAATTTAAATCTTACAAAAGGGAATGGTGGTGGAGCAAATCAGTCAAGATGTGCACGTTTGAGCTGAAATATCTAGTTTGAAATCCCAGGGTGTGAAAAAGTGCTAGCTGCCTGCACAAGCACCTGGATTTTGCTTTCCATTTCTCGTTGATCAGCGTCGCCCTTGATGCCTCGTAAGTTGTCATTGTTGCTACTATAGTCATCCCTACTGCACACATGCTGTTGTGATAGACACCCATAATCATTGACAGGATATGATAAAATGTATTGTGATGTATCGTTACCTGAGCTATCCAAAAGAACTTGATGTTAAGGGCTGGTATTTTCTACCCATTATACCTTCTAAGAAAAGTAGAGAAGGATTCTTTCATTCGAGATCTTCACTAACAGATGGTATTCATTTTAGGGACGCTTGCTGCAGCGGTGTAACTGTGCTTTTTCAACTGGAAACACTTCTTGTAGATATGCTGACACAATTTGTAAATTATTCGAATACGTCCTGAAAATGACTCTTCCTGTTATATTTTGAGGTGGGCAGTGCAGTTGAAAACAAGCACGGAATCGAAACGGAGGAGCGGGGGCGAGCGAGCGCGGCAGCCTGCAAAGCAGTCCCAAAACGCTAGTGCGTCGTGGCTGGCCTTTGGATGAGTACGCGCGGCAGACATGTGTTTCCACTTATCGCGCCCGCGTCTGGGCACGATAATTGGAAACACATGTTTGCCGCGCGTACCCATCTCAAAAAGGCCAGCCACGACGCACGAGCATTTCTTGGACTGCTTTGAAAACTCGCTTACATTAAGTCTTCGCCTCTAAGCAGCGCTTGCGCGCTACTCGAGGCTCGACCTAAAAACCTCTCTCTCTCGACATTTGTAACTTGAATGGCCGAAAAGCAGATGCACACTTGCTTCCCTCTCCTGCTGTATTTCTTGGTGAGATCCGAGTTCCTGGCACGCCAACTCGCACTCATTGTGCAGATACCAAAGCAGCCAGCGATAAAAAAAATAAACACCTGAGCAATGGGATCGCCTTTGAAATGTAATCAAATGCAGGGGGTGGAGCATGGAGACAAAAAATGCACGGCACTTCCGCCAGAGTTTAGGAAATCAAACAGCTTTATAAAAAAATTAAAAATGCTCAAAGGCCAAAAACGAACACAAAAAAAGACACATACGGTGTAAATTGTAGGTTTGCTGCAATCGTTTCTCCCACCGCAGTACAAATTCTCCATAGTCGTAATTTGCATACCAAAACTATCTATTTTTCGCATATTCTACCCAAATATCTTGACGACCATATCACGGACGATGCGTTAAATACTCGGCATGACATTTGCTGTACCTAGCTTCAGTACGGGCACTGTCAAAATGGATTTCCATCGCACTGACGTGTTCTGGAGGTGTCAAAAGCCCAACACAAATGACTTTATGAGTAAATAACACTACAACAGTCAGGCATGAGCGAAAAAGGAAGGCTTAATTCACTGGGAACCTGCAATCCCGCTATAAAAGCTCTGCTAGGATGTTCTCACTGCAGTCAAGTAGTGACATCACTAGCCACCTGTATTAAGAAAATGACTCAGCTGTAAAAACATTCAGCGGAGTAGTAACCACACAATGCCTGCTGCCAGAAGACAGAGTGAAAGGCAGGTCAGGGAGCAAAATGACATCATATTAAACTATGAAAACGAGAACTAGCTTTTCAGCGCCTTTAAACCGTTTTCATTCAACGAACAGTTATTAGCAGAAGGGTGCAATTTATAGAAGCTGGTTTATTTTTGTGCAGCTCTTTAGATCATTACACAAAAGCAGAAATTGCTTGGCAAGTTACCACACTTGGTGTGAGCTTGTATTTTATAAGGAATAACATTCTTTGTGAATAAAGTTCTTAGTACTATGTGGTGTCATAAAAGCATGTGTCACTCACTTCGGAGGTCTATTATCATATAAAGTAACTTGGCCTTCAGCATTGTTCCTTTATGATGTCATGAAACTCTGGTGACTTGCAATAAATACCTTTATGAACGTACCACAAAGAGTACTTCATCCCATTTATAAATGGCCACGGTATGCCTAGCTACTGTACAACAGATTTAACTTGTGTGATGTAAAAAAACCTAATCTAACATGACATAACCCATAAAAAGATAATCAAATAACTTATAACACAATTGTGATATAAGTAGCCCAAGCCCACCATAATATATGCACAACTCTAATAATCTACAGTATAAATGTGCTATAAACAAACTGCAAGCTATATGACATACAGATAACCTGTTTTTTTTTTTTAATACTTTAGCATGTCGCCCTGAGTGAGACGGGTATGCCCAGAAGTGGGTCCCATGCACACGTGTCACTGGAACCAAGCTATACCCGGCGATGAGCCCATAGCAAGGACGAAACTGGTCCTGGGTTGCTTGTGTTCTGGGTCAGGGGGGATCTGGCCTGGTAGTTTGGGCTGGACTGTTCCCACTGGAGCAGGCTCAAGACGGATTTGGATATAGCTGTGTCCAAACGGAGGTGGCTTGGTGTGCAAAATAACATGGACTGTAGTGCAGCCCGAGTAATTCCAAGTGGCTGAGATTAATTCAAGCATTCTATCCATCACTTTTTGTTTACTTTATACAGCTAAGCTATGGCACTATGAGCTATTTGTATCATAGCTTTTTAGATTTCCTTAATGGGAAAACTATTATACATTTACTCAAACTTTTAAAAAAACAAATCTGTATATTCTACAGCAATTCCTGACATGGTGTGCGACAAGGAAGAACTGTTTGAGGTAGGATCATTTTTAGTGCAATGTGCCAACCGGGTGCCAAGTCGGAGCTTTACATTCCAAGGGTGGGTGTGGAAGCAGAGCACTAACCTGATGAGCAATGTTGTAATTAATGGACTAGAACGTGGGGTCAGAGCCTGCCTACACTGAAAGGCTCGTGATAGGACATACTAGGTGCATAGTTATCAAATGATTTCTAAAGGATCCAGTTGGAGTCTGTAGGCTTTTTTGGGTATCTACTTATGAAAGGGCTACAGAATATTAGCATAATAAAATGGAGAAATACTTAAAGAAACTGCTACCACTATTATTAAATTATTAGTAGACAGCCTTGGTATAGCGTGCAATGGCCATGGAGTCTCCAACTCAATACAACAAAAGGTGTTAATAAAAACGAGGAATAGATAAATACGTATTTAAAAAGTACTTGCTATTAAAAACCATTCAAGATACAAATAAAAATGTTATCAAATGTCTAATGACCCCGGTTAATTGGCGAGGCTCTCTCGATTTTCCGAAATGCTTACTAGCAGCTAAGAAGCCACATGTCACATATGACACCTTTAACCAGTGCTTACTTTTTTAGCAGATATGCATAAACGTCGGAACCAGCATCTAAGTGCGGTTTTGGGGTTCAAATGATGGCACAAAGCAAAGCTAATTACATTAGAACAAGTTTGTGCAACCAAAACATGCCAAACAACCATAAAGTGTGGTCACACTTGTTTCAGCATTCTCAAAAAGTGTGATGGGGGAACCTGTTTCCACTACCCCCACTTTCGATTCCATCTTACAATGCTCCACTTCTAAATAAAAATCTCTTTTAATTGTGACAGTGGGTACCCGAGACGCTAGCAGGCGCCCGTAACAAAACGGCTATTTACAATGTGAGTCATAAACACTAGAGGTAGGCTAGAACACTACTGTGATTAAAACGGAGGACCCAGGCACTGAGGGTAGGCTACCACTTTGAACCTCAGTCACTGTCATTAAAACTCCAGGCTAAGACGCCAATGCTAGTGAAAAACACAACCTCTCCAGAACTCTTCCTGTTAATTTCAACTATTTTCAACTAAATTTAGCAAAAACTGAGTGATCTTCTTTAGGATATAAGGCAGACCCACATTTCATGCAGTTGCGAATCCCAAAATCTTTGGACCAAACCTCTTGCAAGAAACATACCTACACAACTCCAAGGTCATTTCGAAGTGAAAAGTTGCTTCTTTAACCTCATAAAACCTAAACCATTTCTTCCATTCTTATATGTGAATAATCGAGGTGCAGAGGTTGGGGCAGTTATAAATGCTTGTTTAGGTTATTGCAGCTCACTCTATTCAGATCTCCTTAAACATCTAGTAGATAGATCACAAAAGGACAAAAAATGTGGCGATATGGAGAACATATGGCCTGCAGTAATGTGACCACATGACTTTCAAACAGCGTGCTCTTCTTAGATTCCCAGTTTGTGACCATATGTTATTTTAAGATTAATTGCCAAGCTGTTTAGGGCCTTCATCACAAGTAGGTTCCAAACTATCTTATTTGAAAAAATTGCAACTTTTTATATGGCGCTTAGTACCCCTATTGGGGCAGTTAAAGTGCTTGCCTACATGGTAGCATGCTACACGTGTGGTTGTAAGTGTGTTGTCTTTGTTTTGATCTTATGCTGGAAGTGTTTCCATGTCCAACGTGGTGACCAACAAGGTGCGGTTATAGTGTTGGGACGCATCACTTAGCAATCTGATGGATGGAGAACTATGAGGGAGAGGCGCGCTGTTTGTGTTTTTTAGCGAGCTGTCAGCTTATGCTCCAGTCCATAGCAATAAACCACCTACCACCAACTGAACAGCAATGGAATAGCTAAAGAGATCTGAAACACGCCACTGGTCAATTAAACACCTTTAGACAGTGCTTGATTTGTGAAAAAAACGAGTGTCAGTGCCGGAAGCTCTGCTCAGCATGCTGAATACCAATGCTGGCAGTCTTAAATCCACTTTATGCCTCTTTAATCTACTACCAGCCACTCCTGCCCCTTTATCTCACTCTTGCAGTTTCCTGCTTTCTCCCTTTGTGACGGTTTTGCCGGCTCTCTCTTCCTCGTTTCCGATCTCTGTGTTTTTCTCTCCCTTGTGTTCGATAAAATGTTGGTCCCAAAAAATAAGTGCTGCTGGCCCCCACCGGCTCAAATTAAGCACTGAATTTAGTCCACCTCTGCAGGTCCCGACAAGTTACATGCTATGACCACTTCTTGACATGTCACAATGGCAATCAGAAATGGGATGACATTGACAAAGTATATCCCCACAGGTCTCTCCGCCATTTATAAATCTTAAACCCCTTTGCAGCAAGCACCAAAGCTGAGTTTACAAGAAGCAGGTCACGATCCCTCTGTCCCTCAGAAGTGAGAAGAAGGCAAGTATAAGATTACCAAGAGACTCCTGGTGACAAGCGTCATTATGCGCCAGGCTTGGCTTTCTTTAAACAACAAATGCATACGGGGAGATGTAGCCCCAGTTCGCCTCACAAGAAATAATGTTTTATTGAAAAGAAAACGAGATTAGAACAAGGAGTCTCTGGTATAATTAAATCCCCTGCAGTCAGCGCTTCCTTGGACAGTAACTAATGTTATCTAAATCTTCGAGACATACCTTTACGACATCAATAACTTGGCACGACCCTTTTTTTTTTGTTGCATATTTATATAGCGCGAACTCGACCCGAAGCTATTGGAGCACTTTATTTACATTACACATTCAGACACGGGGAGATTAAGTGATTTGCCCAGAATCACAAGATGTGGACGCGACCCCGAGGCTCGAACCCTGGTTTCCAGCATCAAAGTCGGCAGTCTAGCCGACGGACCACATCCGCAAACAGAGTGGAGGAGAGGATGAGTGGAGGGGAGGGGGAAGAAAGACCACAAATGTGTTGCCTCTTGCCGTTACAGCGAATCTACTTAAATAAAGTCAGATTGCTCCAATCCCTCTGGTTAAAAAACAAACTAACAAAATGGAGACAATAAATAGTTCAGGAAGGTATTAGGGTAAAGAATGAGGTATAATAAAGGGGGCGCTGGCACTCACCATTCCTCTGTCCATAACTGCCCCTCTTCCTCGAAGTAAAGAGTCGTCACTTTTTTGTTTTGTTTTTTAACTCTCGGCTCAGAAGAGTAGTGTGGGGAGTCTTCGTCTCTGGCGTAGCAACAAGTGAGCGGCAGTCAGTGCCTCCTCTTGGCCGGGAAGGGGGTGTCTCCTCTGGTCAGGAGAAGAGAGCAGTCGGCGAAGTCTTCGTGTCACTTCTTGGTGTAAGTGCCCACCGGTCAGCTGTTGCTCTACGCTTCGCTCTCTCGTCTCTGGCCGTCCCGCTTCCTGTTCCAGAGCAAAGAGCTTCAGCACTTCCTGGTTCTGGGCAGGGGGAGGGCAGAGAGCTCGCCTCCCAGTTCTGCCCGCCTGCTTCCTTACGATCGGCAGGGGACGAAGCCAATAGTTTATTTCTCCCTGTCAGCCCTGCATCACGCTGTGGGTTCATGCAATCAGATTCCTGTGAGTTTTATCTCCAAGAAATCTCAAAGTGTATGTCACGTGACGCCAGCTGTACATCTCGCCCACTCCTGAGATGAGCAGCTGCCCCCTTCAGGTGTCAGGTGACTAGTTCTACCCCAAATAACTCGAGCAGTTCTGCGTCTACAGCTCTCCGTGTTTCCTGTTAATGGCTTACCTGTGCGGCTTTTTTTCGCTGAATTATGGAACTTGTACGTTATGTATTCAGGACTTTAATTGGGATGAAAAAACTGGGGGGAGTCTCTCAAAGGGGCGTGGTCGATATAATTAAGGGCGTGGCTTAAAAACACCTAAACTCAAAATCTGTGCTTTAGCATAGTGCGCTGCCCCCACTGGCGTTTTGCTGCTTCTGTCATTGCATCCAGACAGTTACTACAACAAGTAACCTTACAACTACAACAAGCCAGGACTATTGGCTTTGTCAATGGTTAATAGTTGCATAAGATAAATAAGCAACAACTATGGCTTAGTTGTATTTAATATTGAAAATGCTTCCGTTCTGAAATGATGAGACTGTGAAAGTACAACGAGTCTCTTTGAAGGCAATCAGTCAATCAATCAGGCTTTGTAAAGCGCCGCTACTCACCCGTGAGGGTCTCAAGGCGCTGGGGGGTGGAATGAGGGGCAGGTATGCTGGTCCGGCTTCGTGGAGGGCTTTGTAGGTGAGTGAGGAGCTTGAAGGTGAAGTTATATCAAAGGCAGTGAAGGGTGGTACTGCTTCAGAGTTAAGATGTGGTTTTCACCCTGATGGTGAGGGCAAAAAACGGAGAGCCCGATAGGGCCCGTCTCAGCACCTGCCTTTGTGAACTGCCGGTGCTCAGCACCGGAAGGACCCGGCCCACTTAAAGCACTGTATGTATCCCTATCCCAAGCTCTCTATACAGCTTTGCATCTAAACCCTATGTCTGGCTGACTGCCGTTACTTTTTGGCGCTTTGTTTGTCATGGGTGCAGGTTATTATGAGAAGACTAAAGAAAATTCTTTAACAATACTGTTAGTATTTCACTTTAGTACAACAGATTATATTACTGCTTTGCATGACTTGCACTACAAGTAAAAGTTTCCAAGCACCAACTTAGAAACATTGAAGAAACCTCACCGATTATATCTCGGTTAAAACATTTATCAGGGAGGTTTTTGTATAAACGTGGGCGCACCACTGAAAGCGCGAGTCAGATGCCTGGCTATGGCTCAGCTCGAGGTCCTCTTGACCTCTTGCACCCAAAACGAACCGAGCTTTCATGTGGCTGCTGCCTTCCACCAATGCGGTCACCTCATGCACCAAGAATTAAAGACAAAGCTTTGATGTAAAACAGACGAGAGAAACAGATTCCCATCTAGTAGCCAAATTGCAAAGTGTAAAAAAAGAAATCCCAGCTTCTCCGCTTGACGAAATTGTGTGATCCAAGACAAATATTTTATTTCACTAACACTCCTTTTTAAGACGAAGCATACCAGAGAGCACAGCTGTCTGGTTTGCCTAGGGCATCTTGGGGATTCTCTGAAAGCTTCCCTGGCAATACATTCGACCCATTGCTTACCATTGGCTTTGTAACTCACATTTGCTTGCTTTCTATTTGCTGGCCTTATTTGTTTTAGGCTGTCCAGCATGTCTAAGTCCTTCCTGTGCAGTAAAGCCTGTTCATGATTGCTCCTTGTATTCTTCCATGAGTACTCGCTTGAATTTTTTTTCTTATTTTGTCACATTTGCTGTGCATTCGAAGACAGAGGTCAAATGTCAAGCTCTGTCTTCTGATGGAGCCTGGTGTTTACTTTTATTTCTCTAACTTCAAAGTGATAGGATTTATGTGACAATCTCTCTGGCTACCCATGTCAGAGAAATGGCTGGCTGTAGGATGTTGTGTTTTCTAGCACACAACAAAATCTGAATGTCTGTATATGAACTGTGCAAATATTTCAAAATATATTAGAATTAGGAAAGCACAAATTAAGTAATTTTTTTGTAATTCCGAAGTGTGGTGGAAACAAATATTTGTATATGATAAAAAAAATTCAAAACACTTGATGATAACATTTCCACACATTATTGTTTGAGCACTGTATAGCTTTATCAGTAAAACTTTGTCTGCGCAAATGTAATGGTCATTTCAATTGAAAATATGTTGTCTATAATGGCACTGCTCTACCACACCATGCATACGCCACTCTACACTACTCCACCCTAATTCACTCTGTGCCATTCCACTCTACAACACTTTACTCCCCGACACATTATGACACTCTTTTCCCAACTATGCTACGCCATTCCACTCTACGACCCTCCACTCCACAACACTCCACTCTATGACACTCTACTACACTCTATACTCCATGCAACTGTACTCCACTCAACTCTACGCCCATCTACTCCGCTCTATGATGCTCCACTCTACGCCACTCCACTCTAATCTACACCAATCTACTCTATGCCACTTTACTCCACCCTAAATCACTCCACTTTACTCCAATGTATGACACTCTACGCCACTCTAGGACACTTCAGTCGAGGCCACTCTACTCCACTCTTCAACACTCCTCTCAATTCTGTTCCACTCCACAATACTTTACTCTATGACACTCCATTCTACATCAGTCTACTCCACTCTATGCCACTCTACGCCACTCTACTTAACTCCACTCCATTGCACTCCACTTTATGCCACTCCACTCTATCCCACTTCACAACACTCTATGCCACTCTACTCTACAACACTTCACGCCATTTTACTCCACTCCAAGCTATGCCACTTCATGCTACACCGCTCTACTCTGACACCTTACTCCACCCTACGCTGTGCCACTCCACTCTACGATATGCCAATCCACTCTATGACACTCCACTCCACTCTATGACACTCCACTCTATGGCACTTTACTCCACTCTGTTCTATGCCACTCTACTCTACATCACTCCACTCTATGGCACTCTACACCACTATACACCACTTCCCTTTAAACCACTCTGTGCCACTCTAGGCCACTTCACTCTACAACACTCCACTCCACAACACCCTATGCCCATCCACTCTACGACGCAACACTGTACAACCCTCTACTCCACGCTACTCCACTCTATGCCACTCCACCCTACGACATTCTACTCCAGGCCAATCTACTTGACTCTACACCACTCTATTCTTTGCCCCTCTACTCCACTCTATGCCACTCTGCGCCACTCAACTTTACACCACTCCACTCCACTATACTCCACTCTGACACTCTACACCACTCCACTGTATGACACTCTGTTCCACTTTACAGCACTCTATGCCACTCCACTCTACAACACGCCACTCTATGACACTCCACACCGCTCTACGCCACTCCTCTCTACAACACTCCACTCTACGACACTCTTTGCCACTCTATGACCCTCCATTTTATGACACTCTGTGGCACTTTACTCCACTCTTGCTATGCCATTCTACGCCACTCCACTCTGTGCCACTCCACGACACACCATTCCACTCCACTCCATGCCCTTCCACTCGACGCCCCTCCATTTTACAACACAACACTCTACAGATCATTGACAGAATATTGGAAACAAAAATATTGTATGGACAGAACATCGTGTCATAAATATCGAGGACCAAAATATCGAGAAGGTAAATGTATAGATTTACTATTCTTAACTCCACATCTACATACTTCAAAGATACATATATTGTCAAGGTACATATATATGTGGAGTTAGTAATAGTAAAACTTTGCCGCAGCAGCATTGAGACGGGAAGAGGCCCGAGGCCTGCGAAAAATACACCTATAGCAGCAGACTTGGAAGAATTGCTAGAAGGCTTGCAACCACCCAGAGATGACTAAGGACTATAGCATTCTCTGCTACTTCACGGTGGCCTAAAAAAATTTATTCGAATAGATGAGCAATCAGCATGGGGTGGATGGGGCTGTGTGCTGATACATTCAGCAGTGTGTAATATATCGTCAAAATAATAAAGGGAAGGGTTGTGGGGAAACGTGGACAATGGGCTTTATTATTTCATGTCAACTAGACAGCTCCCATTACTGTGAAGAGCCCTGAACATGGCGACTGAGTGCTTGGTTACTTGTTCTCTTTTTGCTTTTTACAGTTTTTTAGGTCTCAGCTAGACAGCGCATGCACTGTCTCAAAGAGACATTTTGCATATGTTGCTCGGATATGAATTTGCCTTAAATAAATGAAAAGACAAGAGGTGTTTGGCAAAACAGAAACAAGTTGGTTTAATTAAACGCTTCGACAGGGAGAGCCTGGACAGAATGCGTCTGCTCAAAAGCTCTCGATGTACAAAGTTTTGGCCGTCCATTTATACAGTTCATGAGGTACAATAAAACACTTTTCTGCATTCCAAAAAATCACCTTAGTTGTAAATCAACAAATGCAGTCATCTGATAAGGACACCGATGGCTCTCAACCTCGGGGAGAGCTAGTGTGGTCCAGTGTGTGTGTGTGTGTGTGCCAGCTGTCCGGAATGAGGAGCGCATGATCACTGTGTGTGGTGTGCCTGTCGTGTCCTGATTGGTTGAGTGTGCCTATCTACATGTGCTAACTAGCTTTGTGGTATTTCTGGGGAACACGAGTCTTTGGCCAGATGGGTTTTATTGGGGCCAATTATCTCGGACTTGTTTGTGGTGCAACTATCTATCTGTATAATCAATCAGGGTTTTCCCTGGGTGCGTGTTTGTCTTTGGTTTATGGGGGACCCCACCTGTGAGCTTTCACTCGATAAGAATGGGCATGGGTCGCCGGACCTGCCCGACCTCGTATCTGTGACTCGCAGTTGATGGAGAGGTCACCTTGGGTGAACCCGACAGCAAAAATGTGAGTTCATCGGAACTCCTAAAAACAATATGGCATCCACTGGTATAATTTTTATCGACATTATCATCATTACACATCTTTTGTACTGGTATTAACAAGATTATGCTTGCTCTGGTCTGAACGTACGTTGACATTGTTCTTATTCGCAACAACAATATCGTATGAGCATGGATCACAGAATACATTGGTATCATTATTGCTGATGTCGGCGTTGCTGTGTGGGCATAAGTTACGGTATACATTGACGGGCATTGTGCAGGTACAAGTAGTAGCATACATTCACATTGCATTTACTGATATTGCCGTTGTCGGGCCTGCACATATCATGACATTCATTGACATCGTATTCACCCATTCCGACACTTGGTGGGCTTCAGGCCACCCATTTGCTGTCTCCAACTTCGCTCTCATATTCTTTGTCCCCATTTGTACTTGGCATGCATTTGTCATGCCTCTTCCTGTGTTTAGCCCTTCCCGAGAGCATGGACCAATTATACTGTAACTCCACTGCTTCCGTTTTAGAATCTGTTTCAGGAACTACTTTTTTCTTTGTTAAAGAGCATTTAATACGAATGCTTGTGTTTTCACTCGCTGCTCCGAGCTCCACTGTAAACAGGCCTGTAAATTTTGCTCTTATCTCGTCACATTTGCTATCCAGTCAACCGTCACATTTGCTATCCAGTCAACCGTCCTATAGAAAAAGGTACTCCCCTGCACTCCCCCTCTTCACTTTAGACCCAGGGGTGCTTTTTTGTGTTGCTATATTTGATGTGAGGGGAGTCGCCCCCTGATGGTCTTTAAACCTCTTCAGTCTTCTTTTGTGTGTACTGAGAAGTGTGATTTACCCATGTGCTTTTAAAGTCAATCACTGGCACTAAGAATTACAAGCATATTATACTGATGCTGTACCTGAGTGCTGACGTACACCAATCATGTGTAAAATAGCTAAATAGGCGTCAAATTCCAGACACTGTTTTCCAAGGACGCCTATTTAGCTATTTTACACATGATTGGTGTACGTCAGCACTCAGGTACAGCATCAGTATAATATGCTTGTAATTCTTAGTGCCAGTGATTGACTTTAAAAGCACATGGGTAAATCACACTTCTCAGTACACACAAAAGAAGACTGAAGAGGTTTAAAGACCATCAGGGGGCGACTCCCGTCACATCAAATATAGCAACACAAAAAAGCACCCCTGGGTCTAAAGTGAAGAGGGGGAGTGCAGGGGAGTACCTTTTTCTATAGGACGGTTTCCCTCACCCACCGTGGGTGGCATGCTTCATCATCGGGAACCTCCTCGCACTGCGAACCTAGTTGCAGTGCGGGCTACAACCCCCTGACTGAGAGGGAGGAGCTCAGGGATGTTTTATCAATGTAGTTAAGAGGTATTCTAAAACCTTCAGATGAGCCGGGCGTGGAGGGAGTGTGCGAAGGAAGTGAGAGTAAAGTTAAAACTAACTCCCTGGTATGTCAGGACAAGCTTTAATGTGACATCCATGGGTCAGGATTAAAAAGAGTGTGGGCTATAGCAGGAGGATTCAACCTGTCATGGTCTCTAGATGGTCGACATGTTTCAGCCTTAATGCCCTCGGTAGAGGTGACGTGGCTTTCTTCAGGACCAAAATGAAGTGCAAAAATGAAGTGAGTTAACTACACATACCAGATCTAGTAGGTGGTTAAAAAAGGATACAACCAGCTAGTAGGTTATTGTACCAATTAAATGTTCTGCTGGTCAGCGTCGTCCCTGTAAAGAGACAAGTGTTAAAAACAAAGTTTTACGAATCCCACACGGACTCCTTGAGCAAAGGCTCACATATATATAATATCAGTGTAAATGTGGCTGTGCAATTTATACAAATGAGCAATTTGTGATGCTTACCCGTTTTGTCGGGGAGCTAATGGCGCCTCACCCTCGGCGCACGCTCTCGAGGTGGCTTCCAAACCCTATATTAGGAGGGGGGGAAAAAAGGTTGACTGTGGAATGCAGTCATACATAGACATTGAAATACAGCTGAATAGGAGTTGTATATGTATGCTAAAAAGAGCATATATCTGGTGAAGAGCAGATGACTGCTCAATGCTCTGGTTCCAACCCAGATCAGAACGATTAAACACAGGGAGGTAAGGTACTGCAATAGACAACGGTACAGAGGAAAGCTAGATAGCCACCGGACCGTATGGTGTTGGTTCAACAAGTAGGAAACCGTGAGCGGTACTCAATGTTTAGAGGCAATGAGGAGGCCTGTATTGTGCCTGTCCAGGTTATTGCCAGTCACAAGATTAAATGCAGGAGAATGGTGCAAAATTACACACACATTTCCTGGGAGGTGCAGGTGTACTACAGGATGCTTGTGCATGCAGAGTGCCACCATGCCGTGGTGGTATTGGAGCTGGCCTGGAGTGATATATAATTGGATGCCCCCTGTAGGGAGAGGTGGCAAGGCTTTAAACATCCAGTCAAAATTTCAAAGAAAAAAGCCTCGGAACAGTAGTCCCGGTCCCGCGCCCTTCGGCCAGAATGAAAGTCTGAGTTTGCCGAGCAGCGCTTGCAAGGAACTTAACAAATGAAACGAGCAGGTGGTGGGAAACAAGGGGGTTACTGGCTCCAGAGCTCCCCTGTCAGTGCCTACCTTAAGGGCGATGATGAAGCATGCCACCCACGGGTGGGTGAGGGAAACCGTCCTATAAAAGGGACTCCCCCGCACTCCCCCTCTTCACTTTAGACCCTGGGGCTTGTCCTGACATACCAGGGAGTTAGTTTTAACTTCACTCTCACTTTCCTTCCACACTCCCTCCACGCCCGGCTCATCTGAAGATTTTAGAATACCTCCTAACTACATTGATAAAACATCCCTGAGCTCCTCCCTCTCAGTGAGGGGGTTGTAGCCCGTACTGCGACCAGGTTTGCAGTGCAAGGAGGTTCCCGATGATGAAGCATGCCACCCACGGGTGGGTGAGGGATACCGTCCTATGAAACGGACTCCCACTCTTCACTTTAGACCCAGGGGTGGTTTTTTGTGTTGCTTCAATTTAAAGACTTCATTTGTGTACATGTTTACCCAGTGGCGAATGCCACAAACAAAGGGTGGTGGGCGGGTGGAAGGAACGTGGGAGGGGGAGCGGGGGTAGCCCGGGGGGATATCGCAGGGGGTCACGGGGGGGTTCAAAATAATATTTTTAATTTAAAAAAAACTAACCTTTAGCCACCAGCCACCTCCAGCGTCAGGTCGCGCTGCCTCTCCACTTCCTGGTCCCAGGACAGACTCCCATCCAATACCCGTGCTGCAGAGCAGCGCTGGGATTAGCCTGAGTGGGCTAGTAAGGTGCTCCGCTCACACCAGGGAGTCTGTGGGGGTTTCTCCAGCCCGGCTGCTCAATGCAGCCGGGCTGGAGAAACCAAAGTGCGCATGTGTGTTTTGGTCGGCCTGAGACAGCCTTCTAAACACACATGAGCACTTAGCGAGTAGCACTCCTCCTCCCCCGTCCAATGCCTCGGCCCCGCCCCTCTGTACAGCGCTGGCTCAGAGTCGGCAAATGCAAAATAAATTGATCCAAGAACATCGTTTTATTTTTCATTTGCTGGCTCAGAGCCAGGCAGTGGGGCGAAGCTCCTCCGCCATTGCGGAGGAGCCGCCGCTGTGTTTACTAACAAAATCAATCATCCCTCCACTGCTTCAGTTTTAGGATCTGTTTAAGGAACTACCATTTTCTTCTTTGTTGAAGAGCATTTAATATGAGTGCTTGTGTTTTCACTCACCGCTCCAAGCTCCTCTGTAAACAGCAGTGGCAGCTCCTCCGCTAAGGCGGAGGAGCGTCGCCCTACTGCCAGGAAGCAGCAAAAGAAAGAAAAAAATAAAATGATAACGGAATGTTATTATAATTTTATTTTGTCCTCCTGCTGCGGCAGTGCGTGAGGGGGTGGGGCGGAGCTGCAGGGGAGAAGTGATAGAACACTCCTGTGCGCAATGACTCTGTGGTCGGCCCTGTCGGGCCACCTAAAACAGTCATGTGCACTTTCCCCCTTCTCCATGCAGGCTGCACTACAGCCTGCATGGAGAACATGCCCACCCCTACAGCCCCTGGCTGAGCGCCGTGTCACGGCGCTCAAACCAATCACAACCCTGCTTCCTGTTTCGACCTGAAGTCGGACACAGGCGAGCAGGAGAGAAGACGCGGGACCCGACAGCAAGGTAAGTGTTATTATTATTATTTTTTTCCAATGCAGCCCACGGCCACTCTCCCAGCCTCCCTCCGCACGCGCGCCCCCTCACCCGTGAGCCGTGCCAGCTGCCCCTGGTAAATAGGCCTGTAAATCTTGCTCTTATCTCGTCACATTAGCTATCCAGTCAAAGTCCGAGGTCAAATGCCAGACACTGTTTTCCAAGGGTGCCTATTTATCTATTCTACACATGATTTGTGTACGTCAGCACTCAAGTCCGGCATCAGTATGATATACTTGTAATTCTGCTTGCCCGTGATTGACTTTAAAAACGCGTGGCTAATTCACACTTCTGTCACTTCAATTTAAAGACTTTATTTGGGTACATGTCAGGACCGCCACAAACAAAGGGTGGTGGTGCGGGTGAAGGGAATACGGGAGCGGTAGCACGGGGGGTTGCGCAGGGGAGTAGCACAGGGGGGTAGTGCGGGGGGTGGTGTGGGAGGGTTAGAAATAATATTTTTAATTTACAAAAAAGTACCTTTAGCCACCGCCCGCCTTCGGCGTCGGGTCGTGCCGCCTCTCCACTTCCTGGTACCAGCAGCCTCAGGGACAGACTCCCATCCAATCCCTGTGCTGCAGATTGGCCAGGGAGTCTGTGGGAGTTTCTCCAGCCCAGCTGCTCAATGTAGCCAGGCTGGAGAAACCTAAGTGCGCATGTGTGTTTTGGTCGGCCTGAGACAGCCTTCCAAACACACATGAGCACTTAGGGAGTGCACGTAGCACTCCTCCTCCCCCCTCCCATGCCTCGACCCCGCCCCTCCCTACAGCGCTGGCTCAGAGCCGGCAAATGCAAAATAAAACAATGCAAGAACATTGTTTTATTTCTCATTTGCTGGCTCTGAGCCAGCCAGTGAGGCGACGCTCCTCCGCCATTGCGTAAGAGCCGCCGCTGTGTTTACCAACAAAATCAATCAATCTATCCCTCCACTGCTTCCATTTTAGAATCTGTTTCAGGAACTACTTTTTTCTCTGTTAAAGAGCATTTAATACGAGTGCTCGTGTTTTCACTCACTGCTCTAAGCTCCTCTGTAAACAGGCCTGTTAATCTTGCTCTTATCTCGTCACATTTGCTATCCAGTCAAAGACCGAGGTCAAATGCCAGATGCTGTTTTCCAAGGGCGCCTATTTAGCTATTTTACACATGATTGGTGTACCTCAACACTCAGGTCCGGCATCAGTATGATATACTTGTAATTCTGAGTGCCCGTGATTGACTTTAAAAACACGTGGCTAAATCACACTACTCTCACTTCAATTTAAAGACTTTATTTGGGTACATGTCCGGGTTGGCACAAACAAAGGGTGGTGGGGCAGGTAGAGGGAACGTGGGAGGGGGGCGCAGGGAGGTAGCGCAGGAGGGGGGTAGCGCGGGGGTAGCATGGGGGGGTTGTGCAGGGGGTTGCACAGGGGGTATCACGAGGGTAGCGCAGAAGGTAGTGCGGGAGGGTTAGAAATAGTATTTTTAATTTTTATAAATGTACCTTTAGCTGCCGGCAGCCCTTAAGCATCGGGTCGCCCGCCTCTCCACTGACTGGTCCCAGCAGCCCCTGGGACGGACTCCCATCCAATCCCCATGCTGCAGAGCAGCGCTGGGATTGGCCTGAGCGGGCTAGAAAGATTCTCCGCTCAGGCCAGGGAGTCTGTGGGGGTTTCTCCAGCCCAGATGCTCAATGCAGCCGGGCTGGAGAAACTTAAGTGTGCATGTGTGTTATGGTCAGCCTGAGACGGCCTTCCAAACACACATGAGCACTTAGGGAGTGCACGTAGCACTCCTCCTCCCCCCTCCTGTGCCTTGGCCCCTCCCTACAGCGCTGGCTCAGAGCAGGCAAATGCTAAATAAAACGATGTAAGAACATCGTTTTATTTTTCATTTGCTGGCTTTGAGCCAGCCAGTGAGGCGACGCTCCTCTGCAATTGCGGAGGAGCCGCCGCTGTTTACCAATGCAAAACCTTTGTTTAAGGGCATGTGGTAAAATTAATTCACACGCATTCATAATTTAATGTAATGTTGCACCGGCAAATAAAATCGAAGGCTTTTAATCGCATGATTTTCTTTGTAAATACATACCTAAATAAACTCTTTCCATTGCAGTGATAGAAGCGTGACTTAAGTGTGTGTTTTGGGCACAATCACAATTAAAAATATTTCACCAGCAAATCAGGGTACAAATAAATGCAGTGATTTGCCAGTGCAACATTACTTTTAATTCTGATTTACTTTCAAATACTCGCCTGTAAAAAGGCTTTACATAAGTTTCACGTTTCAAGTTTCAGACATGCACCCACGTAAGGCATCTATGAACTACACATAAGTGCGAGTTTATATTTACATCTCCCCTTGACGTATTATTTTATCATGCCTATGCACTTGATTTTCAATTGTCACAGGCATCAAATTAAAGGCTGACCATCGCATGGAAACAACAGTGACTACGTTATATTTACTAATATACATTTCCTTTATATACCATTTATTAATCTCTTTCACGTGATGGAACAATAAATATATAGTGGACACAAACATACTGAGAAGGAACATATACTTTCTTCCATTCATGCAGGGAGACCACAATAACAAAAAACAATTGCTTACATTATGCCAACTAATGTAAATAACATTGTTATTACATTGTTATTAATGATGCCATCTGTAAGAGGAGAACTGCTGTGGAAATGTCGCTTCTCTATGTTGATTCATGTCTGCTACTGTGCTTTCAGTGCTCCAGCCCCTGGAGGGGCGAGGGCACATTACACACTGTGCTGGTGATGCTGCTGCGCATGGCTGCGCTAATGTGCTATTAGCATTGACAACGCCTATAGATATTAACATTGACAATGCCTGTTGCTCTTGGATTGCCGGACCTATTGGCTTTGCCAATGCTTGTTGTTATTTACCACTTTAAGAGCACACAACTCCTGCAAACGCAGACATGACGTGATAAAATAGCAGTACATGAGCAGACGTATTGTGTCTATGCCGTATTGCATATCCGGTTGGCATCAGCAAGCAATCTATTGTATGCTTTACCATGAAAATGCTAATAAAGATGGTTGTAAAAAAATATATAGTAAAACTTTGCTTACCTAAAGAAACCTACCTTCACAATATTTTTGTCCTTGATATTCTTGAGACAATAATTTGTCCCATGATATTTCTGTTTCTGATATTCTGTCTAGACACCCGCTCTACTCCACACGACACCATGCCACTCCACTCCATGCTACTCCATTCTATGCCACACTATGCCACTTTACTCTAGGCTACTCTATGCCACTTTACTCTCGGCTACTCTACTCCACTCCACGATACTCCACTCTACGACACTCCACCCCATTCCACTCTACTTCACTCTACATCACTGTACTTCACTCTACGTCACTCCACTCTATGACACTCCACTCTGTGACACTCTACTCCACTCTGCGACAGTCTACTCTGTGACACTCTATGCCACGCCTCTCTATGACACTTTACTCCACTCTACACTATGCTACTGCACTCTTCTCTGCTCCATGGAACTCCACTCTCTGGCACTCCACTCTACGACATTTTATTCAATTCTACGACGCTTTACTCCATTATATGCCACACTACTCTACGCCCCACCACTCTATGTCACTCCAGACCCCTTCACTCTGCGTCATTCCACTCTATGACACTCTACTTCACTCTTCGACACGCCACGCTATGCCCCTCTACTCCTGTATGACACTCTAAGCCACTCCACTCCATTCTGTGACACTCCACTCCACTTCACTCTACTCTACGCCCCTCCAATCTGCGCCACTCTACACCACTCAACTTCACACTACTCCATGACACTCCACTCTATTCCACAACACTCCACTCTATGCCAGTGGCGGCCAGTATCATGGCAGAATGGCCAGGCGGGGGTGACGAAAAAAAAATAAGAAAAATAAAACCACTTACCTGCCTCTTGCAGCATCGCCAACTCGGTACTCTTCTGCTGCACTGCACAGGCTCTCCTGCGGCCAATCCTGACGCTGCTCTCATATTTGAAACCAGCGTCAGGATTGGCCTGAGCGCTGTGAATTTACACTCCCAGGGAGACAGGGAGCATGTGCTTTTCTGTCATCAACCCGGCAAGACAGCTGTGGTTGAGAACAGCTAAGTGTGCATGTGTGTTTGGCTGTCCTGAGACGGCCGGCCAAACCCACATGCGCACTGACAGCAGTGCTGTGCACCACTCCCCCTCCCGCCTCACAGCCTGTCATTGTCTGCCCCGCCCCAAGACTCTTTCGTGCTGAAAAATAAAACCTGTGTTATTATCGTTTTATTTTATTTATTTTTCGAGTTTTGGGGCTGCTGGCGGGGGGGGGCAACTCCATAGCGGAGGAGCAACCGCTGCTCTACACCACTCTACTCCACTCTATGCAACTCCACCCCACACCACTCTCCTCTATGCCACAAACCTTTAGCCATCCTAAACAGCAATCACACTGGTGTACATCATGGCTAAAACACATTGGCAAAGCCAATAGTTCTGTCATAGGTGAGATCTACTGGCTTTGCCAAGGCTTGTTCTTCATTATCACATTTGAGAAAGCCTTCAAATTGTGAGTTCAGGATGTGCACCATACAAAAACCATTTTTTTTTGTATAATACGCTATAATGTTGCTCCATCTCCAATAAAAATCTACACCACATATATAGGGTACACAGCTGATTTGCCTTTTAGTTCACTAATGACATTGTGGGTGGGGGGGCAAGAATGCTTTCAAGTTAATGTTTAAAAACTTTCACTTTTAATAAATATAACTCAATGCAGTGATATAATCTGAAGCACTGAAACACATCCGCTTGTTAAAGGATACACTTCTTTGAATTTTGAAGTAACTTCATCATATTTTAACATGATTTTTGTTGCATGACTTAAATGCCAAATGATTTCAGGGCTCAGCTGGTGTATACGCTCTTTGAGCCAAGCCTGACCATTGGCTCAGCTCTGGCTCGGGTCTCTCGGTTGATTTGTTGGCTCGCCCACCTTTATTTTTCTATTGTGCACATCTTGAGTTGAATTACTTCAAGGTACAGTGACTCGGTGTCTCGGATTTGCAGGGAGAGTCCCGGTTTTCAGCAAATGCCCTGGCAGATTTCGGCAAATTGAGCTCATGTCCCGGTTTTCAGAGAGGACTGAAAACAGAGGAAGGCACGGTTTTTATGTGTTGCAAGGCAGAACTAGTTAGCAACACTTATCAGAAAGCAATTTGATTAACACATTTGATACGGGTTTTAAAAGTTGCATTTAATTTCTTGTTGCCTGTGTTTCTTTGTTGATGAGCGCAGCCTTTCTGTGCCCCTCAGTTGAAGTAAAATTGTTGTCCTTCTATTTTTGTGAAATTTCTTGGATTTTGTTTTTTAAAATCTGGTCACCCTACTCAAGGTGCTCTTAAATTTAACGCTCTAGAAAGCAATCATTGACAAAGCCAATAGATCTTGCATAAACAAGAAGTATTGGCTTTGCCAATTCTTGTTTTCTTGAGCATTATAAGCAAGACCTATTGACCTTGCCACTCTTTTCTTTTTTGGCATGTTGTACAGCAGTATGTAAAAAGTAAAAAACAAAATGCTATGATGAGGTCAACTGGCAGGGCAAGCAACATGAGAGACATCCGGAAGACGCCTGGAGGAGCAAGCAGCACGACAGAGGGTGGGAGGGTCAAACAACATGAAATAATAATAATAATAAAGCATCTTATAAAGCGCATAGCTACTCTCAGAGGAATATCCCAGCGCTAAGGTCAAATACACCAACCGACAGCTCCAAGCGCAAGTACCAGCTGACATTTAGTTAACAAACAACCAGGTTTTTAGATTTTTCCGAAACAGACGTTCTGTCTCTGAATGCCTTAGCTACAGAGGGAGAGAGTTCCAAAGCCTGGGTGCCAGTGAGCCAAAGGAACTCCCACATCATACGCACTTTCTTTACCCTAGGGACCTAGGCTAACAAGGCCCCAGAGGACCTGAGATGCCTCAAAGGGGAATATGGGGTGATAAGAGGGTGCAAATAGGTCGCGCCGGTCCTCCTGGAAATCCTGGTGAAGTAGCAAAGGGCCTTAAAAGCAACACGCTTCTTCACTGGAAGCCAGTGAAGATGAAGAAGTGCTGGGCCAATAGGCGCCCATTTAGGAAGTTCTAATAGCAGCTGAGCTGACAAATTCGGAACCCGTTGGAGTCTCAGCAGCTGTGACTGAGAAACACCCAGAAACAGAACATTACAGTAATCCAGTCGCGAGATGACCAGGGCTTGGGTCACTGTCTTCTAGGCATCTGGTGGTAGAAGGCCAATAAAGGTCTTCAAAGACTTGAGAGCTCCAAAGCACCTGCCTGCCAAAGCCATAACTTGGTCATTGAAGGTAAGATTTTGATCAAACCACATGCCCAAGTTCTTGACCTTGGACTTTGGTGCTGGAAAAGCGCTGAGTGCCGCCGGCCACCAAACCGGGGACCAAACGGTTGGTTGGTTGCCCAGGATCAGGACCTCAGTTTTGCCTGCGTTTAACCTCAGGTAGTTGAGGTCCATCCACTGGGCAACCTCTGACAGTCAAGCCCTCTGGGAGGTCGCCCCACTGGCAGAATTTGGACATAGAGTAATAATCAATTGAGTGTCATCAGCATATGATAGAATATCAAAGCTGTGACGCTCAATGACATCAGCCAGGGGGCGCATGTACAGGTTGAAAAGAGTGGGGCTCAAAGAAGAGCCCTGTGGCCCCCTGAGCCAGCAGGACCACCTTTGATTGAAAAGGCTTTTGTAAAACCTGATAGGACATACACCGCAAAAAAAAAAAGATGCCACCCATTTTAATGCCCTAGGGCCAATCCCATAGCTCCACAAACACTCCAATAGACAGTTGTGAGATACAGTGTCAAATGCTGCACTCAAGTCTAACAACATGAGTGCTGCAGTGTCTCCTCTGTCTACTACCTGGCGTAAAGACTCTGATGCGAGAAGCAAAGCAGACTCAATGCTGTACTGTAGACGAAAGCCCGAGTTGTGTTCTGTGCAAAAGGTTTTTTTCCTCAATGAACCATACAATCTGCTGATTAATATGCTTTTCTGCCACTTTCGACCATAAAGGAAGGAGCGAGATTGGCCTATAGTTCTCCGGTTTGGAGGAATCTAACAAAGGCTTTTTAGGTCGAGCCTAGCGTTGCAGCGCATGCGCTGCTCGCTTTGCGAGGCATGCAGTATTCAGTATAGCGTGGAAGCTTTGTGGAAGCTCTGCCCATCTTTTTTCAATGGGTTGTGTCTTAAATGCTGCCTTCCGATTGGTTGTAGGCTTGTTAGTCCCTCCTTTATGACGGCCATGTCGTCATTTGTGTCCTTCCATGGCTACTGTCCCCTTTACTACACAGACTACTTTCTTCCCCTGCCCCCCTCCGGCAGTCAGATGCTTTCTCGCCCGCCCCCCCCCTTCGTGCCTTGTCGCCCTCCCCTTTGCAATTCAATAGGTCTCGCGTAAATGCGAGTCCTATTGCAGTGCAAATGCTTGTTTTAATAAAACGGTTCCACTTTAGTTCTTCATTCAGAACTGTTTGTGCTTGTACCATTGTTTTAAGATTAGTGTTATCAGAGCGGCCATTTTGGAGAATGGTGGGTTTCATGAATGTCCGATAGATTTTTCAGTATATATTGCAAGTTTGAAACTCTTTTACAGTAAACAGACAAATATTTCGTGATAGATATAGGATTTTGGCATATAATCAAATATTTATAAAACATATGTATATACGTACATCAGCTACTTTCATTTTTGACGCTAGACGGCAAATGAATTTTAATTACATCCATAATGCGATTCAGGACTATCCCTGAAACTTAATGGGCAGAAGAATCGTAAACACTGCTTAAAACTACTTCTCAAGCTTTTTTTTTTTGCTTGTTGGGAAAGCCTCATTCCTGTCCGTCGTTTGTTTCTACGTAAGCAGCGTCGGCCGGATTCAGCCCTTGTCTAATTTCCGCAGCAAAAGAGTAGTTTTGACACCTCGTGTGCTCCGTTGGCATCCTACGTTACCAAGGGCCGTGGTTTTGTTGCTGTGTGATCTAGTTAGAGCCACGGGGGACTGGTACTGACCCAACACGAACAATGAGCGCCGCAGCAAGTCTCAGTGTGTTCTTGTTAATGGTGACCGGACAGATAGAGAGCGCCGAGGTGAGGAAATAAAATACCCAAATAAATGTTCATAGACTACTCGTTGTTTGAGACATCAGCATCAACTGAAAGACCAGAACCCCACTGGCTGCCTTCAAGGACTGTTTATTCATTGTTTAACCTCTGCCCTAACATCCGAATTGTCAGCACCCTCGGCTACACCACGCCAAAGAATATGTGGGGCCATAATTTTATTAGCTGTAAGCAGGGATTTAATGGGATGAAAATAGCGTGGCTTGTGTAATTAGGGGACTTGGCTTAAACAGGTGGACTAAATGTCTGTGAATCCCCTAGTGTAACACCTGGCAGGTTGTTAGCTGTTTAAGATAAGTGAGTAACGATTATGATTTTTTTGTAAACGATTAATATTGAAAATGTTTTAAATCTGATATTATGAGATTGTTAATCATTACTGACACCTTCAGGGTGACTCAGTCACTCCTGTTCACTCTGTTAGACATGTATGCCTATTTTATCTCCACATCTCGTCCATCTGCATATCTTAAACCTCATCTCTTTCCTCTTCTGCACCCTCTTTTCACTCTCCTGAATGCACTTCCATGCATCTGTATCACTTTGCCACCCCAAAACAGACAAAGCACCCACTCACCGTAAACACTGCTTTTTAGGTCGAGCCTAGCGGCAGCGCGCATGCACTGCTCGCTCTGCGAGGCATACTGTATTAGGGTATGCACTGGCAGCTCCGCCCACTCTCCGCCCATATTGGTCATTGGCTTAGTGTCATTGTCCTTCTTAAATGGTGGCTTCCGATTCGTAAATGGGCTTGTTTGTCCCACCTTGGTACCGCCTTGTCTCCATTTGTTACGGCCCACAACGACTGGACCTTTTACTTGGCTCGTTAAACGGCCTGCTTTATCTAAGGGGCAAGCACTATTTTTGCTATCAGCACTGATGGGGACAATGGCGGCTGCATTTTTTGGAATTTGCATAATGGGCAGGGTGCCCACTTTAGGGACACCGCAATCATTTTCAATTGTAATTTTATTTATTTTTCATGTTGAGCATGGCGTCCACTTCTGGGACACCGCGCTCTGTTTAATTTTTTGTTTTTTAAACTTTCATTGTGAGCGCGGTGCCCGCTTCAGGGATACCGCGCTCTGTTTGTTGTTTATTTTTAAACTTTAAAACTGAGTGCGGCGCCGCTTCAAGGACACCGCGCTTGGTTTCTTTTAATTTTTTTTTACTTTAACACTGAGCGCGGCGCCCGCTTCAAGGACTCCGCGCTCAGTGTTAAAGTAAAAAAAAAAAGAAACCGAGCGCGACGTCCTTAAAGCGGCGCCGCGCTCAGTTTTAAAGTTAAACAATAATTTGCAATGCAATAGGTCTCGCATTTGTGCGAGTTTAAGCTATTGGCATTGTCCTTTACAATGCCAATAGCTTAAACTCGCGTAAATGCGACACCTATTGCATTGCAAATGCTTGTTAAGCAATGGGACCACCGAGGCAGGTTTCCAGCTCAGAGGCACCTGGGCCACCATAAAAGAGTTCTTCAAGAGGTCTCCAAAGACGGGAAGGAGCTCATCCATTCTGCTCTCCAAGATCCCAGAAGGTGCCGGATCAAGAGGGGAGCCAGACTTAAGTAAAGCCATGCAAGTCTGTAACTCTGAAAGCGCAGTAGAATTAAACTGTAAGAATTTTTCAGGGTCTGTAGAAGGCTCAAACCAGACGTCAAGACATGGAGCATTGCTGGCAGCCTCTGAAAAGGAGGAATAGATACCTACTACCTTATCAGAGAAATAGTCTGCCATACTATTGCAACTATCCTCAGACGAGGCGACATCCACTGAGACACGATCCAACGAGGATAAAGATTTAACAATCGCAAATATCTCTCTAGAAGAGGTTTGTGCTGACTCAATTTTATTTGCATAAAAAACCCGATGCACATGCCTGATACGACTATGATAAGAGTTCAAAGCTAGACAATATATCTCCTTACTAGTTTGATCAAAATTCATACGCTGTGTACCCTCGCATCGTTTGCAATTGCTTTTGAGCATGGCAAGTTCCTCAATGAACCAGTCCACTGAGGGTTTAGTTCAATGTGATACCCTCTCCACTACAGAAGCAATACAATCAAGAGCCCCAGAAATCCAATGATCCCCTTGGATATTAGCAGTGGAGACACAGTTGTCCAGGTTAGGGTGGGTTTTGGCCAGGACCTTGGTAAAGTTGCTGGTAGTGACCTTGGCCCATCTCCTGGATCTAAACCTTTGACCAGAAATCGAACTAGAAGAGACTTTAAGCATGGAAACCTGAAAGGGGGTAGCTAAGTGATCCGACCAATGAGAGGTAGGGGAGGATCAGCCACAAGCTTATTTAAGTTTGAAAAAATCAGGTCGAGCCTATGCCCACTCTTATGAGTAGGCCAAGAAACTAATTGTAGCAATTGAAGCCCTGCTAAATCTGTACATAGCGCTGTTTCCAAAGGACAGGAGAGATCCTCAAAATGGAAATTAAGATCCCCTATCACGGTAAATTTAGATTAATGTAAAACCAGAGAAAGGAGAAGAATTGAAGTTTGGGTGGGCTCTAAGCCCTCTGTACATAAACAAAATGTCTTACACACAGCAGCTCATGCCCGATTACTTACTGGTAAATATCATTATCCTTAGTCCTTATTGTCCTTGTCATGGTCATTACTTTTGTGGTGAACTCCCTCGGACCTGACCTGACCTCAGATTACGGCTGGACCGACAAGTTCCTCTGCCCCACTGCATACCGCTTTTGACTACTTTGTATCCACTGGAGGTATTTGGGATCTCGTTGTTGTCGGCACTTTATACAGCCCCATGCAGAGACGGAACTTCTGTACTGCATTTGAGGATATGTTCGAATAGATAAACTGTCTACATATCAGCCACTTCATCAGAGCTACTCCCTGTTTCTACTTCCCACGCCTTGAGAAAGCCCCAGGCCTCTGCGCTTAGAGTGGACGAAACACGTGTTGACTGTCTCTTGCATAGATTGTGGTTCTGACTTTGGAACCCCATATAATAGAAATAAAAAAACATGTCGCTCTAATCCAGGATTACAGACTTCTAGAATACATTGGAACTACAAAACAATGCAATATACCCCAACACAGCTCTGTCCTTTATCTTCTTGTGATCTTGTGACCCTGATTGGTACCCACAAAAGTCACAAAGAAATGTTAAGACTTTCTATACTCCTCAGACCTCTAGAGGTAAATTTCAACCACCCTCTTCACATATGAAAGAGTTCCTCCTCCCTAGAAGTTGGAGTGGGATAAAATACAGGTAACAACACTTCTTGCTTCCTATGTAACTTGGATGCTATCTTGGGAAGGCAAGCTTCATTGGGTCTAAACAAAACCCCGTCCTCTAGAATTTTCAAGAAAGGAGATGTGCTCCCAGCTCACGAATTCTCCTAAAAGACTAATAGCCACTAGAAATGCCATCTTAAACAGCAAGTATTTTAACACAACAGAAATCAGTGGCTCAAAAGTAACCCTGGGCAAAGCACTACGCTACGCTCGCGTAGTTTGCGAAGTTTACGCTACTTCGCACAACGCGAATTGCACGTAGCACAGTGCAAACACGCGTAGCGTAGCGTAGTGCAGCGGTCATTTTTGCTTGCTCGCGGTCCTCAACGTCAAGTTGGCGACCGCGAGCAAGCAAAATGACATCCCGGCGAGATTCTCAACGCAGGGAGGTCAGGTTTCTCATTGCGAGTGGTCGCGTATGCTCGCGACCGCTCACGATGAGAAACTACCAGTTCGCGTTGAAAGCTGCCGCTCGAGTAAAAATCTACTCGAGCGGCAGTAAAAGACAGCTCGCACTGTGCAAGATGCCATTTTCAATGATTGCACAGTGCGGACAAGCATCCGGCACTGTGCAATCATTGCGAACAGTGCACTACGCAGTTCGCGTAGTGCTACGCGTAGTTCGCGTAGTGCGAACTGCACTTTGCGTAGCTTCGCGTAGCGCTACTTCGCGAACTACGCCCCGGCTTACTCAAAAGGCACCCACTGGGGGGCGTGGCTTGGCCGTCTAACATGGCGGATGTGCTCTAGCGAGGCTCCCGTAGCCTGCCATTAATCCGCTGCTTATCCTGCAGTTTCCGTGTGCATCCTCCTGTCTTGGTGCCTGCGGATGCCTGGAGACCTTGTACCGTAGCAACTGAGGGCCCTTCTGAACCGCCCTGGTGCAGTCGAGTCGCGGAGACCCAGCGACATGACGGCCTGATAGCCGCGGGGCACGCCGCCTGCCTCTCTGGCGCCCGCTTCATTGCAGATATCAACGCCTGGAGCGGCGGTGCAGCGGACGTGGGGCTGGACCGGCCGGATCCCTGAGGGTCGAATCGAGTGGGGGCATGGGGCTTGTCCATCCCCCACGCGCCTCCGGCCTCGGCGCGGCCTGATTGCTGGTCGGGAGACCTCCCTGTTGTGGCAGCGTCCGTGGCACCTGGGCCCGCTGTGTGGCGCTGGGTGTAGGTGGAGTGGATGCCCCCTTTGTCGGAACCCGGCCGAGCCCGGTGGATCCGGCCTGGACTTTGCTGCCTGCCCTGTGAGTGGTGACTGCGGGCGGTGGCGAGAGCCGCTGTCTTGGGCTGCGCGGCAGCCGTTACATAGCCGAGAACAGGGGGTGCGGGGCCGCGGCTGCTTCCGTCTGCCTACACCCGGAGGCCTGCTACATTGCGGCGTTTGGTGCCATGTAAGCCTCAAGCCCCGGCTCCACTTTAGACCCGGCTGCAGTGGGCTCAAGCGCTCCGTCCATCATCCCCTTTTGTATCGCTTTGTTCGCCCTAAGTTGGCAGGGTATGCCCAGACGTGGGTCCCTTGCTCACTTTGCCACTGGATTCAAGCTAGCCTGGCTGATGACGGCTGAATAGCCAGAAACCGGTCCCAGGATGCTTGTTTCCGGTCCAGGGAAGACATGGTTTGGCAGTTCGGGCTGGACTGTTCCCATGAGGCACAGGGTCAGACTGATTTGCATATGGCCATGTCTGAACTGGGGTGGTGGAGTGAGCTAAAGAATGATGATGGATTAAACCCAGATCAGTTGACTGGGGGTGAGTGTTTGATTAGCTCAAGCGCTCCGTCCATCATCCCCTTTGGATCGCTTTGTTCGCCCTAAGTTGGCAGGGTATGCCCAGACGTGGGTCCCTTGCTCACTTTGCCACTGGATTCAAGCTAGCCTGGCTGATGACGGCTGAATAGCCAGAAACTGGTCCCAGGATGCTTGTTTCCGGTCCAGGGAAGACATGGCTTGACAGTTTGGGCTGGACTGTTCCCATGAGGCACAGGGTCAGACTGATTTGCATATGGCCATGTCTGAACTGGGGTGGTGGAGTGAGCTAAAGAATGATGATGGATTAAACCCAGATCAGTTGACTGGGGGTGAGTGTTTGATTAGCTCAAGCGCTCCGTCCATCATCCCCTTTGGTATCGCTTTGTTCGCCCTAAGTTGGCAGGGTATGCCCAGACGTGGGTCCCTTGCTCACTTTGCCACTGGATTCAAGCTAGCCTGGCTGATGACGGCTGAATAGCCAGAAACCGGTCCCAGGATGCTTGTTTCCGGTCCAGGGAAGACATGGCTTGGCAGTTTGGGCTGGACTGTTCCCATGAGGCACAGGGTCAGACTGATTTGCATATGGCCATGTCTGAACTGGGGTGGTGGAGTGAGCTAAAGAATGATGATGGATTAAACCCAGATCAGTTGACTGGGGGTGAGTGTTTGATTAGCTCAAGCGCTCCGTCCATCATCCCCTTTGGTATCGCTTTGTTCGCCCTAAGTTGGCAGGGTATGCCCAGACATGGGTCCCTTGCTCACTTTGCCACTGGATTCAAGCTAGCCTGGCTGATGACGGCTGAATAGCCAGAAACCGGTCCCAGGATGCTTGTTTCCGGTCCAGGGAAGACATGGCTTGGCAGTTCGGGCTGGACTGTTCCCATGAGGCACAGGGTCAGACTGATTTGCATATGGCCATGTCTGAACTGGGGTGGTGGAGTGAGCTAAAGAATGATGATGGATTAAACCCAGATCAGTTGACTGGGGGTGAGTGTTTGATTAGCTCAAGCGCTCCGTCCATCATCCCCTTTGGTATCGCTTTGTTCTCCCTAAGTTGGCAGGGTATGCCCAGACGTGGGTCCCTTGCTCACTTTGCCACTGGATTCAAGCTAGCCTGGCTGATGACGGCTGAATAGCCAGAAACCGGTCCCAGGATGCTTGTTTCCGGTCCAGGGAAGACATGGCTTGGCAGTTCGGGCTGGACTGTTCCCATGAGGCACAGGGTTAGACTGATTTGCATATGGCCATGTCTGAACTGGGGTGGTGGAGTGAGCTAAAGAATGATGATGGATTAAACCCAGATCAGTTGACTGGGGGTGAGTGTTTGATTAGCTCAAGCGCTCCGTCCATCATCCCCTTTGGTATCGCTTTGTTCGCCCTAAGTTGGCAGGGTATGCCCAGACGTGGGTCCCTTGCTCACTTTGCCACTGGATTCAAGCTAGCCTGGCTGATGACGGCTGAATAGCCAGAAACCGGTCCCAGGATGCTTGTTTCCGGTCCAGGGAAGACATGGCTTGGCAGTTCGGGTTGGACTGTTCCCATGAGGCACAGGGTCAGACTGATTTGCATATGGCCATGTCTGAACTGGGGTGGTGGAGTGAGCTAAAGAATGATGATGGATTAAACCCAGATCAGTTGATTGGGGGTGAGTGTTTGATTAGCTCAAGCGCTCCGTCCATCATCCCCTTTGGTATCGCTTTGTTCGCCCTAAGTTGGCAGGGTATGCCCAGACGTGGGTCCCTTGCTCACTTTGCCACTGTATTCAAGCTAGCCTGGCTGATGATGGCTGAATAGCCAGAAACCGGTCCCAGGATGCTTGTTTCCGGTCCAGGGAAGACATGGCTTGGCAGTTCGGGCTGGACTGTTCCCATGAGGCACAGGGTCAGACTGATTTGCATATGGCCATGTCTGAACTGGGGTGGTGGAGTGAGCTAAAGAATGATGATGGATTAAACCCAGATCAGTTGACTGGGGGTGAGTGTTTGATTAGCTCAAGCGCTCCGTCCATCATCCCCTTTGGTATCGCTTTGTTCGCCCTAAGTTGGCAGGGTATGCCCAGACGTGAGTCCCTTGCTCACTTTGCCACTGGATTCAAGCTAGCCTGGCTGATGACGGCTGAATAGCCAGAAACCGGTCCCAGGATGCTTGTTTCCGGTCCAGGGAAGACATGGCTTGGAAGTTCGGGCTGGACTGTTGCCATGAGGCACAGGGTCAGACTGATTTGCATATGGCCATGTCTGAACTGGGGTGGTGGAGTGAGCTAAAGAATGATGATGGATTAAACCCAGATCAGTTGACTGGGGGTGAGTGTTTGATTAGCTCAAGCGCTCCGTCCATCATCCCCTTTGGTATCGCTTTGTTCGCCCTAAGTTGGCAGGGTATGCCCAGACGTGGGTCCCTTGCTCACTTTGCCACTGGATTCAAGCTAGCCTGGCTGATGACGGCTGAATAGCCAGAAACCGGTCCCAGGATGCTTGTTTCCGGTCCAGGGAAGACATGGCTTGGCAGTTCGGACTGGACTGTTCCCATGAGGCACAGGGTCAGACTGATTTGCATATGGCCATGTCTGAACTGGGGTGGTGGAGTGAGCTAAAGAATGATGATGGATTAAACCCAGATCAGTTGACTGGGGGTGAGTGTTTGATTAGCTCAAGCGCTCCGTCCATCATCCCCTTTGGTATCGCTTTGTTCGCCCTAAGTTGGCAGGGTATGCCCAGACGTGGGTCCCTTGCTCACTTTGCCACTGGATTCAAGCTAGCCTGGCTGATGACGGCTGAATAGCCAGAAACCGGTCCCAGGATGCTTGTTTCCGGTCCAGGGAAGACATGGCTTGGCAGTTCGGGCTGGACTGTTCCCATGAGGCACAGGGTCAGACTGATTTGCATATGGCCATGTCTGAACTGGGGTGGTGGAGTGAGCTAAAGAATTATGATGGATTAAACCCAGATCAGTTGACTGGGGGTGAGTGTTTGATTAGCTCAAGCGATCCGTCCATCATCCCCTTTGGTATCGCAGTGAGTGTGTCGGCGGTCGAGTCGGACCGCATCAGGGAGCGGTGGCGACCGCTGTGGTTCCTGGACCCGCCCGGCCTGGACTTGAATGCAGGATTTTCCCTGCGACGGTTATTGGAGCCAGAGCCATGTTGCAGGGCCGGATCTGTAAAGATGGCGGCCGTGCCTAGACGGTGAGACACAGTGGGATATATATCAGGCTCATGCATGCAGAGAGACTATTACCCAGGCATATGTTCCACAACACGCATCCTGCTGGAGCCTCTGGAGCTCTGTTCAGTTGGCAACGTGGAGCACCTACTACCCTTCATACTTACCTCTGTGGCATACTACAGATTTGATCACCTCCTGGGTGCTGTGCCTGGCGCTGGCTGTTGGGGGGCCCTGATCTACAGCCTACATCATCGTTGCGCTGGGGACCGGGGGCTGTGCTTTGATGCCCGTTAGGGGATGTTGGGGTGCCTAGCTCGCAGAGGCAGCCAAACGAGGTTTGGTGCGGCTTGTGAGTGCGGTGGCCCCACCTGGTCTAGCCCTCCCCCCGCTGTAGCACCCATACCTGGTGTGTGCATCCAGCTCCTTCCTACAGGCGCAGCAGGAGATAGCTGTGTCCCAGTATCTGGATCGGGCCCACACCCCTCTACCCCGCAGTTCTTCATAATGGCGAAGGTCAAGCCGCCTGGTGCATTCTCCAAACAATGCACATTAGATAAATATACTGGGTCGGTGGCTTCAGGACCTTCGCTGGGTGGCCCAGAGGCGTCTATGCCGGACAATGCGGCACTGCTGGCAGCAATCACACAGTCAAGAGAAACACTGAAGACCAAGATAGGTGCTGTGGGCGCAGATGTTATGTTGCTGCGGCAGGATCTCCGGAACGGCGTGCAACGTATCGCAGAAACAGAGTCCCGAATCTCGAACGTGGAAGATACAGTGGGCACGCTACGGAAAAAAGTGACTACTCTTGAAACACTCACACGGGGCTTGGTGACACGAGTGGAGGACGCGGAGGGACGTACCCGTAGAAACAATCTCCGCTTCATTGGATTTCTGGAGGGATGCGAAGGAAATAATGCGGAGGAGTTTCTCGCCGCGTGGCTCAGGGGATGGCTCGCACCAGATGCACTTTCCTCATGTTTTGTGTTGGAGAGCGCCCACCGCGCGCTGCTGCAGAAGCCGCCGCCAGGGGCCTGTCCTCACCCAATAATACCCCGCCTCCTTAACTATAAGGATAGAGACACAATCCTACAACAGGCGAGAGCGAAGGGTTCCCTTACTTACGATTCCCAGCGCATCTTAATATTTCCGGACTATACTAGGCTTGTACAGCAGCGCTGACAGTCATTTCTTGAGGCTAAGGCCCATCTTAGGGGTCTCAAGCTCCCGTACTCCCTCCTGTACCCGGCGCGCCTACGGGTGGCGTACCAGTCGCGCACCTACTTTTTCGAGTCTCCGGTGGAGGTATTCCAATGGCTTGAAGAAACTGTGAAGATTAAACCTCATACTCCGCCCCAGGTTGACTCGGACTCCTCGTCCAGTGGACCCGGACGCGGTCCCCTCACGACAGATGGTGGGCAGAGACGTCATTCGCGCTCTAAGAAAAGATCCAAGACTCGTAGTAAATCCCGCAAGAGACCCTCTGATGATCAGGCGGAACCCTCAGCATCTTGAACAATGCATCTCCAAGAACTGTAACTATTCAAGCTACATGACACCTAAATGATATGTATATGCAGGCTTTCATTGTATAATGAGTCCCTGATCCCTAGTTCTAACTATGTGCAGGAGGCTCATACTGGGGATCCATTGGCTGATTGTCGCCACTACCCCCTGTTGGGGCCTGTGGCTATATCATGCCGCAACAGATACTTCCATGTTTGTGAGGTATTGGGGTGGGGGGTTGGTTGGGGAATTTGATTGGGAGTTTTTGTTGTTTTCTATTGATGCAACTGTATCTCCGTATATGTGTGATTTTGGGATTGTAATTGACACTCTATCGGCCGTACCCATCTATATGTTTCAGTGTCAGTCATGATGCAAGACCCGACTGGAAATAGGGGCAGGGAGCTTCGAGTTATTAGTTGGAATACCAACGGCCTCCTTGATAAGATCAAAAGGGGTGCTGTGCTGCGGCAGGCCAAGCGCTACAGAGCCGATATCTTATTCATACAAGAGACCCACCTAATGGGCACCAAGGCGCCTTGTTTGGGGAGGTTTGGCTATGCACAAATTTACCATGCCGGATTCACTAGAGGTTCCTGGGGGTTTGCGATCCTCATACATCGTAGCATCCCCATTATAAACAGCAAAACATGGTCGGACCCCCAGGGTAGGTTCATCATGATATATGGAACATTGTACGGGGAACCCATGGTTTTGGGTAGTGTCTATGCCCCCCACCACCCCCTCCTGTGGACCCTTGTGGAGCGATTGACAACGCTCTGGACCGAACTCCAACCAGGCCTAACATTGGTCGGGGGAGATTGGAATGATGTTCTATGCCCGTCAAAAGATAGATGGCACGCCGCGGTGCGAGTGACGCATCCCAGGATTCCAAATTACTGCCCCTGGTTCAAGGTCTGGGGTGGGTAGACTCGTGGAGGACTTTGCACCCCACCGCACACGAATACACGTATTTTTCCAGAGTCCACGAGTCCTTTTCTCGCCTCAACTACATTTTCCTCTCTGCGGCCCACACCCACAGACTACTTTCCACAGACATTTTTCCTAGGGGCCTGTCAGACCATTCACCTGTCTCCTTGCACCTGTCTCTAGATCCCAGGCGCTCCCAGTTCCGGTGGCGCCTATCGCCCTGGCAACTGCATGACGAAAAATATAGATCGCACATTCATGGGTCAATAGTGGAATATTTTCTACAGAACGCGGGTACGGTTGACTCTCCCGTTATTGTATGGGAGGCGATGAAGCCTACTCTTAGGGGAGCAGACATCGCCTTTTGCGCCGCTAGACGCCGACAGTGCCGGGATAAATTATTGCAAATAGAAGCCCAGTTGCTTACCCTCGAACGCGCGAGTAGGGACGTGAAGGGACATGTTGCGTGCCGACAATTGCTGAATATGCAGCAGATGTACGCCAGAGAGATCCTAGATGAGGCCTGGCTTTGCTGGCTAGCCACCCACAGCTGGATTTATCAGTGGGGGGACAAATCTAGTGCATTGCTGCACCATCTCTGTCAACAGACGTTGCGCCCCCAGACACTCCTAAGTATACAGAGTTCAGATGGGTCAACTCTTACGGACCCGTCACTCATTGCTGATTGCTTTGCCTCATACTTTGAAGAATGATATGCTCCCCATGAAACCATCTCTGCAGAACTCGTCCAGAAGTTCATAGACGACTTTACCCCTCGGGCCCTCTCTGATGAGGTGCGGGAGACGCTAGATGTACCCTTGTCAGTAGAAGAATTACTGACCGCACTACTCGATATGTGAGTGGGAAAGGCGCCCGGTCCGAGCGGCTTCCCATGCGAATTGTTTCAGAAGTATCATCCACAACTGTTAACTCCTTATTTTGCGGCTCTTGAGGCGTCCGCGGAAGGCGGGAGTCTCCCGCCGGACTGGAGGCATACGGAGATTGTTGTATTCTTGAAGCCGGGCCGACCCCTGGAACAATATTCGTCATATCGCCCGATATCTCTGCTCAATGTAGAGGCCAAACTCTTAGCCAAGGTGATCGCCAACCGCCTGGTCCCCCATATCACGGATTTGGTTCATCCAGATCAGGCAGGCTTTATGCCTGGCCGCACTACACAACATAATATCAGACCCGCACACAACCCCATAGCTGCAGTTGACAGACTTGAGGACCCCGCTGCGCTCCTCCTTGCAGACATGAATAAGGCCTTTGATTCTCTTAGCTGGACCTATCTATTCGCCTTACTCGGCCGTCTAAATATTGGTCCCCATCTGTTGAACCTTATCCGTCTACTTTATACCGCCATAACAGCATCATTCCGAGTGGCTGACTCGGCTTCCAGACGCTTCCCCATCGGGCGCGGAACACGCCGGGGTGTCCACTCTCCCCATATCTCTTTGCGCTGGCTATGGAGCCGCTGGCGGCTTGGATAAGGATAGATGCGCAGGTGCGTGGCTTCGAATGGGCACCGGGAGCCTCCGACCGCATAGCACTGTATGCAGACGATGTGTTATTCTTTCTCACAAATCCTGATCGGACAGGTCCGCGCCTCCTCCGCATTATGCACATTTTTGGGGAGACCTCCGGCCTCTATATGAATCAGTTAAAATCCTTTTTGTGGCCACTGCGGGGCCGGGATCGATTGAGCGACTGGTCACGGGAGGTAATTGTGGTTCCAGATGGCTTTAAATATTTGGGCGTGTTCCTTTCGACGTCCCAGACTTTGGCATGGGACAAGAATCGTGCCCCTTTGTGGGCACAGGTCAGTGTTCAGAAGCGTGTGTGCTCCCACATACCTCTATCTCTCTTTGGCAGATCTGCCATCTTTAAGATGATCTCTTTACCCCGTCTCCTCTAGCAACTCCAAAACCATCCATATCCAATTCAGCCGACGTGGTTCCGCCAGTTAAACGCCATTTTGGCCCGCTTTCTATGGGGGGGCAGTGCATCACGGGGGGCCCTGAGGACCTGTATCCAATCTACATATTCCGGGTGAGTGGCCACCCCGGATGTCCAGGCATATTATATGGCCGTACACCTTCTCGTCCTCAATGATTGGTAGTATGGCGACCGGAGAGACCCGGCGTATGCTGTGGAGCGTTGGCTACTGGGAGATATTGCCTTAATACGGCCCTCTACTCTGCAGCGTTGCTTGGGAGGCTGCTGCCCGCGACCACTACGGTCTTCAAGATTTGGAAATCTACACTTTGCACGATGGGTTGGTGGGGGAAACTCACGCGGGAGACTCCTTTGTGGAACAATGGGCAGCTACCACAGCTGGCTCAATTATCTGGCTTTCGGGGCTGGGAAGCCATTGGAATAGACACGGTGGGTGCGGTTATACGTGGCGGCACGTTAAAATCTTTCCTAGAAATTCAAACTGAATATGATGTGCCCCATACACAATTCTATCGATATCTTCAGTTTAGACATGCCTTCATCCCATATCTATCACAACAATGGGAGATACCTGAATTCAATCCCATTGAGGCAAGGGTCTTTATGGGTGAGCCGGGGGATCATAAAATAACTAAAATCTATTGTACACTTATTAATAACGCGCCCACAACATTGCATAAAACTAGAGAGGCATGGCAACATGATTTGGGCCCCTTATACGAGGACGATTGGGTGGAAGCTTTGGCATCTCCGTGTAGTGCAGTAATAGCGGCTCGCCTATGCCTCATCCAGTTTAAATATCTACATAGAGCCTATTACACTAGACACAGACTGTGGCGTGCTGGCTTGATTGCATCCCCACATTGCTTGCGGTGTGGGTCTATGAAGGGTACTTTCCTACATACGGTATGGTCCTGCCCAACACTGTCGAGGTTCTGGAGGAGAGTGATTGCGTGTCTATCTGAGGTTTTGGGGTGGGATGTTCCCTTCTCCCTGCGACTAGCCATGCTGCATATTACGGAGGGACTGGGTGGTAACAGGTACAAGCGTCACCTATTGTTCCTTGGCCTTACGTTAGCCAAAAGAGACATCGCCCAGGCCTGGAAAGATGAATCCCCGCCGTTGATTGGGGTCTGGAAGAAGGGCTTGGACTTTTGTATGGGTCTGGAAATCCCGGTCTTTGAAGCGAGAAGATGCCCTCGGAAGCATTTTAAAATTTGGAAAAGGTGGGCGGACTATAGAGGAATATATCTGGAGCCTCCCTCCCCCCCTTCTACTATCGAAGAACAATCGATATGAGTACACTGGACTGGAATTTATACAACATACATACTGGATCTGAGTATGGGTGGCTGAAACTCTCCCTATTTATGAGACGTTTTTACTTTCCTGGTAGATATTGTGTGGCACTGTTACTTGTTTTTCTAAAATGTTACTTCGCAACTTATTATTTGTGTGAACGATATTCTAGTATCATTGAAAATGTTGATATCATCATATGTCACTCAGTATACATATTGCAGATGCCCGTTGAGGCATCACCTTTGTCTTGGCTGTCAACAATAAAATTATGTTGTGAAAAAAAAAAGGCACCCACTGTAGAGCTTTTAGTACAAGAGGCAAATTCTGCAGAGAAACAGAGGGTCTAGACAAAGATCTAGAGGTAAAGAGTCTAATTACAAAGCCGAAACCCTTACTGGAATCAGACTAAGACTCTCTAAAGGCCTTTATCGCCGCCCATTGAGCCCCTAGTGTTGTTACTGCCGAGGACAGAGAAAATCTCACATTGAACTGCTAAAAGGGATTTAGAAAAACACCATACTTCAACCTTTTCTCCAGTGTTTGGAGTAGGACTTCAAGATAGAAGGGCACCTAGAGCCCTGAATAACCTCAGCTAAATGTTGAGGCACCAACCTTTCTCTGAAGGCCACCTGCTCTGAGAGGGAAACAATGGAACCTTCCAAGGAGGAGGGGTTGCCAAACTCCTTAACAGTGGAAACCAAGAGGGGTGGGGCCAAAATGGGCCACTACAATAAACTCCACCCTCTCCCTCTGAACTCTTGAAAGCAGGCAAGGATTCAGAGGAATTTGGTGGGCATGCATATGGCAGAAGAGGAGGCCATGTGAAGATAAAACATCTGCCCCCCATACTTTTTGATCCAGGTATTAGAGAAGAATTTCAGAAAGCAGGCCTATATACGGGTCCCCGAACCAAACTGTTGTCTGTCCTGATCAACATATGCTTATTAAAAATGTCTCATCTTAAATGTAGCATCACCTGGAAAAATCCAGACAACTCCTTTCTGTTTGACGTTCTGGTTTTGTCCTTTGGTGACCACTTCCCCTGAGCCTCTTTGCTCACCAACACTGAACCCCAAATGGGCATCCATTGTTATGATAATCTCTGGAGGAGAATGAAGCGGAAATCCCCTGCTCAAATGATCCTTCTTCAGCCACCACTGTAGTTGACCCTTGATCAGATTCGTAATTGGGATACTTCTCTGACAGTCCATGGAAGACGGTTTCCAATATACTGTCAGATGAGCCAACAGTGGTCTCATATGAAGTATTGCCCAGGGGACTAGAAATACATACTAAGCCATGTGGCCCTGAACTTTTTGCCACATCCTTACGAGAGCCTCCAACCACGACAACAGGGATGAGAGAGTTGTTCTAGCCTTGCTGCTTACTCTGGCAGAAAAAACATGTCTTGGTCTGTCCTGAAATGGGCTCCAATGAAAGTTCTGTCCTTAGAAGGACCCAATCTGTTAAGTCCATGGTTATTAAAAGGCTCTGTCCAGTATTAAAGGAATGATCCTAGGAACCACCTCCATGTTGAATGGAATCTTCTTTATCCATTTGTTTGTTAATATAAAATCGGTGCATTCATCGATGAAAATGAAATCTCATTCTTATTAACAGAATCGCCCGTTGTGAACTCCACATCAACCTCGAATAGCAAATATGTAGTCAAGCAGTCCCTGAGACCAAGGCCCGGGATTGCTGATTGATAGGTCACAGGTGGGTGGGTGTGTAGCTGTCAGGCAAATGCTTGGGCAGGAAACTCTTGATTAATCCCACAGAAAGGCACAGCGACATTATAGGAGTCAAGGGAGATTGCCCCAATAAAGCACACATGGCCAGAGGGGGTACACGTGCTCCTAAAACACCATAAAAAGTCAGATGCCACATGAGTTAGGAACACATAGCCAATCAGGACCTAGCACACACAGTGATCAGGCACTGCCCATGCCAGAGATCTGGGCACATTATCGACTGGCCACATTGTGTCCATGCAAGGTCGAGACCCACCTTTGGTAACCATTAGACAATTAATTTCCAACTCCAAAGGCAGCAACCAACATTCCTCGCCATATATGGTAATCCGGAAACTTTTATAACCCATCATGTTTTGTATAAAAGATGGACACATACTGATTGTAAATTGAGACAGTCCGCAGACCTTGCGCCTGTAACTGTTCTCCCGGCCATAATGTTTAATTAAACAAACTGTTTCTGTTTTGTCTTCTATTATTTAAGGGATTTTGAAATCAAGCAACATTTTGGCGAGCCAGATAGGAGCTGATTGGGACCTCAAACCCGACTGCAGCCGAAGGAAGGAGACCCCCGCCTGGACGGATTCATGATTGCACAACAAGACAGGTGGGCAGACACCGCAATTGATTGGAAGTTCTGCTGAATCCCCGGGTTGGAGGTCCATCCTGAAGCAGCCGTCACAGAGGGAAGAGACTACATCAAAATCTCAAGCATAGTCTAAAGCATTTTAGTATATGGTAACCTAGGAAGAAGCATGAAAAGATGACCTAAATGCTTGTGCCACTGACAGGGTCTGACATATTACCTATTTTATATGCCCCAACTGAAACAGTCGTAAGGCAGCCTTTGAGGTGTTCCTGCAGAAGTCACCTTTCTTCGATAGCTGAGTACGCTACTTAAGGTGAAGATAGCCCTTGATAACTCCCAGGACGTTGATTTTTGAGATACAGCTATCCTGATGGGGTGAAATTGATACCTCAGTCCCATAGTTTTCTAGTTCAATGATTTCTCAGTGCTAAGAGGTTTCCTAACACCCTTAGTATCTAGAAGGAGTATGGGAGGTACATCTAACTAGGACCCTGGGCGTTTAACAGGGTGAAATTCGGACATAGGGAAAAAAATGGACTCAGGAAACTGGGTGTAACTTTTGTGTGGCCAAGAGGGGCCAGTGATTCCCGAGTTATTACGATATGGTTTCTATGATTATCGCCTTTGTTTAGGAGCAGCTATTGGCAGACTATCCAGCTCACTTAGGAACCTGTTCCATGCAAGTCTTCTCTGTTTAGAGGATAACATGTGCTGAGAGCGTACTCATTTTTTGGCAAGGTAATTTTTTCTGTCAACCATTATTGTACTGTATTATGTATATGATGATATTGTATTGATTGTTTATTGCAAACTGTATTATGTGAAAAAACTGAGATCATGCACATGCTATTCTAATATATCGCATATTCGCACTGTGTTGTAATTTGTAAGAGTGCACTACATACGATTTCCCCTACGATTAGATAAACAAAACTACAAAACGTCATTTGAGTTGTATTTATCCAAATTGCTAAAATTGCCATGCATTGAAGCATATGGAAGCTAGGTTCCTCAAACAGATAAAGAGAATTAATACGTTTTGCCAAGAGTGGCATTTACACACATAGGCACACACATTTCCCTGGCCTAAAGAGGGAACATTTGACACAAATATAACTGAACAGACTAAAACACATAAAAACTAAATATGCAGGACAAAAGAAAGACAAAAGAGAGTTGATGTTAGAATTATGAAGAAGCTAAAACCGATAGCCTCACATTGTTAATAGGGAGCAAGGCGTCAGCACCTCCCCCACCATATGCAGGAATGGATGTACTCACATCAGCTCCCCCTGCATTAGAATATTCAAATCCAACAATAGTAGAAGCTGACAAGCCCCCACCAAAAAAAAGGACAGTGTGGTCTAAGCCCAAGAAAACCTAAAGCAAGGGAGCCCAGATGCCTCCAGCACAGCCCAAGTCCCTAGGGAAGGTCCCCAAAAGCTCGACTCCCCGTCCACAATGCTCAACACATGACACCTCAAAGGCAAGTAAAGCACACACTCTCACTAGTTCAGGCGGGCGTAAACGAGTGTCAAGAAGGTTTGTGGCGGTTCTTGATAGCAACTCAGTGAGCTCGGGAGAGGAAGGGAGCTCCAGTCCCCTGGGAACCAATAACAAGGGTGAGGCTACAGAGATTGCCCAAGTAGCCAAGGAGGAAATGGAGAGTGAATTTGAAGGTAAAACCAGGCCAACGAAAGCAGAGCGTAGCTCAGAGCAAAAGAGACAGGCCATATGGCGCGTGGAAGAGAGGCGTGAGCTGATGCTACAGAGAGAAAGGGCACGCAGCCAGGAGTTAGAGCAGGAGTACAGGACAGCGTGCTCTTTACATTATAGAAGCGGGCCAGGTACAGGGCGCAGCGCTGGGAAGAATTGGAGGTAGACGAAAGTCTACTAGCAGAGCTCAGAGTCACACCGTCCAGTCGACAAAAGAGAGGGGCTGACCAAGAAATAAGGAACAAGGCAGCCTGGTACTTACCCTCCCGCGACGCAGGAAAAACAAAATGGCACCTGTGCGCACACATGAGGGAAGCAGCAACGAGGATACGCGCTGCTCTGCACGGGTGCATGACAAAGATAAAATAACCCAGAGAGTGATAATAGCCAAAAAGGAAGGTGAGACGTTTGCTTACCTGTTTTGCGACCTATTAGCAGATTGGACTGAGGAGAGCGACCAATATGAGGTCTTGGCCGAGGGAAGTCCAGTTTGAGCCAGAAGACTAGGCATCAGCGGAGGATTGCATCAGGCATGAAGTAGGAAACCCAGTTGGAAGTCCCTCTACATGCAGCAATACCTCGCAAGATGGGAGCGCTACGTTGAGGAGAAACGTGTAGTCACCTAGAATGAAAATGTACCCGTTACTGCAGAAGGGCGCGGCAGAGATTATATATGTGCCATGGGCCCAGATGGACAAAGAAGGGTTGAGAACAAAGTTGCCGTCATTGCTGGATGTGGCAGGGAAATGGATTACATTCTTCGAGAAAAACAAGGCAGGTATACATTTTGCCATGGGTGACATTAAGAGCCTGCTAAGCAGCCTAGTTGGGGAGCAGACAAGTACAGTGTTCACCTGTGAGAAATGGGGTCTCTAGTGGGTAGTCGGTATACACCCTGTCCAAGTAGGGACCCTCACTGTAGTCAGGGTAAATAAGTTACACAGCTAAGATAACCCCTTCTCATCCCCGTAGTAGTTTGGCACGAGCCGTCAGGCTTATCTCAGAGGCAATGTGTTAATTATTTGTACACACACACACACAGTAACGCTACAAAAGGACTCCATACCAGTTTAGAAAAATAGGCAATATTTACCTGAGTAAAACAAGACCAAAACAATAAAAATCCAACATACACAAAGATATGAATTTTGCAAGAATAGACTTAAAAATACAGTTCCTTGAAGTCGATAGTCCCAACCAGGGCAATTGCGGCGGCGTGAACAAAATCAATCCAACAGTTCAGTGATACTGCACCATATAGACCCGCAAAACAGTAACTTTGGAAGTGATAAATCCTGAAGGACCTTGCGATGAAATCCGAAAATGAGGCGTCGCCGGCGTCGCTGGACATCAGTTCCGAAAGTCAGGCAGAAGTCGTTGAGGCCTGGGGTCACACGCGCTGGGGATCTAGCTCTGCGATTTTGAGGTCAGGAGCGCTGGCACCAGCGGAGCTGGGGGCTGAGATCTGTTTAGCGGTCGATGCGTTGTGCTCTTCACGAGCGGTGACCTGGAATCGGTGCTGGCAGCGACGCGGCGTTTGTGCTGAGCATTTGCGTTGGCAGACCAGTGGCTGCGATGTGAGACGGGGCAATGCGTCATGCTGTTGACAAGCAGTGCCTTCAGCCACGGTGCAGGAGCGGCGTCGGAGACGAAGTCGGAGTCAATGGCGCTGTCATCGGTACACCAGAGGCTGTGATGTCGTTGAGGCAATGTATCGTGATCTTTATGAGCGGTGCTCTCAGCTTCAGTGCAGGCAGCGGCGTCGATGACGACGTGAAGTGATGTCATCAGTGAGGCCGGGGCAGCGATGTTGTTACGGTCGATGCGTCATGCTCCTCACAAGCGGTAACCATGGCTTTGGTGGGCAAGCGGCGTCAGGGTGGCGTTGGGTTTGCTTTTCTGGAGGTTACAGCACAACCACTCAGTTCCAAGGGCCCAGGACTGATTTTGGCACCCCTTGGTAACACAGGACTCATGGCAGGAGAGTCCCAGTGCTGGTAACAAGATGTGGACGAAGTCTTTGCTATCCCTGAGACTTGCAACAGGAGACAAGCTCAACTCAAGCCCATGGAGAAACTTGGAAAGCAGGATGTAGAAAGCAAAGTCCAGTCCTTCCACTGCCCAAGACAGAAGCAGCAGGCCAACACAGCAAAGCAAACAGCAAAGTGTTAGCCCCTCCTGATAGCAACACAGCTCTTCTTTCTGGCAGAATGTCCTCAGTCCAGAAGTACTCTGAAGTTAAGGTGTCACAGCTCTAGTACTTATACCAGTTTCTGCCATTGAAGCAGGCAAACTTTAAAGGAAAGTCTTTGTAGTGCACAAGACCCTGCCTTTCCCTGACCTGGCTTCAGGCACAGAAACAGGAAGGGTGGAGACAGCTTTGTGTCAGGACAGGCACAGCCCTATTCAGGTGTCAGTGACAACTCCTCCTACCACTGTAGCTCAGGAAGGCCGATCAGCCTGGTGATGGCTCATCAGCATATGCAAGGCACACCTCAGCTCCCTTTGTGTGACTGTCTAGAGTGAATGCCCAACTGTCATCCTCACCCAGACGTGGTTTCTACCGGCAGGCAGAGGCACAGAATAGTTAAGCAAGAAAATTCCCACTTTCTAAAAGTGGCATTTTCAAACATGCAATTTTAAAACCAACTTCACCAAAAGATGTATTTTTAAATTATGAGTTCAGAGACACCAAATCTCTATCTGCTCCCAATGGGAAATTATACTTAAAAGATATTTCAAGGCAATCCCCATGTTACCCTATGGGAGCGATAGTCCTTACAATAGTGAAAAACGAAATTAGCAGTATTTCACTATTAGGACATGTAAAACACACCATTACATGTCCTACCTTTTCAATACACTGCACTCTGCCCATGTGACTGCCTTAGGCCTACCTTAGGGGTGACCTACATGTAGTAAAAGAGAAGGTTTGGGCCTGGCATGACGGGGCTGCATTTAATACACACAGGCAATGGATATGGACCACCCTGAGAGAAATATTCCCTGACTGCCCAGATGTAAGTGGGCTAATGGCAGACATCATGAAGCCAGAGGAAAGCATAAACTATTTCCTAAACAGAATGAGGGAAAGATGGGGTCAGAAAACAGGACAGCAGTGGGCCAACACAGACCCACAAGTAACATTTTTCTACAATATTTTGAAGAAAGGGTTACCCACCGAGATACAGAGTGGGCTGGACAGCGTAGTTATTTTATTTATTTTATTTGGTTTAGATACGAAACCCTGGCAGGAAATACAAGCTCATATACTCCACTACCATAAGAAAAATTAAGAAAAGGATAGAGAGAAGCTGGAGCAGACCCAAAAAGATACAGCAAAATTAGTACAGTTGAAAAAGACTGCCCTCAAGGGAGCAGCGATTACCGCAGCCATGCAGATGGCACCAGTCCCAATGGGGGCTCCAGCGCAAAACTTTAGAGGGTTCCAAACAGATAGTCCTGGAACATGAACAGGTTATGATAGTAGAGTCCAGGGAGGATGGCCACAATCAGACATTAGAGAGTGCTTCTATTGCCGTAGGTGGGGTCACCTGGTACAGGCATGCTGGATAAAGGCATACCACGAGCAGCAAAAGCAGCAGAGGTTAGAGAATAAGGGCCAGCCACCACAAAACCCCACATGACAGGATATGGTTAACGTCCCTCCTCAGTACCAAGTACAGGGTAATCAGAACATATCATACACTCAGTCGAAGGGAGGTCCACCATTCACCACACAACCGCAGCAGGGATCAAGTAATTGGGTAAGCACGTGGCAGCAGCAACCACAGATAGGGAACACAACACAACAGGGATTGGAGCCACAACCCCGGCAAGGAGGGTGACAGTGTGAGGAGGTAGCGCCTTCATGCAACCACTGAGCCAAAATTCACAGTAAAATAGACCCCCCCCCCTCCCCACAGTAAATGAAGACAGGTAATAATAATCCCAGCGACTTAACTCCTAGAAGTTCACCTCCGATGATAAAGACAACCAGCATCCCCATCCCCCTAAAAATTGTATCAGATCAGAAAGGACAACAGACAGCAATAGGAGTCCAAAAATGTTACTCGCGTCAAGGAATTCAGGGCTGCTTGGAACTGTTTCAATCAGGCGTCCACACTAGCGACAGAGTCATAAAATGGGAGCGCAGAATAATCAGGTTGCTTAAGGCGCCTACGGAAACAGGCCCCACTCTGCTGCTGATCCCCCAGGGTGGGGTTCACTGGCCACACCTTAGGGACAGGGCAGTCTGACAAGGGGGCGGGACAGTAAACTGTTTAAAAAGCAGACACCCAGGTGCTGCAGCAAAGTCTAATGGGAAGCATTCCAATCACCAAGCCCGAAGGACCCCATTTTCGGGCATCATGTCCACACTTAATGTTTCCTTCATGGCGTGTAGTCCCCATAGCACCCCAAATGCTCTAGGACCCTCCGAAGCGCAGGGAGCATGGGAGGGGGGGAGTTTAATAACAATTTTTAAAAAGGAAGACTTACCTGAAGCTGCCTCAGTGTTCTTCTCCCTGGTCCCAGCAGACGCTGGGACAGCATCAGAGACTCCCTGTGCAATCCCCGTGCTGCTCTCATGCGGGGATAGGCCTAAGCAGCCGGTTTGACGCTCTGCTCCAGCACAGGGAGTCCGTGCTGTTTCTCCAACCCGGCTGTGCAATACAGCTGGGCTGGAGAAACCTAAGTGCCCCTCCCTACACAAGATGGCTCAACCAGAAGGTGAAAAATAAAATGATGATAGAATATTGTTTTATTTTTCAGCTGCTGGCTCTGAGCCAGTGGGGCGATGCTCCTCTGCCATTGCGGAGGAGCCGCCCCTGGATAAGACCCTAAAATTCCACAGACCCCACACGCGAGAGTCAATAAGCGAATAGGCCTCAGCGTGATGACAAGTTTGAGGCTCCAGATGGAGGTTCACACAACCTTTCACCCTTCCAGAGATCGACAAGATGAGCACCAATTTTGTTAGGCAATAAACTACTGTATCTAATCTGATGAGCTAAAGAAACCCCAGCCAAAAGCTAGGGACAGCGGGTCCACCAGAAACGCTGATAGAAAGTGAAGTGTGGTCTGAGGGAGACGGGGTGCCAGGGATAGAGGCTTTCAAGCTCTACCCCTGCTCCAGATGGAAAGCAGGGCACTGGGTGCACCCCTTCCAGGCTCGCCTCCATTCCAAGCATAGTCCACTCACTTTGCTCCAACCTTGCAGGCACAATCCAGGAAAACAGTCGGCCTTGACTTCAAACCCTACGGGGGAAGTATAGGGGGGAGGGGGCACAGAGCAGCCTCTGGCCCTCTCCCCACGAGGCAAGGGAAACAAGGAATTATGTGACTCAAGGAAACTCCCAAACTGAAAGAAAACTGCCCACATTTAGCCCAAAAAGAAAATTCCAGATAAAAAGACGGGGTCTTGATCAGCCAAAGCCAGGTAACTGATGTCACAGGAGAGGGCCATGTAGCACATTATGTGCCGGGATCAGGGAGATGCACAATCATAAAAACGTGTTCCTGACACACTTTGCAAACACCAACAACCCCAAACGGCAACATGCCCCCTCTTCCCACATTTCCGCGCACATGTAGCGAACATACAAGGACTGAAAAACACAACTCACAGCAAGCGCAACTGAGGGTTATATCAAAACAGGAATCCACCAGCCGGAACATATCTCGGGAAGGGGCCGCACAGTAACCGCGCTCTTATGCACGCACCGGGAAAGGCGTTTTTGGAAATACTAGTGACACCCATAGAACCCCTGCTAAAGCCACAATCTTATCCCTCCCTGAACTCATGGGAACACTCCACAACATACCTAACACGGATCTGACCACCCAGAGCCAAAATGTTGGAAAAGGTCCAAAAACAAACTAGTAGGATAAGGGGGGGGGGGGCTCAACGGCTTATAAAAATAAGATCTGTCTCGTTATTAATGTTTATAGTAATCACCATTACTCCCCTAATCACTGAAAGACGTATCCAACAGGGTTCACCTACCGATACCTCACCAGATTGCGACTAGTAGGTTGATGTAAACACAGCCCTGTGGTAAAGTACAGATTGTCCAAAACCATTGAGAATGGAGCGTATGTAACTAAGCTGAATTAACAGTCAACAAAGCTCTTATTAAAAAACAGGAAGCCGCAAGGACAACGAAGTGCACCAATACCGACTTGTCATCAACCCCCACCACTCAAGGAAAAAGGACCATTACTGAACTTGCACAAATGGAAGAAAGAAAAAGTCAAGGCCCTCAGCAAGGGGTCTGCTTAACACCCATAGCCCTCAAAGAGGAGGGGGAAAGTGCGTGGGTGCGCCATCCAACATGCGGTCAAGTCCTTCCATGGCAATATCACCCTAGAACTAAAAACTGCAAACTTTCATGAACTGGTCAGAAGGAACACAGCCACGGGAGGAGCGCAGACGACTCCCAGTAGACCCATACCTAGAACTGCAGTGTTGCAACAAAAGTTATGGATATTTATATGGTTATGCACGATCTGCCTACTATGGATAGTCCCACACTTGAGTACTACCAAGGAACTGCCAAGTCAAAAGAAGTTCACTAAAGAGGAACTACAGCACCTGCATAGGAATCTCTCATACGTTACCTACAATTACACCAAACAGAACACCAGCATCCCACAAGCACTGCATAGCGCCCTTTTGCATAACTCATGGTTCCAGCACATGACCACAGTCGGCTTCAAGCATCAGCCAGGTTATGTTATCTCTGCTCATTAATCCCACATGCAGTAGGTGCATACAGGCTTTATTTGTCCTGAGAAATAGCCCCAGAGAAAGCAAAATGCCTTATGCACCTCTCCCAATGTAGAATAAGAGCCAAGATCCAACCCAACAAGATAGAACCACACAGGGTAGTTGTAAACATAACCCAATATGACATCAACCCAACAGCTCTATACATCCTAACTGAACCCACTGATATCCAAATCGAGCTGGACAGGATGCATAGGAAGGGCCACATAAGGGAAGATATCACATGGCCCAGTGGCGGCTGGTGATATTTGGAAGTGGTGAGCCGTAAAATAATTATTGTACTGCACTGCAGCGAACAACCTACGGAGGGTTCGGGGGAGTTCTCCCCCCGAGAAAATTTTGAAAAAAGAGTGGACAAATGGTGCATTTTCAAGCAAATTACTAGTGACTACGTAGCACACACTACACTAGAATTCAAATTGTCTGTAGATGCTCGACTGAAACGTATTCAACCTCAAAAGTCAAAGGGCCAAATATGGTTATCATCATAATTAGTGAAGTAGCCCAAAACAGAATTGCAAACATCAAACGTAGTACAGTTGTGTGAAAAATATATTCTGAATTTAAAAAAGCAAACCGAAACATAGTGTGACAGGCTGATGAGGGTACTGTAGAGGAGGGGGTTCACTCGAAGCAGGAAGATATAATACAGGCAGGGAGGAGAGGTTACTATCTGAAATTAGTGGGTGAATGAATGAAAGCGGGGTGGGATTCTTATATGACGAGAATGAGGGTGCAAGGTGCGACAGGTTGAGAGAGGGGGAGAGATTACATGCTGGGAGTGTGGATGGCACGGAGAAAAGGCAATTAGGGCCTGCCAGGCTGAGAAAGGGATAGAGGTTACAACCTCCGAGAGGTGTAGATGTGGGGTGACAAACAGAGTGGGGAGTGAAAAGCGGTATCAAGCTGAGAGGGAGGGGTGATATGCTAACAGATGGGCAAAATGGATGATCTACAAATAAAGGGCACGGGGTGGGCATGCTGACACAGAGAAGGAGGGAAAGCGGTGACAGAACGAGAGGGGGTTTAGAAACACCGAGAATGGTAAAGGGAGACAGGCAAAGAAGAGTAAGGGAAACTGGAATTGAAGTTTATTCGGTTTGTAAAAATGCATATTTCCAATTTTAATTGAAAAGTGCTCAAATATCGAGAATTTTTCACTTTAATAACTCCTTACATGCCCAATCAACAACTACATCGGAAACAAACGAAAATATAATATTATGAGTATAGAGTGAAGAAAACGTAATGACTCCAGGAGGTGTCTCCCGTCTGCTGGGCGCAAGCCTCGGTGCCGGCGGGACCGTAAAACTGCCTTTGACCCAGGATTGATTGACGCGCTCTTGCAATTCCAGTCGAGAGCCGCCTCCCCTTGTGCCCTCCACCCCCATAGCACAGCTCTTAGAGTAACAGACAACTGGGCGCTTGGATGATCTTATAGACAGCATTATAAAAATAAAAAAAGAAAAGGCAGCTCAGTTGGTCAATGCTCCTACTACACTGATCTGCACTCTTGGCGCTGTTAGCGGGAGCCTCCGAAAGGGGATACCGACTCCTTTTAGCGACTGAGCTGGGTTCAACCCCTTCACTTCCTAGTCGGCAATAACTTATTTTTCATACAGCGCCTGCTACTGTAATGTTGCCACTTCTTGGCACTGTAAACAACATATGCTGCTAGCTTTAGTAGGTGCTTACTACTGCATCGCCGTCGTTTCTTACCACTGTAAATAAACGATGTTGCCATTACCAAATTCAACACTGCACTACTCGCTTTATCGAGCTCTGCAGGTTGAAAGGATCCGAACCTGTGGCTTGCCGCTTACACATAGCACTTAACACAATGCAAGTAAAGTGAAACAGGCGAGTTGTGGAGACCACCAAATTCGGTTCCACTCAACGTAAATCAAAGATAAAAAGCACCGAGTTTATCTGCAGCTCAGCAGCTGAAATGCCAGATTGATGCATTCCCTATAAGCGTTGCGGTGAGGCAATTTGTCATGAACCACACAGTTTGGTCAAGTGGGTTAGCCAGGATTCAAAAGGGGGGCTTGTACGAAATCGACAACGATGCAGCGGAACCAGTTAGGGCACACGTTGAACTAAAAATAAAATGCAGCAGTGGCAGTTTTAGTCCGTGTCTGTCACTTCCATGGCTAATCCCTGAATGTGTTCACTGAAGAGGGAACAGTGCGCGGGCCTTCAAGTTCTCTCAAGATGCACAAACACGGAATTCCAGGCCCAAGGCCAGCACACAGCCCTGTGCATGCACTGCCGCCGTTGTGCAAGCAGGTGCACGGCACAGAGGCCGGGCCCTAACTGCAGGCGGCACAGACACCCCAAACTACCATCTTATGTCGTCACACTAACCCCCAATCTACCATCTTACGTCGTCACACTAACCTCCAATCTACCATCTTACGTCATCACACTAACCCCCAATCTACCATCTTACGTCGTCACACTAACCAGCGTGCCAAAGACAGGCAGCTCAGACACCCCCAATCTACCATCTTACGTCGTAGCAGTCGCGGCCGGTGGAACATGGCAGTCGCGGGTAGGGGACTCGCAGGTACCGGTCACGGGGGGGGGGGGGAGTTATAATTAAAAAAATAAAAACTTACCTTCTTAACGGCGGTCCTGAGTCCCACGCCGCATCAGCTCCTGGCAGTGGCCGGGTCCGCATTTAACTCCCAACAGGAAGCAGCCACAGGCAGCCTCCTTTCCCGGCCCTAAGCCAATCACAACGCTGGCAGCGTTGTGATTGGTGAGGCACAGCGGAGAGCGCCCCAGCCGGGCCATTTTCTCTATGTAGGCTGCTGCATGCAGCCTACATAGAGAAAAAGGGAGAGTGCGCATGACTGGGTTGGTCGGCCCTGGGGCCGACCAAACAGTCAGTACCCACAACAGTGGGCAAGCCACGCCCCCCCTGCCCTCGAGCAGGACCGCCCGCCCACAACCAGCACTCCAGGCACTTCTGCTTTCTCGCAGTGCGAGAAGCAGAAACATAAAATGGTAGTTTTACCATTTTGTGTTTCTGCCTTCTCGCACTGCGAGAAAGCAGTGGGGCGACGCCCCCACACCCCTATGGAGGAGCCGCCACTGACATGGCCCGAGATTTCCCAGAGAAAAGATTTTTGGAGGTGGCAAAACCCCAACTCAGTGCACAAACACGTCTGCTCTGGCATCCATTTTGGACCAAGAGTGGCTCTTAGTGTAACCAGGGTGGTTTTCTTAAACAACAAATTGTCTCCCAACATTGAATTCTATGTAGGGCCATCCAGCTTGGGGATAAAAAGGGGAATGCGTCGCATGGGGGAGGGTTGAATGAAAGTATGACCACCCCATGTCAGGAAATATGTGACACCGAGGTGGGTGGATACAGTATGTTAGAAGGGAAAGAGCAACCCCTGATTGTATGGAAACTAACACTGTATTTCTTATGTTTCAGACAAAAAAGAACACTTCTGATGGGCACGAATGCTTACTGCAGAGTGATATTATATATTTTGGATATGCAATGGGGAACCTCCATGCTGATGGACTACTACTGGCAGTGCAGTGAGTACGCCTACATTCAGCTTGTTCCCAGATGGAGGGGACTATGTTCCCTCGTCACCATGGTCATTCCTGGAGAAAAGCTATCAGACTTGTACCAGCACCCATTAAGGAAAAAGACAACCTTGCTGCACCAAGCTTGTGAAAGGAGAGCTGTGGACTATTTTGGCTGGGCACAATTCAAAGATATTCCAGAAGAATTTAAACTGTTCACAAAAACACAGCTGGGGGGAGGGGAGTCGATACCCTTCTTCACCCTGGAAACAAAAGCTAATGCCCGCTGGTTACAAATAACCCGGTGGGAGATGCTCAAAATGATGAACAGCACTGAGCTCAGCCTCAATTCTATCAAAGAAGTAATGCAAGCAATCCACCTCATGGTAATGGAGCACCAATATTTACTGGACTTAATAACTGCAATGGAGGGAGGGGTCTAGGCCAAGATCGGAGCAGCTTGCTCTAGGTTTATCCCAGAGAATGACATGGACAATGGGACACTGACCCTTCCCATTCAAGCACTGCACAATCTACAAAGAAACATGCACGAAGAGGGAGGTGCCCCTGAGCAGGAGTGGTTTTCGAATTTGTGCTCCTGGCTCCCATGATGGATATCGGTTAATATAAATCACTGTTTTCAGTTATCATTATGTTGCTATTGTATGTGGGGTTATACAATCGGGGATCACCAGCTGTAAAAACACAGTCCTCAAACTGGGAAGAATGCAGGTAAATAGGAAGGCAGTCCTTGTCAAAAGTGAGCATAAGGAACAACAGGCCCCAAATAAAGTAATCGTCAAAATGCATGAGTTAGGTAGTGTAGTTGAAGAATCAACTAGAGGGGGGAACGTTAATATGGAAATTGATGCATTCATCAATGAAAATGAAATCTCATCCTTATTAACAGAATCACCTGTTGTGAACTCCACATCAACCTCGACTCGCTAATATGTAGTGAAGCAGGCCCTCAAACCAAGGCCCGGGATTGCTGATTGATAGGTCACAGGTGGGAGGGTGCATAGCTGGCAGGCAAACGCTCAGGCAGGAAACTCTTGATCAGTCCCATGGGTAGGCGCAGTGACATCACAAGGGTCAATGAAGATTGCCCCAATAAAGCACACATGGCTGGAGGGGTACGTATGCTCCTAAAACACCATAAAAAGTCAGATGTCACATGAGTTTAGGAACGCATAGCCAATCAGAACCTAGCACACGCAGTGATCACATGCTCCCCATGCCAGACATCTGGACACATTATCCACTGGCCACATTGTGTCCACGCAAGGTCGAGACCCACCTTTGGTAACAATTACACAATTAATTTATGACTCCAAAGGCAGCAACCAACACCACCATATATGGTACGCAGGAATCTTTTACAACCTATCATGTTTTGTATAAAAGAAGGACACATACTGATTGTAAATTGAGACAGTCCTCAGACCTCGTGCCTGTAACTGTTCTCCCGGCAGTAATGTTTCATTAAACAAACTGTTCCTGTTTTGCCAAGCGCCTCTTGTCTTCTGTTATTTAAGGGATTTCGAATTGAAGCAACATGTTCACCCCTCTTAGATCTATGATCAGCCAGAACTGTCCCGACGGTTTGGAGACCGAAAAGATTATCAAGTACACTACCTTGCCCTCTCTTCTTTTTGAACCAGAATCAACGCTTTCTTTTCCACCAGGATGACAATTGCAGCTTCCAAAAACAATCTCCTTATTGCATCCTTCTGTTCTGGCATAGGAATGATCCCTGAGGCCACTGGAGTCTCCAGAACCTCTCTCTGGTAACCTTCCTTCACCACCTGACGGACCCATGCGTCAGATGTACTTCACTCCCGGCCAAAGGAAAAACATTATCCTTCTTCCCACAGCCTAGGGAAACACCTTCCACATAGTCAGGACCGCTAAATCCTGGATGGAGATCCAAACTTTCCCTTTTGATCTTCCTGATTTATGTTTCTTTTGCTCTTCTGTCTTCTGGAAAAAGAAAACTGCTGTTTCTGTGGCTGACTAGGCCATCTTGAGGGCTGACAAAAAGATGATTTAGTAAACGAAGAGCGAGGGAGATCCTGAAGCAGAAGCTCCACCATTGTGATGAAAGTATTGTGAATGCTTCTTTTCCTTGGAGATTCTATGTAATTTTTCATCAAGGTACATACCAAAGAGCTTGATTCCTCCAAATGGCATTCTTAAAGCTACTGATTCCTGAGTTGCATCTGTGTATCATTCCATTAAATGAAGGTTCCTTCTAGCACAAATGGTGGTACCTTCTGCCAGTGCTGACATACTCACTGTGTCAAAGAAGATAACAGATAAAACACCCACCTGCTTCTCAAGGCCTGAAGAAGCTCAGAACTCTCCGTATTCTCTTGAACTACCTTAAACAGGCTCTTGTTGTTAGAGATAAGGGACTGCCAAGTGCAGGCACCATAAATACCAGCTCTCATAACTAGGTTAGCTCTAGCATAGGACTTCTTGAAGGGCAAGTCAATTTTCTTTTCAGTTTGATCCTTAAGGATACTTTCCTCAGCCATAGGAATTCTACCAACCATACTGGCATTCAATGAGTCCACTGCCACTGACTCTGCAAAGACTCGTCAGCTTCTTCCAAAGGGTAAGGCCTAGATATAAATCTAGGAACATTGATTCTGGGTCCTTCCATTCCCTATTTTCCACATCCGCAACATACTGGTGAATAGGAAGCCCCAAGGCTCTGAGCTGCTGTGACTGCCTAAGTACTGATTCAGAAGAGGTTCTAGGCAACTCCTCCTTAGAAAAGCCTATTTTGTGGCATTTTCAGGCATCATCTCCTTATCAATGTATTAGCCCTTCAAATCAGAGGGAAGAATCTCCCTCTATTTCTGCTTCAGAGCTTGGAATGGATGAATGCTGGTCCTCATTACATTTTTTAGGCACCTGAGGAGAATTAATAGAAGACATGGCCTCCAACACAATGTTCTTGATCCTGTCCTTAAAGCCTTGTCTTCCTGGTTAGTCCCATTACTATCCCTAGAGGGGGAGGAGCAGGTTGAGGATGTAGAAATCCTCCTCTTCCAGTGGAATGTTTACACATTGTGGAAGCAGTACCCAGATAAACTGCTCCAGCAACGACCTCCTGAAACGGTGTCTCTCACCAGCACACTGAGCAGAGTCACAGCACAAAACTGTCAGTCCATAAACAAAAGAGGACGTTGCGGGGATCAGATATTCCTTGCATGAGGTGGGGAGAGACAGATTCCTGCTCCTGCCCCATTCGTAGTTCACTGAAACACCCTAATCCCCCTGTGCCCAGCACAAGGGGAACGTAGGCACCAAAAGCGGATCCAAGTCCGGCAGGGGCCCCTAGGTCCTAGTTCCTGTCCTGGTCAGGGTGGAGAAAAAAACAGGAAGCCATGTGAGTAGGAGGGTGCATAGGCCAGTCTAGGGTGGGTGGGGTTGCCCCACCAGTTTAGTTTTTCTCTCCTGGTTGAGGTGGAGTTCACCTCAAAGATAAAGACTGGGATGAGGACATGGTGCGTAGGAATAATTCACTGTCTCAGGAGATACCTAAAAAGGAGGCAATAAATTAAAATGATGTGCCTGTGATTACACAGTTTGGTCAAGTGGAGAAGCCAAGTTTTGAAATTGGGTAATACTGCATTGCGTGACAAGCATAAAAAGTAATAGACAACTATTTTGCTGCATAATTACATCTACTCCTTTCTTTCTGGTTTTCCTTTTCCTATATATTAATCGGTAGTGTCAATCAGTTGTTTTATTTATCTATACTTCTCTGTTCATAAATACAAAACCTTGTAAATATACAAATCACAGCTAAGAACAAAAATTCCATCCACATGCTTAAAACATGACATAAATGTATGCAGTCCCACTTACATTTGAAAACTTATATTTAAAAATATCAATTAAAATAACATGTGTCAACGCTCCACCCCTAATTAATTAGTAAGTGTTGATGTACAAGAAAGGCAAAATCCTGAACTTTAACGCTCAGTCAAGACCATTAAGAAAAACTGAACATCAAGGCTTTTCTATCTCTCAGTATTTTTAGATCTATTCAAATAATGGTATCATTACAAAAAGCAAGGTTTATTTACGGGAGTTAGGATAAAACCAAAATCAAAATAGTGCATTGTCCCTTTATGAAATTTACAACACACAGCACATCTGGCAGTCAATGAAATTGCAGCCAATTCTATTTCTAATTCCAGTGCTAGTCTTTCCTGTCAACGTTTGTTCTTGTTGCTTAGGAAGGGCTAGATGCTCATGGCCCTTTCTGTATTTAGGCCTATTGTAAGATAATGGGGTGTACTATATGGTGTGGTTGTGCTACCTCACCGTGCAATAACCTTTCCAACCATTTTAGGACCAGTAGGTTTCATTTGTTAACCCTTCTAACTTGACCCTGGGTATCTGTGACTATGAGCAGCAAGGCTTACACAAAGGGGCTAGTCTAAAGCATTTAAATAGCACCAAAACAATTGAAGAAGAAATACACAAGACGTTCAAGATATTCAACACCAATTTATAAAACTAGACTGTATTTTTAGATGACAAAATAAAAAAGATCTACCGGAGGGTTCCGGAGATACAGATTTTACCAGGTACAGTAAATATGCACTTTTTGCTCAACCACAAACAAGCATTGGCAAATTCAACAAATTTGACAGATACTTTTTGAGCAAAAACTTTGGCAAGTTGTATTGCAGTCTGTTAGAGTTACTTTGGGCAACCAACTCCATCAGGGAGCCAACCAGGGGGACCAGCAAGATCCTTAAAAACATCCTTAAAAACAGTCACCTCAGCAGAAGAAGCAGACTTCAGTCAGTTCCAGGCACTTTTATCCCTTTGCTTTAGGTTCCTATGAAGTGGTCCTGATGAAAGGGATACAGAATGCTAAAAGTGCTCAAGGATGCTGTGGATGCAATGCGGTCAATGGCGGTCTTTCTGTGGCTATTCCTTGGTCCTCAAGCTGGGTGAGGCGGTCCTGGTCACAGGTGTCAATGTCCCTCGAAGTCCTCTCAGTCCTGGTAGAAGTCCAGTTGCCACTGGGCTACCAGTTACCCAGTATAGGGGGTTACAGACAAATATTTTCCTGGACGACAACTTGTCTTCTGGGCAACCAAGCTGCACTCTTTTGCATCCATCAGTCTCAGGTGCAACGTTGAGCATCAGGTCCTTGCCTCTGGTGCTGCACGGTTGGCGGCAATGCGAAGATCTGAGCTACCATCTTGCCCCAGCAGGCTTCTTCAGCTGTTGTGGCCTTGTGCTGAAAACAGGAGGTCAGCCATCTGACCCTTTGACTCTGTTCCTTTGGCTGGGCTCCGGAGACGACTTCTCCACAAGCAGGAGACAGCAGGTACAATCCCTTCTCCTGTGCTAGCCACCAGGTTCAGCAGGAGCAGTCCACGTCAGTGCAGCCTCTCTTCACCGGGTCCGTGGTGCAGCAGTGCAGTCCTTCCTCAGTCTTTCTTCCAGTCCAGTCGCGATCTGAGTTCTGAGTGCCAGGGGTGCCCTATTTATGCTAAAATGAATGCCCTCAGGTAGTATGCGATTGGTGGCCAATCGGATACCATGTTCCCTTCCTCCTGATGATCACTTCCTGCACAGTGTGGCATGTGATTATCCCAGATGCACCATTCTGCCCACTTCCAACATGGCAGAACCCCTCTCTTGGCATCCAGAGCCCACTAGCCCAACCCAGAGGTGTGGCTAGCAAGTGGGGTACACGCCCCTGGAAAACTGGCTAGGCAACTGGTTTCCCCTCTCCTGCCCGAGTGCTAGGATGCCTACCTAAACAATAGGGCAGCCCCACTCCCAAGTGTTCCCCCATTTGGCTTCACCTTTGAAGCCCGCCGTTTGTGCCAACACCTGTGTGGCTTCCTTCCAGGGAGAGGTAACACCTCTTTCCCGCACAAGCTGCTACTATCTTCTTTCCTAAGAGTCATTTGCATATCTCCCAGAAGGGCAGAAACCTGCCTCTGGGACAAACCCCATGTGCAACCATTAACGGCACACAAGGCTGAAGGCAACAAAGTGGTAGCTTTGTAAAAGTTGCACACTACAACAAGCTACATTAATTTCGGCTTGAGTATCAAGTCGAACTTAATGTAACAAGTTGTTTCATACCTTGGAGTATCAACTTTGGTCGCACCGTTCAGGAGTTAGCACAGCTGAGGGGTTAGCATATAACCCTGCACTCGCCAGTGGGACGACAATTTGGTGTTTCTACTGCTAGAACATGTAAAATGCATGTTGTGCTTTTAAAATAGTTTGCACCCTGCCTTAGGGCTTGTTAGGCATGCCATAGGGTGACTTACACATATTAAAAAGGGAAGTTTGGGGTTTTTCAACACTTTTGAATGGCAAACTGGGGAGAGCAGTGTCATACTGCCCTTCCAGTCTGCAGTGGCAGACTGGGAGATATGTTTTACCATGGTCACATCTAGGGTGGCACAACCAGTGCTGCAATCTGTAGAGTGACGCTCTTACTCACAGGCCCTGGGTACCCTGGGTGCAATATATTAGGGACTTATAAGTAAGTTAGCTTATGCCCATTGGGCAATTCAACAGACATGTTTTAAGGTCAGGGCACAGGCACTGAGGTCTGGTTAGCAGGCCTCAGTGCACTCTCAAAGAGTTGAAAACCCAGCAGCTTCAGTCCAAAAACATGGGGGTGACCATATAGAAAGAGGCTTTTTCTTACACTTATTCACTATTATTAATATTATTAGTCAGCAGTCGAAGTGCAATATAAAAAGTATGGGAACTGTGATGCTGCATGTAATGGAGGCGGGGTCAGTGAGTGTGGGGGTGAGGTAAAAGGTGTGGCTTCTTTTGGTCTTTCACCTTCAGTTATCTACATATGAAAATAACATGCAGCTTAAATGAAAAATAAAGAAAGAAAGTTAAGTTAATCAGTGCAAAATGCAATATAGTACGTTATGAAACCTCTATTAGTTAATGCACTGCAGAGGTCTATGTTTGTAACCAGAGAGCCATAGAATTAATTCTTGGTTGATGCAGTGGAGAATAGTGACTTGTGTATTTTTTGTGCTACGCGATCCCAGTGTGTGACAGAAAGCACTGTGAATATGTAAGTCATTATATTAAACTTGCATTCAACACAGTATAAATAGTCTGCTACAAAATGTGCAAAAAGGTTTAAGATAAAATGGTGCTTCCAAAATGTAGATTTTAGTATTTCCCAGACTATACATAATACAATTTTGTTTTATAGAACTGTCCCTTAAAAGCACGCACATCACAGCTCAACTGGTAACTCCCTTGCACTACCACTCAAAAAGGATAAATCTTTGTCATCACAAAGCGTCAAGTATTTGCATCAATTAAAGCCAGGACCGCTCCCAAGCACCCTTTACATTTGCAGATTAATCAGTTGTGCACATTTACATTTCTTTCAGTCAAGCAGGCACCCTGGCAACAAAGCTTGTTTATTGTTTAGCTGTCTGTCCACCTTTGGTTTCACAGCACAGAAGTCTCCCTGAATGACACTTCAGCTGAAGAATTAAAACTATCAGAATTAACCGTCCTGGGGCGGTTGTCTTTTCGCAAAAAGTAGGGGAAAGTGTTTTCATAAATTAAAAAAAGTATGGGCACATCATGCCCCTCCTATCACACCCATTCAACCTCTGTTATTTGTAGACCAAAGGCTCAAATTATGCAGTTTGATAGTATTTTCAAAGCAAACTATAGTTCCCATAATCCTGCTACTTTTGGCAGGTAGTGACAACAAAGAAGAAATGCAATCAACAATATAAATAGGGCCATACAAGCCACTTCCTCTTTCCTTGATGCTCCCAAAAAAAGTCTGTAATCCATATGAAAACCACAATAACAGAAATAACAACAGAAACCCAATAATAAACCACAGAAGATCTTCTTTTCCTTGACATATTTCCACATAAAACATGTCCTCTGTTCCAAAGGAATATTCTGCTTCATGACATCCATTTGGTAACATCACAGATTGTCACCTGGTTGCTTGTGACTGGCACTAGGAACAACCAAACGACAACCCATTACGACCATTAGTAGGGTGGCTAACCGCAGTGGTGGTATAACACTCGCCTCTTTTGTCTTACTAAAATCAGAACTCTCCTTCACCAACCGGCTAAGAGAATCTGCAGTTTTATTATAAGACTGAAGGCTCATTTTACGCACATTCAAAGCATATTTACAACTCTCATTGTTGCCTGCTGAACAGGTTTACAATAAAAGGTCTTAAAAGTTGAGACTGTAGACAAATCTGCTTACTTTAACATGTCCTCCAAGCTAACCACAGTCCAGAAGACATTAGAAGCCTCCCTGGCTGAATGTGCCCCAAAGTAACCTGTGTCCACTCCTGCCAAAGTCATCACTCGTTTAACTCACCTACTCAAAGTAGTTGAGGTCACTGGAGCGAATGGCTTATGCAAAGCATTTAAAAACTGCAGGGCAGATGTCCTCAGGATCTCGGTTACCTGAACATATTGCTTGAGGCAACTCACTACACACAATGTGGAATGCAAAGAGAAAGTTGGGAATTCCCCATATGTGGAATCGATTTTGGTACATCTTGTGATATTAAAATGAACACCAGTGGGGACAAATGCATTGCAGTAATGTCCAGTGCCCTAACTTCTGATATTCTCCTAAAGGACACCAAGCATAACAATGTTACCAGTTTGTCAGACAATAATTTAAATGATAAGCCCTCATAATCCTACTTATGACTGGAATAACTGCAAAATCAAATCCATACCTAGTGGAGTACCTCCACTCAGTGGGATTCATGTATCTGATCCCCTTTAACAACCTACAAACTAACAGGTGTTCCCCAACTGGTTTCCTACCAACGTTTTGTTACCTGCCGACCCTGCTGATCTGTAGCCATTGATTGTCCTGTATGACTTTTGCCCAGATGCTAAGGATGCCAAGAAATTTAACATCCCTGCGACATCTGATGAAACAAGATCAATACCCCGTTCCACACACCAGCCAGTCCACACTTCCCAACCTGATCTATGTACTCTGACTGTGTCTTGTGTTCATGAAGCCCTGATATAACAGAAGCAGATTCTAAAAGTCTTGGCAGGGTCTGTAAACACCCTGAAACATTCAATGCCACCAGGGTCTGTCACCCCTGCAGGACAAGATTGTAACTCTAGCCATCAGGGCTCATCAGAATCTGTGGAAAGACTTGTAGTCAATGGGTCAATCTACTGACATTTCCAACTGAGAGGGATAACAAGGTTGACTCCTCCATTTCAGTGTCACTAGAACCACCCTCGCTGATTGCATACGTGCCTTGGCCAAGCACATGGATGTCATGGCACAGGGTGGAAAAGCATAGTGACTTCCACCAAACCAATCCTGAAAGGAAGCGTCTGTCTCAAAAACGTCTGTATTTGATCTCCAGCTGAAGAATTTCTTCACTTGACTTGTCAACCTGGAAACAAATAGATCTATATCAAATGAACCTTAGACTTTATTCAGAGTTTTGAATTCCTGCCAATCTAGACTCCATTCACTGCTGTCTTTTAGATTACACGAGTATCAATCTGCCACCTTGTTGGATGGTCCTGGAAGGTACTCTGCTATTGGTAACCTCCCTTCGTGAAGACAAAAATCCCACAATGCCTTGATTAACTCTGCTAGAGGCTTCAACCTTGTCCCCCCAGCCTATTTGTGTACCTCACTGTAGTCAGTTTGTCCATGCGAAGAAGAACCTTGCATTTTATCCTGCCTTTCACAAAGATTTGGATTGCAAAGGAGCCTGCAAGAAGCTCTAAACAATTTATGTTCAATGAGAACTACTTCCAGGACCATCTTCCTCCAGTCAAGAAGGTGCCACGCCTGGCCCCACCACCCCCTGAGGCTTGCATCTGATTCTAATATTAGATCTGGGTACATAGGGAAGATAGCCCATCTATTCCAGGCATCTATGTGGGTTAACCACCAACTTATTTCTTCCCTTACCTCTTGGTCTAAGGGAATCAATTCTGAGTATTCTGAATTCACCCCTGCACTCCAAGAATCCAATCGCTCCTGCTGACGACTTGAAAAGACATGGAGGAACAGCAAAACCCCAAAGCTCGCACCGCCTACAGAACAGGCACCAGTGAATGTTTTGATTTGTTCTGCATTCCGTCCATCAATTGTGTGTCTTTTGCTTTCTCGCCCTAAGTGCGCCAGGTTGCCCAGACGTGGGTCCTGGGCTCACTGTGCCACTGGAATCAAGCTATCCTGGCTGATGAGGGGTGAAACCCCGAAACCGGTCCTAGGATGCTTGTTTCCGGTCCAGGGAGGACCTGGCTTGGCAGTTCGGGCTGGACTGTTCCCATGAGGCACAGGGTCAAGACTGATTTGCATATGGCCAGGTCTAAACTGGGGTGGCATGGTGAGCAAAAGAATGATGGATATAACCCAGATCTCTTGACTGGGGGTGAATGTTTTGATTTGTTCTGCATTCTGTCCATCAATTGTGTGTCTTTTGCTTTCTCGTCCTAAGTGTGCCAGGTTTGCCCAGACGTGGGTCCTGGGCTCACTGTGCCACTGGAATCAAACTATCCTGGCTGATGAGGGGTGAAACCCCGAAACCGGTCCTAGGATGCTTGTTTCCGGTCCAGGGAGGACCTGGCTTGGCAGTTCGGGCTGGACTGTTCCCATGAGGCACAGGGTCAAGACTGATTTGCATATGGCCAGGTCTAAACTGGGGTGGCATGGTGAGCAAAAGAATGATGGATTTAACCCAGATCTCTTGACTGGGGGTGAATGTTTTAATTTGTTCTGCATTCCGTCCATCAATTGTGTGTCTTTTACAGAACAGGCACCACAGCAACCACAAAGAAGAACTTCCTCCAAGACAGAATCCTCACCAATGCCCACAACTCCAAAGAACTCTTCTCCATCACCCCAGAATGTGCCAAACCTGGATGCGAAACAACAGACGTCCCACCCTACCAAGACCTCTGCAACAGACTCAGCACCTTTTTTCACCTCAAGATTAATACGCGCTATGACAACTTTGACAACCAAGACCCCTGCACCGCTTCAGCCCCCACCCCCAGCAATGCCACCCAACAGACCCTTCTCACTTGGACCCCGCTCATGACAGACGACAGCTTAAAGACCATGAAGAGCATCCAATCTGGAGCACCCTCAGACCCCTGTCCCCCCCACATCTTCCACAGAGCCGCCACGGCCATCGCACCTGAACTACGCCGAATGATCAACTGCTCCCTCGAGACCGCCACATTCCCAGAAGACTGGAAACATGCTGAAGTCCACCCCTCCTGAAGAAACCCTCCACAGACCCAATGGACCTCAAGAACTTCAGGCCCATCTCACTGCTTCCTTTCGCAGTCAAGGTCATCGAAAAGGCCTTCAACACCCAGCTTGCAAATTTCATCGAAGCCAACAATGTCCTGGACATCTCCCAATCCAGATTCCGCAGCAACCACAGCACTGAGACAGCCCTACTCGCCGCCACTGATGACATCGGCGCCCTCTTCGACCAGGGCCAAACGGCAGCCCTCATCCTCCTGGACCTCTCAGCTGCCTTCGATGCCGTCTCCCACCGCACACTAGCCACCAGACTCCATGATGCCGGCATCCAAGGAAAGGCCCTCGACTGGACATACTCATTCCTCACAGGCAGAACTCGGCGAGTTGGACTCCCGCCGTACCTCTCAGAACCAACAGAGACCAGATGTGGAGTACCCCAGAGATCCACTCTCAGCCCCACCCTCTTCAACATCCTCATGGCCCCCCTCGCAACCATCTTCAGAAACCACGGGCTCAACAGTGTCTCCTACGCCGACGACACCCAGCTCATCCTCTCCCTTACCAAGGAACCCAACATCACCAGGCACAACTTCCAAAAAGGTATGAAACCCATCGCCACCTGGATGAAGAAGAAGAGCTGCCTGAAACTCAACTCAGAGAAAACAGAAGTCCTCATCCTGGGCTCCACCCCCTCAGCATGGTACAACACCTGGTGGCCCTCTGCCCTCGGAACCCCCCCCACCCTGACAGACTATGCATGAAACCTCTGCATCATACTGGACTCATCTCTCACTATGAACCGCCAGATCAACGCTGTATCCTCTGCCTGCTTCAACACCCTCCACATACTCCAAAAAACATTCAGATGGATCCCCTCTGGATCCAGAAAAACGGTCACGCACACCCTCATCACTAGCAGACTGGACTACGGCAACGCCTCTACGACGGAATCAACAAAAAACTCCTTTGCAAGCTCCAGACCGTCCAGAACGCTGCAGCCAGACTGATCCAAGACATCCCTCATCACAACCACATCACTCAACACCTCTGCGATCTCCACTGGCTCCCCATCGAAAGAAGAATAACCTTCAAGCTCCTCACACATGCATACAAGGCCCTCCACAACATCGGACCAGCATACCTAAACAACTGCCTTTCCTTCCACGCACCCAAGAGAAACCTCCGATCAGCCGACCTCTCTCTGGCCACCATCCCATGCATCTACAAGACCAAAACGGGTGGAAAGTCCTTCTCCTACCTCGCAGCCAAGACCTGGAATGACCTCCACCTCCAACAAAGCCCTACACTGATTCAGTTCAGGAGGGACCTCAAGACCTCGCTCTTCAGATGACCACAGCACCCTACGGAGCCCCCCCCCCCTAGCGCCTTGAGACCCTCACGAGTGAGTAGCTGCGCTGTACAGACCCCTGATTGATTGATTGATTGATTGATCGATTGAGTATTCCAAGTCCTTTTGTACATGTTTTATTTTCAGTTGCTGTAGCGTCTTGTAGTAAAAGGTCCCTGGAAAGACTGCCTGAACAGAAGATTAAAGATGAACCACTACTCCTGCTAAGTGCCGAAGGGGAATCTAGGGCTGAGACAACATGATTCTCAATTCCATCCTGCTCATTTGTAGCTTTGAACCTGTGAGCAAAAGCATCTTTTTTCTGAAGCTAACAAAAACCCTGCTAAATCAATGTTTCCTGAAGTCTGATTTCTTTACATTTATGATAAATCCCAATTTCTGGAACACCTCTATTGCCTCCTGCACCTTCTTCAACAAAATATTCCTCTTTTAGCCTAGGAATATCATATTGTCCAGATAGATCACCATCCTCAGATCCTGGGTCCTGAGAGCTGCTGATAACATCGTGTAGCAGTTTGGCGAAACACCAAGGAGTGGAAGAGAGGCCAAAAGGCAAGTACTTGAACCTGTACTTCTGTCCTTGCCGGAGGATCCAGAGATATGTCTTGTAACTGCAAAATATTGGCACTATTAAGTAGGCATCATCCAATCCCAGGAAGGAAGATATCCTCAAGAATGATCGCCATCTTCATTTTGAAATGGCAATAAAGCACAAATTGACTGAGATTGTTCAGGTTTATTATGGGTCTTAACTTTTTTTCTTCTTCTGAACTAAAAATCTATTGCTGACTAACCACCTCGATGCATGCGACATGGCTCTATCACCCCAAATCAAATCCTGCACATCTAAGGAAATTAATACTAGACCCTCCTGGGGGAATCACATTGGATCTGGTGGAGCATAATAATCTGTCTGAAACCTTTGCTGTGTTTGCAGAATCCAAGGGTCGTTTAAAATTAACCTCCATTCCTCAACAAAATGGCTAATCTGCCCCTACTTTCACAAGGGTGGAGGAAAGAACTCTCACCTTGAACTACCCCTCCCTTTGCTTGTCCTCTATCAATTCAAAAATATTCACCCCTTCTCCTTTGCTGGAAGAACATCATCCAGAAATAACTGTACTGGTGATTGCAGTAGGGCCTGAAGTAGTTTGTAGGCCAGTGAAGTGACTCCTGTATCCGCCAGCCTTGGGAGGAACTGGACCAATCACCTCATCAGTGAGAAATGGGCTCTGTCCAAAGACACAAAAGCTTTTACTTAGCACCCAATCTCCCTAATAACATCATCTTGAAAGAGAGAACCTTGAGTATTCAAACCAACTTCTGACCCCACTAGTTCTCCCACTTAGGGTCTATTCTAAATAAAAGCTCCTTCCAGCCTTAACAGGACAGTTTTGCATTTCCGCTGCCCAAGCATTACACTGCCCTCTGGTTCCAATTTGAAATTACCTCTGAGTCAAGAGGGTCACCTGTGTTTTTCGCTTGCATGGTCAAGCACAAGATCTTTGTCAAAAGACCCAGTGTGTCCAGGATCTTATACTGGCATAATGCCCAAGCTCTGTCCACACCTCTTTGAGGATCAATACCACTACTACTTACAAAGATTAGAATGTTTGCATCACACTTAGTGGTTAGTTTCCTTTATCCATAATGGTTTGCCTAGGGCATTCTGACCTCATTTTAGCCCTGTTGGTTTTATAAATAGGAATTCTAATCCTATATATCACATAATCATCCACAAAAGGTGGAGGAAACCATTCCTTAGAATGTGTGTGCTGTAGCATTCAGCATGGAATTGCCTTCTCCAAAATCACCGCTGTCGACTTATCGGCTTCCACTTTCTTATCCATAGTAGAATTATGATCGTCATATAATGCATTATTAACCTGTATAGCTCATCCTCAAATGGTCTTTTATTTTGACCACCAATCATATTCATATTTGAATCCTGCCATAAACACCTTAGGTTCATATCCCTTTGCAGAATTGAACCACCACCATTTCCATTATTTTCATTGCTTAGTGCATTGTCAGCATCACCAAATGGTAATTTATCATCGATTTCTTGCCCCTCGTCGGCACGGACAAAGAACTCACTATTGCAGTTGCCACTCAGTTACCTATGTCTGTGGCCACATTTCTAAATGATGAGGAAAGTGCTTTTTTAATTGAATTAGACACGGACGTGTACTGAAGTTTGTGAAGATTTGTCTTAAAAACATCATCCTCTGCTTCAACAATAATCTCCATAGGTCTTCACCATTATTACTCATCATGACTGCATAATCAGTATCAGGGAATTGAACTCCCATACTATATATACATATATACATCCGCACCCGGCACAGGTAAGCATGGTGGGGCGGGACGCGGCAGGGAGGAAGTCGACAGACGACGGAATAGGTATTATTTATTTATTTAACTATACCAATTACGTCCTCTGTCGACTTACCCCCACTCCCACCCCGCCTCACCGCGCTTACCTGTGCCGGCCGCCGCTGTGTGTATATATATATATATATTTCAGCTTCCTGTTCACCAGCCTGTTGCACTCACGGACGGGTGCATGTCAAAGCGGCGGTGCTCCCGCATGTATATACTGCTCCCAACTCCACCGGGTAATCTTACCCTTAATAGATGACAGCACTCACGGGGGCGAGTTCCATACTTTTATTCACAAAATGAACTCGGGGCACACAGACGCGTTTCGGCACCCGCCTTCTTCGATGTTCGCACGAAACGCCGGAGCCGCCATTTTTTTATATATATGCAATCTATGTACACAAACAATGTGAATTTACGGGTAGTAGAAACAATGAAAGGACCAATAAATGCATGACATTACTTACTAAGCACAGAACATTCCGCCATCTCATAATATCGGAAACGGAACACGGACCTAGTGAATATACATTATATTGCACCGCCCAAATGACATTATCGCCATCACTATGCCTTCGTAAATTCATCAGTTATAGTGAATGAGTCTCAAATTATGCCCTGGATGGGCCGCATTCATTCCGAAAAATAAATGCATTTGACAAAACACTTTCCATTATCTCGCCCTGGATGGGCTATGGTCCCAAGCATGATTCTACCCGGATACAATTCTGTGTGAAAAGTTTTTTGAAACTATTCATTACATCATACAATAACCAATAAATAAAACAGTCGGCTAAAAGACAGTGTCAAGCATGTACATTATCCTTCAAGCGAATAAATGCAAATTCATTTCATGGGACTGAACTAAATAATTAAATACAGAAAAAAGAAGAAGAAAAAGAAAAAGAAAAAGAAAGGGAAAGAATCAGCCATAATGATTATACTGAAATATCAAGATATAGCAATTGTAATTACTCCCCCAAATGTACTGCTAACTCCTCACTACTGTTTAGGCCATGGGGACCTTTGCTCTGTAAGTCTATAATATAACGCGATTCTAGGCGTCTCGGTCTCTGAATTCTATCCCCTCCCCTGGGATTAACTGGTACATGGTCCATACAGTAGTATGTTAAGAGATCCCTGTTGCAGTTATGCTCTTTGTAAAAATGTCTCGCAACAGGGTAGGCCTCGTCAGCATTTGCGATCGCCCTCATATGCTCTAATATGCGAATTTTCGCAGGGTGAATGGTGCTCCCGATGTACAAGGCAATACACAGTGTAGGGGGTCGTGCAGGTTAGGAACTTCATGATTTTCTTGGGTTTAGTCAACCCTGGAAAAGTATAAGACAAAACACGTTTACTTCTTTTACACGCCTTACACTTTCCACACGGATAAAATCAGTTGAGCGCTTTCAGAGCCGACTTGGTAGTTTCAATGCTCTGATAGCTATGAACCAAGTTGTCTCGTAATGATCTGGCTTTTCTGAAGGTTACTAAGGGGTTAGTTGGTAAATCATCCCCTATTACCGTGACAGAAAGAAGGGTATGCCAGTTTTTTCGTAGGATCCTTTTTAATTGTCCTGCATTGTCAGAAAAAGTGGTAATCATTCTGAACGTCCTATTATTGGACTTACTGGCCTCCTTACCTCTAAGCCTGTCTTGCTCAATGAGTAACTCCCCGCGCACCGCCACTTGCCTGCCGCTGTTTGCCGCACCAGGGGGGGGGGGACTCCAGTTCCCGGCCGGCCCTGCTTTCGCGCCAGGAGGCGCTGACGTCACTCTGCGCGCCCGGAGGCGCACTTAAACAACTTGCGGCTCCCGCTTCGCTGGAACCGCGCACCGCCACTTGCCTGCCGCTGTTTGCCGCACCAGGGGGGGGACTCCAGTTCCCGGCCGGCCCTGCTATCGCGCCAGGAGGCGCTGACCTCACTCTGCGCGCCCGGAGGTGCACTTAAACAACTCATGGCTCCCGCTTCGCGGGAACCGCGCACCGCCACTTGCCTGCCGCTGTTTGCCGCACCAGGGGGGGGACTCCAGTTCCCGGCCGGCCCTGCTTTCGCGCCCGGAGGCGCACTTACACAACTTGCGGCTCCCGCTTCGCGGGACGCGCGCGGGCGCGCCCGTGCAAAGCCCGGGCCAAGGGCAGGCCCGTCCTTGCCCGTCATTGCCAGGAAGAGGCAGGGCAGGGCCACCCCCCTTGTCTCCGCATCCAGGATCATGCTGGACATTGAAAGCCGCCTTGAGAGGTACTGTCTGTTTTGCTTCATCTTCCCCTCCATTCACCGCCAATATTGGCCCATCACGTGGGATTACCCTGCTGACTCTGTTGACCTTGTTCTCATTTGACCGACGGGGACTATCCACCCATTTTGGTCCACCAAGATTGCTTGTGTCGTGTTGCTAAAGGGCATAGGCTTGCGTATTGACAGTATTTTAGGCACTTTTGCCATTAGTGGTTTTTTTTTTTTTTTTTTTGCTTCTAAGGGTGCATTATGGGGAAAAGGAAGTCTATGGAGGGCACGGGAGGCAGCGGGGGAAATCGATCAGTAAAAGGGAAGAGGGCTAGGAAGACATCTAAACACGCGGGTAGCAACTTCGTTCTTGACCGGATAGATACCCTGATCAATGAATGTGAGGTCATCCTAGAGGGTAACCAAATTGCTCCCAGTACCCCCGGCATTTTAGCCGATAGTCTCCCTCTAAGCCCTAGGCCTAACTGCCCCCTAGTCATTCCAACAATGTTTCAAAAACAACTCCTAAAGAGGGCTCCTGCAGAACCCAAAAGTCTAGTAGCAACTTTCAAGGATTTATCCCAATCCCCTGCTACCTCCACCGATAGCACTGGCGCAAGCACCTTTCAGCTAGAGCCAGTTATTCGCTGTGTGAATAGATTTTCACTCCTACAGGACCTTAGTGATGATCATAATGATAACGAGCCTGTACCATCATCCCTCGGGCTGGTGCATGACACCGCGATGGCTAGCACAGAAAACAAACTAGAGCTCCCGGATACCCATTCTATTATAAACACACTTAGAGCAGAGATTGGTGCAATGAAAACCATGATAGAAGCCCTTACCACTCTAGTCAAAACATTACTGAAGGCAGCTCCGCCTTGTATACAGCATGATCTCCTTGCACATAGCCATTTTCCACACTCCACTAACAATCACCGACTGTTAACAGAAATAGCACTCCCTAGTAAAGGGCATATCTTTTACGGCCCTAATACATACGATCTGGCCTCATCCGCTACCTCTACCCACAAGCAAAACACAAACGATTTGTTAGCTGGGACAAAGAATAGCCTTGACATCCCCATACAAGATGAGCTCAAGAGGCTAGCAGCCTCACAGTGTCCTGTAAATAGCCACAAGGCTCCACAACTATGGCAATCCCAACTATCCATACACGGAAGTCGAGATAAGTCGCACTCCTTAGCTGCTCCAGCTATCATTAGCTTGTCGCAACCCAAGAAAATTTACATGACTAACGTCGCGAAGATCAAGCATCTCCACGAGAGTGAAGACTCTTTGATAAACAAGGTGACCCATTGGATTCGCCTTGTTAGGGGTTGACGATCAGTGATCAGAGATGATATTCTTAGAGCATGGAGATGCACCTCCTCAATTGACCAACTGGACAACATCGAGATTACCTTAAGGGGAAATGAGATGGCGGAAAACCTCCTTGCTCTAGAATTTCGTACCTGCGCCCCTAATGGGTCTCCCATTCAATTTAGGCATCTTTCCATGTTTGAGCAAGACAGGGCATCAGCGTCCCAGACATCATCATCTCTAATAGGTATTTCCTCGCTAGAGTCTAACGACTGACTGCAGGACCCGGCTCTCTACCTCTCTGACCAACTCAGTATAGTACACAGTTCCAAGTATGTAGCTAGTTCCTTTGCTACTTCCACTTCTCGCGACCTCTTAAGTTGAACTAGGGATAGCTCCCAGCATTGGGTCAGCCCACGTAGACCTTCCAACCCCATATGTGAAGAGAAAAACTCCGACATTTAAGTTTATTCAGTCCCACAAACTCCACCCTACTTGCTAACTAATACTCACATTCCCACACAAAGCACTGTTCCTGGTCCTATCGACCCCCAACAACTAAAGATTGTGTCATGGAATGTGGCGGGCCTAAGCAGCAAATCCATTGCCTCATTGGAACCAACTGGTAGAAGGCTTTGATGTATGCATCTTCCAGGAGACATGGAGTCTGGTCCCATTATATAAAGCTGGTTATACCTGTTTTTGCTCCCCCCGCAATCTCCATGGGAAGAGGGCGCCCGTCTGGGGGTTTGATTGTTTGGATAAGGATTGCCCTCGATTGCCAATTCATTTCCCAAACAAGTTCATGCCCAGACATTATTTGGTTAAGTATCAGGGGACCTAGGGGCGGCTCCACAGTCGAACTCTGCAATGTTTATGCGAGAGGGACAAAGGGAGGTAGACCCTCAGCCACCCTGGCAGCGTTAGAAGAATGCCTAGCTAACTGCTCACCCCATGCAAGAGCGATAGTCACAGGAGATTTTAATTGTACCTTCGAACCCCTGGGTACAGAAGACCTACTGGGATTAGAAGACCAAGATAGCAGATGGTCAGTCCCCCAACTTGATCTCCACCTAGTCAAAAGATGGTCACAACAGGTACTCCAACTAAACGCCCTTACTATGGAGTACGGGCTAAGGGCAGTCAATGGCAGGTCACTATCTGACAAGCAAGGCGCTAACACCTATAATAGAGTCAGCTGTCCTTCCCGGATCGGCTATATCCTCCTTGATGTAAAATTATGGGGGAATATGATCGATATGACAGTGGGCTCGACTGTGGAGAGCGGCCACAATCCTTTGTGCTTAACCTTGAAGCCCTTGTGGGAGGCACCTTATTATCAGCTGAACATCCAACCTCTGACAGCCACTAGGGATCTAGTTCCATCCAACTGCAAAAGGTTTCTGAAATGGAAGAAGGTAGCCAGGAGTGAAGCAAAGATTGCAGGTATCAAACACGATCTGAAAATAGGCTTAGCCAAATTACAAGCTGCAGCCCATAGTACAACAAGATCAGTGGACGCGTCCAAGGCCTACACGTATACCGTCACCCAAATCAACACATACTTTCAAGTCCCAAATCAGAATAAAAAATCTAGGTACACCACCAAGGATCCATACTCATGGTATAATAAGGATAGTAAGGAAAAAAGATCGCTCCTGGCCAAAGCCATTAAAGGGAAAAACCAGACCCTCATAAAATCTGCCAGACACTCCTACAAAGCAGCCCAGCGGGAGGCAAAGTTGAAGTGGGATGAATCGCGCTGGGAACAACTCAAAGATGCATGCTCCTCCAAAGATACCAGCTTGTTCTGGAACTTGGTCACCTGGGGAAGCAAGGCAGGTGCCCGCCCACCCCCAAATCACATCACTAGCCACACTTGGTACGACCATTTTAAAGGGCTTTATTCAACAACAGAGGCTATTAAAGAAGGGGAGTTAGATGGAATAAATGGGCCTGGGGTAGAAGTGGAGTGTTTTACCCTGCAGGAGGCAGAAGCTGCTATAAATAAAATAGTTCCATCCAAAGCAGCGGGTCCTGATGGCTTACCCGGGGATCTGTTCTTGGCCGACCCCCACCACTGGGCCCGTTACATCTCACTACTAGCAAACGAAATAGCCAATGGAACACCAGTCCCAGCGTCATGGAAGGTGGCCGAAGGGGCGTGGCTATGCTGGGGATGGAGGAAGACGTGACTGTGTAGGGCTCCGTCGGAGGCTCCCCAAACTGGCTCCATATCTCCGCACATGCTGCTCTGCAGGGGCTGAATTTCAACACAGCGGGTGCTGTACCCATCCTCAGGCTCCGCTGTAACTTTTGGGGTGATTGGCCCGGGCCGCCCGTGCCGAGACCTACGGACTCTCCTGACACCGGCGCGAAGCTGTGGAGGTCGGCGCGGCTGAGTGCGCGAGCCCGGGGTCTGGCTCCGCCCTCTGGCCTAGGACTGTGGCGCACTTCCAGCGGGCCTGCCGCGGCGGTCTTTCGCCATGCAGTGATCCCAGCGTCTGGGAGATCACCACCGGGAGCCTGCTGCTCTGGCAGGTAATTTTTTTAAATCCCCGCCGATCTGATTTCCGGCGCACGGCCCCCGGGGATCGAGACGGAGACTTGCGGCACAACACCGCTGTACTGCTGGAGCTGGGGGTCGCTCAGGCGGGCCTTTCCGAGGCCGACGAGACACTGCGAGGGCCGGCGTGGCCGCCCATGCAAGCCCGGGGTTTGGCCTCGCCCCTCGGGCCTCACACTCCAGTGACTTTGCTGGCTGGCCTGCTGCGACGGCTCTTTGCCCTGCCGGAGCCCCACCGCCTGGAGGAGCACTGTTGGATGCCCGCTGTCCCGGCACGAAATCCCTGGCGCTTCCACTGACCTGATCTACAGTGGGTGACCCCAGGTAGTGGGGAGGCACTGGGGCCGGGCCGCAAAAGACAACTACCATTGAGATTAGCGGAGGCCTCATACAGTGGGAGGCTGAGCGGGAGGGCCACATCTGCATTGGGACGCCGGTGCGCCTGGAGCCCTAGCGGACCCCGGACTGGGGGATGTCTGGTGAGACCTGGTGAGGCGACCTCGGTCTGGAGTGCTGTGGAACATAGCACAGCTGACACGCACGACAATACCCTGGACCCAGCTGGTGAGGAGAGGCACTGAGTCGCGGCTGGTACTGCCCACGGGAACCAAGGGGTGGCAGACAGCACGTTATCGCCCAGCAACGGATGCACTGAAAACTCAGCGACCACACAGACACTAAGCAGTACATTGCAGCTGCTACCTGGACACGGGCCCGGCTGTGAGGCTCGGACGCACCCCTATTGCTGGCCCCTGCTGGAAAGTAGCTCCTGATTAGACCACGCGAAGAGACGCCGACAGAGCAGTTGGGCAGAAGCGCATGAGAGGCGGTTCCTGGGGCACGGCGGTTGCGGCTGAAACTCGTCCTACGGCTTACTCAAGGTGCGCTGACCCGACCTACGGATTCATCTAGATAGATGTCGCGGGGCAGAAGGGTTAAAGCGAACTTGTCTGGCACACCGGCTCCACCCCCCCCAAACGAGAGCTACAGCGGGCAAAATGGCGGATGTGGCATCTTCAGCCGACATGTCCAGCAAGCTGGATGCGGTCCTGGCAGCAGTACAGAGGCTGGAGGAGACCCTGAATCACACCCGTACAGCATTGGAAAACAAAATCGACAAAGCGGTTATCGACCTAACACTTCTCCACGCCGACCATCGTAAACTAGCAGACCGTACGGCTGTGCTTGAGACTGCGACGGCGGAGATGGCCCCACAGGTGGTAGCTGCAGACAAAAACATACAGCAACTCCTCAACAGAGTGGACTTTCTCGAGGACAGAGCTGAAGATGCAGAAGGCCGGGCCCGCCGCAATAATGTCCGAGTGGTGGGGCTGCCGGAGGGAACGGAGGGGAGAAATCCTGTCGCTTACGCAGAATCATGGCTGCGCACCCTCTTGCCGGATGGATCCCTCTCCCCGTATTTTGTGGTAGAAAGAGCACACCGGGTACCAGCAAGACCATTGCCAGCGGGGTCCAACCCCAGGCCGCTCCTGATCCGACTGCTAAACTATAGAGACAGGGACATGATCCTACTGGAGACCAGGAAATTGCCTGAGATTCAAGTAGGCAATCAAAAAGTGATGTTGTTTCCGGACTACACGATTCAAGTGCAGAAGCAAAGGTACTCCTACATGGCGGTGAAGAGGCGTTTAAGACAGAACGACTTGAAATACTCCCTACTGTTCCCGGCTCGCCTGCGAGTAGTGGCAGGTGGCAAAACGCATTTCTTCACAACACCCGAGGAGGCTGAGGACTGGCTAGACACGTACACTCCCTCGAGGACTGAACCACCATCAGATCGATCCAGGGGCGCGGCGGAGGGAGGGGCCACCCGCCGCCGCCGTCCCAGAGGGAGCAGATTGAGTCGCACACAACTTTCTCAAAAGAAAGGTCCAGACCCGGATCAAATACTACAGGGCCAACGAGACGCTCTTCAGGCTGTGGCCGGTATCAGCGAGATGCAATCGGAGGACTGCCCATCTATTTCTAGTCAGCAGGACCAGGCCAGCGAAGCGGGTGAACTTTCAGATGACCCCCTCAACACGCAGGGTTCTTGTGGACTGCCGGTGGTCACTCCCCAGACCGCTGATGACATTGTCTGATGTTTGCCGTTGTGGCCTTTGACCTGTACACTGCTGTACCCCGTGACTGCACACGCAAGTATATGATTGTAAGATAAGCATTAATGCGAGGTGCTGGATATGTTGCAACTGTTCACATATAAGTCTCATTCTATTACTGCAGGCCACTAATACATACCACCCGCTAGTCCACGAGTTAGAACTTTAAGTTGTCCTGCTCGATGGCCCCTGTCTCCCACAGGAGTAGACTACACGTTGATCCCAGCGGATACAGCACCTAACGATTCATTATTAGCTAGTTATCGGGGAGCCCAGGGGGTGATACTGCTCTCATCTAGTCCCTTATAGCTTACAGCCCACCCCCCAAGACGTAGTTTGAATGATGTTTATGCATACAGTTTGGACGAGTGCCCGTTGCATGCTCGCCCTTTTGGTATTTAATTCAATATTAGGCGGTTGCCGATTGCACGTTAATTCACAAATAATTGATATTTTTCTATTATTTCTTTTTGTTGTTAATTATTGTATTGCTCACCATACAATCCGCTATCTGCTGTACCATAGAGACACTGACCGCCATAGGGGGCCACTCACTAGAGTCACCTACACCTGTGCGGCGCGGACTTAACCCGCCTCTTGGGATGACTGGGCCACTCGCACTGCTGGATTTCAACGGATATGGCGCCCATTAAGATCGGAACCTGGAATGTGAGAGGCATTCACAGCCCGTCGCGTCGATATCTTATCTACTCCTACCTAAAACGACACCAGATACAAATAGCACTCTTACAAGAGACACACTTGCATAAATCTGAGGTCGCACGACTTCACGGGCGCTGGAGGGGTCAGATACACGCGACGGGCTACTCGGCATACGCACGCGGGGTACTGGTGTGGGTGAGGCCGGGGACTCCCTTTCGGGTGGTGGACACTCAGATAGACACAGAGGGCAGATATGTTATCGTCAGGGGAGTACTGGATGGAAGGCAGATAGTACTCGCATCGCTATATGCGCCTAATACAGAACAAGCAGCCTTCTGGGAATTGATCTCTATGAAATTGGCTGAATGGCATGATGTGCCCTTGATACTGGGCGGTGATTATAATAGTGTGTTGGATGTGTCTCTGGACCGATCCTTCCCCCCCCTGCCTGGCACGACTACACACACAGCTGCGAGGGCGCTACGCAATTGGGCCACTAATTGGCACTTGACAGATGCCTGGCGCCATCTTAACCCATATGATAGGGTGTACTCTTACTACTCGGGAGCCCATGGCCTCCATGTTCGTCTGGACCGCTTTATGGTGTCCAATGATCTTCTCTCAAGCATTTCTGGATCTCACTATATGGGGAGGACACACTCAGATCATAACCCACATATGGTGGAATTGCAATGGGACGAGACAGTGCCACCAATTCCTATGTGGCGACTTCAACCAGATGTTCTGCTAGATGCACCATTCCGAGATTTACTGGCTACTAGGGTGGCACAGTATTTTGATGAGAACGAGGGCACAGCCTCATCGCCACTGTGGGAATGGGATGCCCTCAAGGTAGTGGTGCGGGGTCACTGTCTGGGCACACAAGCGGGGATCAGAGCGCAGTTAGATAAAGAACTTACCATTTTAGAGAGGAAACTGGCGGCTTGCGAGCGGGCGGCAACTGAGGGCTCTCGCGGGCAGCTTGATAAGCATAGGGAAAAACATGCGCAGTTACTGGAGCGTCTGCGCTGTCTTAACTATGCTGCGCACTCGGCACGGACGCACCATGTGGGAGACAAGGCTGGGAAACTGCTCACATGGCTTATACGGCAAAATGAGACATCAGCCCCTGTCATGTCTGTGCGCACGGCAGCCGGGGGGTAGCGTACACACAGCGAGATATACACAACGCATTCGTGACACATTATCAGGGCCTATATGAATCTCGCACACAGGTCACGTCCCTAGAGCTACAGCTCTATCTGGACGGGATGGCTCTGCCACAGCCTACGCGTACACAAAAAGCGGAATTAAATGAGCCTCTCTTAGCAGAGGAAATACGGGACAGTATATTTTCATTATCCAACGGGAAGTCACCAGGGCCAGATGGTCTACCGACCGAATTTTACAAAGCCTATGAATATATATTAGTGCCGCAACTGCTTAAGGTGTATAAGACTGCGCTGGACGATTCTATTCTCGCAGCTACGCAAAATGAGGCCCTATTGGTGTCTCTCCTCAAGCCGGACAAAAACCCTGAGTCTTTGGGATCCTACCGCCCTCTAGCGCTTCTTAACACTGATTACAAAATCTTGGCGTCCCTACTGGCTAAACGCCTCTCACCCCTAGTGAAGACGTTGGTACACCCCGATCAGAACGGTTTTGTCCCCACCAGGAACACCTCCCTTAATCTACGTAGATTTTTTCGGGTCCAACAGTATGCGATACATCGTTGGCCACACTCTGGATGCCTGGTATTGGACCTGGAGAAGGCCTTTGACTCTTTGGAGTGGCCGTATCTGGCGGCGGTGCTGAACAAATATGACCTTGGCGATCACTATTTAAGTATGGTCCAGCTTTTATACCAACGCCCAACTGTCCGGGTCCGCACAGGCACGTTAATATCTGATCCCATTAGAGTGCGACGTGGGACACGCCAGGGCTGCCCGCTGTCTCCACTACTTTTTTCCCTAGCAATGGAACCACTGGCGGAGCTCCTTCGCGGTGATAGCGAGGCATGGGGTGTGCAATTAGGAGACGGAATGCATGCCGTGTCTCTCTATGCTGATGACATATTGTTATACGTACGTAACATCACAGACATTCCTGCGTCCATAGCAAATATACTGAAGACCTTCGAGAAGATGTCAGGTCTCCGGGTTAACTGGGCCAAATCAGGGGTCTATCTCCTCAGTGCGAATACGGCGGAAACAAATGTGGTCATTAATAGCTCAATACTCCCATGGTACCCCACCACCTTTCGATACCTGGGGATATTCATATACCGGGAGCCTGCTGATCTCCTGGACGGTAATCTGACGAGAGCGATTTCAGCGGTTAGGGCCCAAATACACTTCTGGAAGTCCCTCCCGTTGACTGTCATGAGCCGCATTGCATTATTGAAGATGATTGTCCTTCCCAAATTATTATATTACTTCTCGAATCTCCCGGTCTATGTCCCAACAAAAACCTTCCGTGAACTGGAACGTCTATTCCGTGACTTCATATGGAACGCGGGAAGGCCCCGGGTGGCGCTATGGAAGTTACATGCTCCTATTAGTCAGGGAGGGTTGGCCGTCCCAAACATGGAATTGTACTATATAGCAGCCCAACTACAATGGGTAACGAAATGGCTTAACGGGAGTAGTCTGGAAGACACGGCAACCATGCAACAGCCGCGAACACACGCGCAAATCTGTCACTTGTTCCACCCCATGGCCAAACCCCTCGCCCGTTTCAAATACATCTGGGTTTAGGATATAGATGTTACAGGAGGAGCCTATACCTTACCCGCGCGACAGCCCCGTATGCCCCGGGATTACCGCTGCTGGGGACACCTAGGGGGAAGTCGGGCACATCGGAGATGGCACTGGACCATTGGCGCACAGCCGGCATAGACACATTAAGTGACCTCTACAGAGATGGTCAACTGTCAACATTTGAGGCGCTGGCGGAGGATACCGGCTTACCTGCAGGGCAATTCCTCCTGCATGCATCCCTCACAAGGGCATTATCAGCCGGCTGGGGAGACATAACTACCGAGCCACAAACACATCTACTAGTACAATATTTGCATGTCATGGGAGCGGGATCTCACATAGTACACTGGCTGGTGGCGGCCTTGCTTGCGCACACGCTGCAACCCATGCTGGCCCTTCGCGCCCGCTGGGAAGCAGACAGGGGTCAACCCTGGGCTGACAGGGAATGGGAGACCATCCTAGCCGGCTCAACATACATACCGAGAAATTCTAAATTCAAATTAATACAAACATATATTATACAGAGGGCGTACCTTTCGCCTGACAGAATAAACAGATACTTTAACATCTCTACGTCTGAATGCCCACGCTGTCGGCAGCCTGACGCGGACCTACTTCACATGCTATGGTTCTGCACCTCGCTCCAGAATTATTGGCGGGATGTCACTACGACCCTAGTGCTTTGTACAGACACACCCTTGTCGCTTACATGGGAAACCTGCATATTAGGAGTCTACGTCCGATCCAAAAAAAACAAAGTTACTTCACGGTTCAGGGACCTGGGACTGATAGTTGCAAAACGCTTAATTACAAAACGATGGAAGCATGTAGACCCTCCAGGGACGATTAGCTGGGAAAGATCACTCCTCATATGGGCACAGGCGGAAAGTGTAACATTGCACAGGGAGGAAATAGCGGGGCTCCGAAAATACCACATTGCGCAGCATTGGGACACAATACTCGCAGCATTTAAAAGCGCAGGAGGCAGAGTAGATAGCGATACCCAGCCAGTTGACGTATAACGTATACGTTAAAGACCCCGAGTTCCGGAAGGCGAGATACCAGCGGGCAGACACTATGAACCGATACGCACCGCTACATAGCCATAGTTAGAAATGGGAGACCCCTCTATCCCTGCCTACCCAACCCCACCCACCAGCACGAAACTGGCCCTCAATACCCATGTAGATAGAAGCCCAACCTTGGTGAGTCAATTTACTGCAATACATAGGATGTATGAGCCCATTGTTGTTTATATTATTTTCTTTTAATTTTCATTGTTGAAAGGTCATGATCATTTATTTTGTATATTGATAATGTCGCCACTCCTCAATACGTTGTTAGGCACTGCAACTTAGATAAGGTGCGCTAGCTTGGCACGTTCTGCATAGCTTTTATTTTCTACTCTATACAGTCGCTTTTGATGCATGCCCCTAATATGGAACTGCTGAAATAATTATGCATTGTTGTTCTCGGTGCACACTGTCACGATACGCACTAGGCATCGATAAATTGTTTATACTGTACTGCGCGAGTGAACAACTGCGGAGCGGTAAAAGGAGATGTCTTCTTCCGCAAAGTACACTGGTAATCGGCGCAGTATATGAATGTGACGTATTGCATAATTTGGAAATATGCTCAAAATTTTTTGTTTTTGTTTTTTTGCATTGCCCTATATTGTAAGATGGGGGAAAAACAAAAGGGTGAAAAGACCAATAAAAATGTTTAAAAAAAAAAAAAAAAAAAAAATGGAAGGTGGCCGAAGTGGTCCCCATCTATAAGAAGGGGGACAAAGACGACCCTTCCAACTACAGACCAATCAGTCTGATTGATGCTATGCAGAAGGTCTTTGGCCGGATGCTTCTGCACATGATACAGTCATGGTCTGAGGAGGAGGCAATTCTATCGCAGTACCAGGCCGGATTTAGACTAAAGACCGGGACAATGGACCAGGTGTTCAGACTCCTCTTGATCTACTGAAAGGTAGTGGTACTGGGCAAGGGCAGTCTTTACCTTGCCTTCATTGACCTGAAGACTGCCTTTGACCTGGTCCCTAGATCTAAGTTGTGGCTGACGCTTGGCGAAATGGGCATCCCCCCCGTTTATCTTAAAAATCCTAATTCGACTCCATGAGGGGAATTCCGCCCAGATCAGGTGGGGGGAGCAGGGACAACTAACTGAGCGCATACCTGTCAATAGAGGAATCCGGCAGGGCTGTGTCCTGGCCCCAACCCTGTTCTCCCTTTATGTGAATGGGGTAGTCGACTTCCTCCTAGAAGAGCCTGCAGACTCGCCCACTCTGGGGGGCAACAAGATACCAACTTTGTTGTTCGCTGACAACACTCTGTTGATATCAAAAACCCCAGTTGGGCTTCAACGCCTTATCGATAGATTTCAAACTTTCTGCGACGACCGGGGACTGGTCATAAATGGTTCAAAAACTAAATTTATGGCCTTCAACTGCCATAGGTCATATAGGAACGGCCCTACGCTGGGAGGGGTACACCTCGAAAAGGTGGACACCTTCGATTACCTAGGCGTAAGACTTACCGATAAAATGTCTTGGAAACCCCACATAGCAAAGATGCTGATGGACCATAAGCGCGTAGCAGGAGTAATAGGGAAAGAACACCGCCTTTCACACACTAGGCCTGTAGCTCCCGCACTCCAAGTATATGACACTAAAGCCGTTAGCTCTGCCCTCTACGGAGCTGAAGTCTGGGGTTTCGAGAAACTAGAAGAGCTTAGCAGGTCGGAACATAAATTCTTAAGAGATCTGGTCACAGCACCAAAATACGTTCCCCTCACCCCACTATTGCTGAATATCGTCAGGCGGTCGATAGCTGACGTAGCTAGGTTACGTCACCTACTTTTCTGGGCCCGCATTAGGCGGACTCCCGAGCTTCTTTTTTATGCCGATGCTCTTGCAGAGATCATCCGCCTAGATACCGGCTGTAAAATAGGCTGGTTTGCCGGTATTAAAAAAACGTTGTCAGCCATAGGACTTCAAGCATGCTGGGTTAGCCAGGAACCCCCAAGGAGAGAAGACCTGAAACGCCTATATTGGGAATGGGTGGACCAACGGGAGAACTCTAGGCCTAATGTTGGCAAATTAACAACAGAATTCCTCTCCCACAAACAAACAAGACATCTCGAGCCCTTTCTTGATACAATCCAGACACCAAGAGACAGAATCTTGTATATACATTTCAGATTTGGAACCCTTCCCGTTCGTGAGGCGACAGCAAAGTGGGGCACTAACAACGAAAAAAATTGCCCATGTTGTAAGGCCCCCATAGAAAGCATTGCCCATTTAATTTTTGCCTGCCCAGCATATAAAACATCACGGGCCAAATGGCTGAAACCACTCTGTCAGCAATTGGGCACACGGGACCATTATACAGCTCTGCGGATTTGCAGGTCCGATCCCAGGCCGTTCTTTGCATGCTATGTAGCAACATTCCTGGGTCAAGCATGGCTTACAAAATGGAAAACTCTTGCGAGATCGGCATAATTTTAACCTAATCCATGCTAGTTACAAATTCATGACCCTATATCGAAACCATTTGCACTTATTTGCACAGGCACCTTATTTGTCAACCTTCTGCTGCTATGTTTAGGACATTTTAACAATTTTTAGTGCACTGACTTTTTACCAGTTTGATGATGAATTGATTGCTTTTATATCGTTTTACTTGTAGAAATATACTTGACAAATTAAAATTGCGCACGTGCTAATTCTATCCCGTTTCCAATTGTTTTATGGTACATAGGGCACATTTAACCATTTTGCTGTTTTAACTGATTATGCAAATCGGAAATGTTGTATATTTGTATTCTTTTTAAAGGAAATTTGTACTTTTATTCTAGCTTGTATGACATTTCTGTCGAATAAAGCTTATCAATCAATCAATCATATATATATATATTTCAGTGACTGGGTATATAAAACAATCCCAGCAATTGGTTTCTGTAATAGCCAGCATAGACATCTTAAATCGCAATCATTCTGTACCAAAATGTAAGCAGACTTTTAAAATGAACAGTTCAGAAACAAACATTGCAATTCATATTGCAATTAGCACAACAGGAATTACAAGGACAGCATCAAGAACAGTTCTAGCGTCTTGAACCTTGAATGACTGTATGAAAGCCTAAGGCCATGTGGTTGCTACAGACATTTGTTGCAAATTAATAAAGCATTGCTGCCAGAAGCATCTTTCAAATTCACTAACTAATGTGAAACATTGCAGCCAGTCGCTCCACTCCAAGCCTTGTGTCAAGGAAAACAATTATTAAGTAGCTTTCCGCCCGCAGCGCCTCCCCCTTGTGCAGATAACCGAATCATGTGCTCTCTCTTGCTCCTAACCCCTCTTGCCAAATGCCTGCTGGCAGCTGTAAACCACAGCACATTCTTCAGGCGCTTAACTTTTTTAGCAGCAAGAAAAGAGGAAGTGACTTATGGACCACCCTATGTATATTGTTGATTGTATTTCTTCTCTGTTGTTACTTCATACGTAGAGGATTAGGGTTATGGGACCTGCAGTTTGCTTTGAAAGGGCTATCAAAATAAATAGCAGGAGAAGCGACTGCATAACACGAGCCTCTGGTCTTGTAAAAAAAAAAATATATTAGTAAATGGGCCTAAATGCAGAAAGGACCACGACCATCTAGCCCTCACTAGCAACAAGCAGAAAAGTCTAACATTAGAATTAGAAATAGAATTAGCTCTTCCCAAAAACCATGTGTTTTATAATGTTCTGGCGAAAGAAACACACAAATTCATAGAATGTTTGTATGTAAATAGGCAGAACTAAAAATGTTACTTGCACAGGACCAATCGCATTATTAATTTAAAAACAACAGGTACTTGCAGGTGATTTTCAGTGGTTGTTAAATACATGATTTGCTGCACAAAATAAATCATACGTTTTCATTATATTTTATTAATGAAAAAACACTAGAAAACAAAGAACTGCTTGTGCATATTTGCAATATAATTCTGACTTGGCAACGGACGTTCAGCTCATAACCTTGCAATGTTGCAGCATAAGTACACCCCTTCACAGGAAGCTAGCGATAAGTTACATTTTCACACAAAGATAGGCCATGGTTTGCATTCGAATGTGGATGATTTTCTGAAAACAAGATAACACATGAATGTGTGCAGCTCGGACACAACAAATAAACATGCACTTTTCAGCAATTGGACAGGCACTCTCGTTAATGTGGTTAGTTATGCTAACTAAGCCAGACCTGTGTTAAGCACTATCAAGCACTATTTTCTAATAACATATTTTATTTTTTACAATTTACCAGTCTGATAATAATTTTTAAATTATCACATCATCACACTATAATAACTTAGTTATTTTTCTTGATTATTCGAACAACACTTTTTATCAGTCAAACTATGTACATTCATATGTTTGCACTTCCAATGTTAGTACTGTAAAACTCTAGCGGACCCTACGATAATTCATTTGCTACAAGATTTAAAATAACAGGTGTATAGTGAATGAATTACATTTATAAACGGCCAAGGTTGTGGAGGCCGGTCATGCTCTGAGTAAATGTAATGAATGATGGATTGGGCATGTTGCGGAAGTTGCATACATGTGTACATGACAAAGACAAGTTGGCATGTTGGCATGTTACTTAAACTCTAACCAAAGTAACATATTAACGGGTCAGGTGATGTTGTAAGAAAGGGACTACAAACGTGGCAAGGAGATGTTGGTAAACTTTAACCAGTGGTGGTTCCTTTATATGAGCACAAGGGCTCCGCCCATCTCCTATATATTACCTTTCATTTTTTAAATGAAGAATTTAAATACATATATTATGCGATCACTTGGCTCCTCGCTCTAAGCGAGGGTGCCAGTCAAGACAGTTTTTAAGACGCATGCGCTAGTACGCATGTGCCAGGTTTAGTTGGGCGACCTGCTTTCAGCCCTGGCTTCTGAAGCCTGCCAGGCTGTAATGCCAATCACGAAGGAAGACTTCACAAATGCAATAATGCTGGGCGCTTAAGGCGTAAGCTGTTTTCTGCCTACTGGTACTGCATGTCAATCAATGAAGGGACACTCTTTCCCACAGGGTACCGCAAGCTTGCACTGTGAATGCCTGGAGACGGATGAGTGGGCGAGTGTGTATGTAATTAGCATAATCGTCAGTGATGCTAATCAAACACTGTAAACAGATTCACTGTGCATGTTTTAGCTAAACCGAAACACGCGCAGTGTATCTGTTCCACTTAGTGATAAGTGCGTAATCAGTGCTACTGGTAGCGTTGACAGATAAAAGTAAGGAGCCGCCATTCCCGGGCTGGCGCAGGTGGGATGCTTGCAACGAGGGCTGCTGAGAGGGTGGTGACCTGAACATGCACATTCACAGCCTCAACCGCCTCAGCCTGATTAGCCTGTACTGTCTGCTCAGTGTCTTCTGGACCTTCAGGACTTTCCATACTGCCATCCAAGAAAACTTGCCGATTGTTGCTCCCTCCTTCCCCAGTCCAGAGAAAATGAAGTAAGTTTCCCATTGCTGGGATTGTCTGGCTGTCCTCGGTAAAATCCTCTATGCATTTTCTGTGATACGTGGGATATTTCAACCTTATTCAGTATGAAGGGTTGCCTTGCTCACAGTTCAAATCTTAGAGGCCCCGTCCATGGCATTAGTAGAGGCGGGCAAGCCAACAAATGGACATTGACAGCCCTACCCTACCGAAGGTCTGGATTGGCACTCACATCGAAAGCAAGAGCCCAGCCTTCAAAATATGTAGCATGTAAAATGCTCAACAAACGTGTAAAAGTATGGAACAGACTTTAACATTAAAAAAACTTGTCATTAATAATCGGAATTGTTTCGATTTAGTACGGTATAGTCTATTATTAAATGATATACACGAGAGGGTGTAAAAGGCCCACTGAGCTGAATCACTCAAGTAAAACGATTCACAGTGAATTACAGTGATTTTACTAAGATCACAGAATGTGGTCTAGTAGGAAAGCTGTGATTTGACCCCATGTTTCTTAGTCACTCATTGTACAACTTAGCCACTGGACAATTCTTGTTCTCTATCCTGTTTAAAAGCATAGGACAGTGATTTTCATTCATTTCAACGGGAACTAAATAGTACAATATTTTAAATACAAGATGTTTTTTCTAAAAAGAAAAGTAAAGTGCGGGGTTAAGTGAGTGCAAGACGCTATTTATGTGTTCTATAGAGCGCATACTTTTAAGCTTCATTGAGACGTTCTCACCTATTGCCTGCACCGGTCAGGAGGTCAGCCTTGCTTGGCAAACAAGGAACTCTTTCATATTGTATATATGTTCTTTTAAAAAAGGCTATAAAAAGTTATGGTTTTTTGTCATAAATGCTTGCAGTAATCCAAAATCAAATGATCAGTAATATTCACAAGAGCTGTAGATGGTATTCTAGGAATTCTTATAGCCCTTCCCATCGACACTTTGTGGGCACTCACCTCTGTGCTTTTGTTAGGAGTACATCTTACGATTAGGAAAGTGCATCTAGCGATTTCAGAGAAGTCGAAGCACACACTTTCTCCAGCTTGCCTTTCAAAATTCTGTTGTACCTTTCAACCAAGCCCAGTGCTCCAGGATGATAACTACAATGGAATTTCTGGTGAATGCTTAATGCAGCACACAATATCTTCATGATGTCATCTATAAAATGTGTTACCTTATCTGGCTCAAACAAAGTTGACATTTGAAACCTAGGGATCAACTCCCTCACATCTGTTAGTGCATCTCACCTTCCTGTTGGGGATGCGTCAGTCCACTTTGAAAACAGACAGATACTCACTAGAATTTATTTCAGGGTATTACATGGTGGCATTTCTACAAAATCAATCTGTAATCTTGTGAAGGGATATGCTGTTGTTCTTACACTCACTCATTGCTACAAAAAGTTTATTTCTGGGGGGTGTGGCTTGGTGCGCGGTGAGGATGGCTGCCATCCTTTGAGCTCCGCAACATCTCCAGTGCAGAAACTCCGTCTGAGAGGCTCGCCTTGTGATATAAGATCACTTTTAGTCGGCGGAACTCAGCGGGACACTATGTGTTCAAAGAGAATCGGTTTTACTTTCCCAAATCGCTTTGGAAGAACCACCATCCACGTCCTACTCTGTCCTCATCGGCGGTTCCAAAATGGCAGCGGGTGAACAGATCTCCGTCATTGTGAGCGGCTCCCGCTGAAAAGTTGAGAATACTGCCCACTTATTTGCGGATTCGGCAGATAACAATTAACTTCTACTGCTAGTAAGAGCTGCTTTGGGATAGTGCTATGGGATATGCTACTGTTGCGTCTCACGCAAAGGGAAGCAAAAGAACACCGCAGAGACGTGCTAAAGCGCGACATACATAACAGAACTACTTAGCTCAACTGCTGTTAGTACACGTGGTAAGGTTGCATGGGCTTCCGCAAGTGGTGGTTTCGGACCGTGGGCCTCAGTTTACAGCCAAATTCTGGAAGGCATGGTGTGCAGCCCTCAAGATAACACCCAATTTGTCCACGAGTTTTCATCCACAAACGGACGGCCAAACAGAAAGGGTGAATCAATCCCTAAAACAGTACCTGCGGTGTTATGTGGATAACACCACTGAAGCCTGGGTAGACGTGTTGTGGTTAGCTGAGATCGCCTACAACAGTGTCATACACAGTTCCACGAAACACTCACCGTTTTTCTGCACTTATGGTTTCCACCCTAGGTTCATTCCCCTTATACATCCAGTAAAGACTGAGGCCCTACCAGAGGTTAGGGAGAGAGTGCTTCACATACAGAAAACACTGAAAGAAACACAAAAAAGGCTGGGAAAGGCAAAAGAACATTACAAGGCATACGCAGACAAACATAGGCGCCCAGGTCCCGTCTATAAAGTGGGGGATTACGTATGGCTATCCACGAAGAACATTAGGTTCAAGAGACATAGCATTTTTAATCCCAAATACATCGGTCCCTACAAGGTGGTGAAGCTCATCAATCCAGTTGCAGTCAGATTGGCCTTGCCCTCCTCCCTGAGGATTCATCCGTCCTTTCACATTTCTCTTCTCAAACCCTCTCGTTCAGCTGCCGACCGAGGTCCGCCTCCGGTGCTGGTGAACGAAGATCTGGAACATGAGGTGAGGGGTATCCTGGATTCCAAGATATACAGAACCAGGTTATGGTACCTGATAGCCTGGAAAGGATATGGAGATGAGGAGAACACCTGGGAGCCAGCGACAGGGGTTCATGCTCCACGTTATGTCACATCGTTTCATAATCGCTTCCCGGAGAAACCATGTCTCTGTCAGTGTTCTTCGGAAGAGGGATGTTCTGTTGCATCTCACGCAAAGGGAAGCAAAAGAACACTGCAGAGACGTGCTAAAGCGCGACATACATAACAGAACTACAAAGCCCATGAGCCTCAGCGTTTTGACGTCAGTGACGTCAGCACGCGCCTGAGGCGTTCCCTTCAAAGAACAAGCTGGGCATCGGAGAGACGCCGATTACTTTACCGTGGAGCCGCTGTGAAGAAGGAGGCGGGTAAGGGTGCCTCGCGCACCAAAACCTTTGATTTACTTCCAGGTCTTAGCTGTGGGCTCCTTTCCTTGTGGTTGCGACTGTGGGGGCATTTACGCTGCTTCGGTTGGTTGCTCCGTTGGTGGGACCAGATTCGAGTTCCTTTCTGAGCAACTTAGCAGCCAAGCCCCCCCCCCCCCCTTTATCAGGTGTTGCGCATTTCAGAGATATACCTGTTGGAATACTGAAGGGTAGGATCTCTCTGGTGATTCGCTACATACAGACGGCCAGGGATTCTAGGCAAACAAGCACAGAAACGTTTTCCCGCGTTGGCGAACCATTCGGTTCATGCGGGGAAACGATCCTTTGTTCAAAAGCCCTGAACAGGCGATTGAGTTAACGATCGCATTACTCTCAGTTACTTTGGTTTTCTGCCCGGAGCAGTGGGCATTTCTTTTCTACATGTTCAGGTTGTATCAAGAGTGGTGTTAACTCTTCCTTAGAAGAGGGCGCGTACTAGAGAATGTGAGTGTGAGACAGTGCAGTGCACTCCTAGTACATTGTGAATTCACTGGTGACTTTAAACCTCTGTTCAAGACGTATTGAACAGAGGACAGGATTCTGAGTCCTGAAATCTTTGGGGTGCTTCTCACTAGGATTAATTAGTTACGCGTGTTTCTTTATGTGTCCAGAAGCAGGGGTACAGAGAGTGATCAGGAGGACGGCTCTTCCACACCCCTGTCTCCGCAAAAAGGATTGACTAATTGGTATGTTGTCTTATTCTCTGTGAACCCTCCGTTATTGATGTTTTGTGCTGCTGGGAATATTGTTGATTATTATGTTTCACCTCCAGATCCAGCTGAAACCCAATACCTGTCCCTAGTGAATTGCAGATTAGAAGAGGAGGTTTTTTTCTTTCTTTACAGGTATTGCTATTTAGTGTTCTGACGACCATCCCAGAGGGTTAGGGTAAAATAGGAAGAAGCTATAGGTTATATTATTAGTTATACCTGTCTTGTTCTTTTTACAGGTCTCCCTCCCTGCTGTCCCCTTCCTTCCCTTCCCCCGCTTGACCACTCCATGGAATCTGTGTACATACATTCAGACCGTGGTGGTGTCGAGAGGTGGACCATTTTAAGCAACGTACAATCCTGAGGAGTTTCGGCCACGACAGCTACACACCTTAATGCTTTTGTCTGTGGCTACTCAGTGTCTCAAAATGGCGTCCCCCGCGACTTCTCCTCAGAGTTGTTCCCAGCGCTGGTCTTTGTCATCTGATTGCCGCGGTTCTTGCTAACCGTCACGCTTTTCTATGGTCTCTAAACAGCTTTGTATGGAGTGTACTGCTTTTTTATATAGATCCCCATAGTGCTGCTTACCACACACAGCACCTCATGATTTTGATTAGCTGCTTTGTTCTATGCTTCAGCGTATGATGTGTAGTGCGTAATTACCCACTGGTGCATGTATCCCACCTCACTTGTTGAACCTGTCTCTAACCTAATTGAAAATTCTGCTTCCTCAGTGATAGTGGATCAGGGAGGAGTGGCGGCCATTGTCCTTCTGGACCTCAGTGCGGCCTTTGATACGGTCAACCTCAATGTTCTCATTGAACGGCTAAGGAGAGTCGGGGTAGCAGGAAGTGCTATCTCCTGGATTCAATCATTCCTTAATGGCAGAACTTTTCAGGTCTTTTCGGGGGAATCCATTTCCAGCCCTCTCCCTTTGAACTATGGAGTGCCCCAGGGATCCTCCCTAAGTCCTACGTTATTTAACGTTTATATGAGGCCACTGGCAGAGGTCATCCAGCCATATGGGATCAAAGTGGTCACCTACGCGGATGATACTCAGCTGGTGATATCTTTAAATCATCCACGGACTGACCCTTCAGACCTGGAGCTCTGCCTAGGAAAAGTAGCCACCTGGATGCAACACTCCTGTCTCAAATTGAATGGAGAAAAAACAGAAATCATGTATGTGGGCAACACTGCCAAGCTAACTTCCACACTATCATGGCCTCAGTGCTTGGACGCCCCTCCAATTCCGAAATCCAAGATCAAGAGCCTCGGTGTGTGGCTGGATGACTCACTTAAATTTGACCAGCAGGCAGTGGCAGTGACGGGGGCTTGTCACGGCATCCTTAGAAAACTACGGAAGGTCCTCCCCCTATTACCCACTGAAGCCAAGAAAATAGTAGTCCAGGCCCTGATTGTTTCGCGGTTGGACTACTGTAACTCACTGTATCTGGGAGCCCCAAAGTCCACCCTAAGGAAACTCCAGGTGGCCCAGAACTGCGCAGCACGACTTCTAACAGGCTGCAGTAGCACGCAGTCAGCTAGCCCCAGTCTGAAAGCCCTTCATTGGCTACCAATAAAGGAAAGAATCTCCTTTAAAGCCTTATGTACTGCTCATAAGACCCTAAAGGGCACAGGCCCCAGAATTAATCAGCCTCTGATCACCGCCTACCTCCCCAGGAAATCTCTTCGTTCGGAGAATTTAAATTTAGCCTGCACTCCTAAAATTAACAGGCAGCGGAGTGGAGGCCGCTCCTTTTCTTATAATATAGCTGGACTGTGGAACTCCCTCCCTCTCAATCTCCGACATGAAACTGCCCACCTCTCTTTCCGGAAGGGTCTTAAAACATGGCTATTCCAGAAGAGTGCTTGCTAGCCTTCCCTTTCAGCCTTAATTGCCGCTAGCGCTGGGATGCCTCAGGGTAGCCATGCGCTTTTATAAATGCTAATTAATAATAATAATATCCTGGATCCCAAGTGTACCTCAACTCTCTTTTAAAAAGGACTTTGAAATAGAACGAACTCACAGAGTTCCAACTTTTGAATAAAAAAATATGGCGTCCCCAAGACCACTGATTTTTGAACCACTGTGACACCAACACATAGATCAAATTCTAGCACGGATGAGGAAGATCAAAACGATTCAATGGGAGGGTCACAAAATTTCTATTTCGCAGGACTATGCCAGAGACACCATAATCCGTCGAAAGGGTTTCCTTATTCTGCACTTGACTTAGTCAGCGACTTGCTGACATGGGAATCCCATACTCTTTCTCAGGTCCCTCAAGATTCCGGATAACCTTCAAAGGCCACTCACAGATCTTTTATGAACCTGCAGACCTCTCAACTTTTTGGGATAATCACTCTGAATCTCAGATGGACTCGGACTCTCTACCTGATTCTTCACAGTCCTAGCCGCTCAAATGGAGCTGATCTGCTCTCTACGATTTCACGATAAACCATATCCTTTTGTCGCTCAATAGCATTTGGTCCTCCCTTTGCTTATCCTACTAACTACAGGCTCTTATTTACCTTTCTCTATATATTCTAGGTTGTACCCATTGTGCCTTGTACAGCGACTTCTTTCGTGCAAATGCCTGTTGTTACCTCTTTGATTCATTTTGTTACCTGCACATGTCAGATTTAGACATTTAATATATTATGTATTGCATGTGCTGAAGGTAAACTATTTTAAGGCTACACTACTTTAGGTTCTTTCTATGTGCTGGTATGAAATGGGGGTTCATTAGGTATGGTATTTCACAGGCGCATTTAACTATTTGAATTTTGTTTGCCGTGATCTTATGTTATTGGTGTGACTATTATTGGAAGATTGAAGAAATAGCTCTAATCATTCAATACGTTGATGGTAATTTTTAAACATTGCTTGTTCATGTACCTCTTTTGATAGCTTATCCTATTATAGGTAAGTATTCTGTTCTTAGATCATGCCATAGATATTTTTGAATGAAAAGTTGGCTTCTCTATAGATACTTATTATATGCTTGTCACCATAGAATAACTCTGACACTTAAATCTGGTGCTTGATGCTATGTATAACTACTTTGCTCTGCTTCCAGTGCTTTGGACACTATTGGCGCATTCTCGAATGGGATCTCAGATAACTGTTCCTATGTGCTGCTCCAATTAAATGTTATGTCATTGTGATGATGCGCCTTAAAATGTGTTACATATAGTTGCATATGACCTTATGCCATATAGCCAGTTTATGATGATATTGCAGTATAGCATTGGAACTCATACAAATGTTTTGTAGCTGTGGGGGCAAGCATATAGGCTGAGATATATATGTTATAATTAAGGCTCCCAGTTTTCCATTTTTACTGATTTTTACAGATAAATTCAGACAGAAAACGATGTGTTTTCTGTCTGTATTTATTTTTAAAAGAGGAAAAATACAGAAAATGATGCTTCTTGTGGGTGACTCTCCATGCTGTCTGACGTGCTTTCCAGGGCAACAGCTGAGCAACTAGACAGCATGGGAAGTTAATTTGCTACCAAAGTATGAGTGCATGGTTATCAGTTAAATAAATGTGGAAATATACAATTTTACGAAATATGGATAAATACAGACGGAAATGTTAAAAAATGAATACCATAAAACTGTGAGCCCTAGTTATAATTATTTTGTCTGTTTTATTTATTGGATGTCATCGTTTTATACGTGTCCTTCACATCACATTTAACTATGTAACATTTGCGTGATGTTACACCACTGATACATGACTGATGTGATCACGCAAACCTTTGGATATGGCACTTACGATGGCAACTCTTGTTCCGCTCTTTCTCTTGTTCTTCTGATACTCCCTGATGGAGTCGTCTGTACCGGTTATGGCAGCTGTTGCTGTTGCTCACCCACGTTTGCTCTCCCATGCAATAAGTCTCTTACAGACATCCCCTGGTGGGAAAGGGCTTGGGTGTTGTTCCGGATATATCTGGAGAACGCTTGAGCCCTCTTGGCTTTTCCCTTTTTTATCCTTCTCTTCCCCTAACACCTTAGTAATGGGATATCTGCTTCATTATCTTGGCTCCTAATATACCTTATGGCTTACATTGAGCCCCTTACTCGGATTTGTCTTCTGTTCGCAAACTATGTATTCAAATGTCTGGTATAAACGTAGTTTCTCTTAATGGTCTGAATCACCAGTAAAGAGGGCCAAGATTTTAGATTATTGTAAGAGTCTGTCTGGTGATTTAATTTTACTCCAAGAGACCAAGATAGGTTTTAAAGAAGCCCTTCTTATGAGAAGAGAATAGGTGTTGGATGTAACGTGCTCTGAAGCTACTGGGAAGAAAAAAGGGGTTATTACTCTTATCTCTAAAAAATCTGGCCTATCTATAACTTCAGCTGAACATGACACTAACAGGAGATGGCTACTTACACAAATGACTAATGAGTCTGATGATTTATATATCATGAATTTATATGCTCCAAATTCAGATGACCCTAACTTCTGGTGTGCGATAAACAAAAAACTTGCTGATATTCCACAAAATTCTAAAACAATTGTTGGAGGAGATTTTAATCTTCATTTGGATCCTATTTTAGAAAGGCACTCTGCATTTAAATATAGGCCTCCCACGGCACATAAAAGACTAATTAGTATGTGTTCTTCACATCACCTTTTGGATGCCTGGAGACTCCAGAATCCTATGGGCAGTGAGTTCACGTTCTTCTCTTCACCCCATTCAAGCTTTTCTCATATTGATTACCTTCTTGTTGATGCTTCCCTTTTAAAAAATACAACAAATGCTATGTTTCACCCAATAGTTGTCTCCGACCATGCAGCAATCTCGTTGTCCATTCTTAGCCTTGTAGATCCAAAGGGAACCATACTTGGTGTCTAAATACAGAAATTTTAGAGGATGATGCTGAGGTCAAAGAACTCAATAACGAGATTGATCATTTTTTCGAAGAAAACTAATTATCGGTTGATTCCCCGATAATACTTTGGGACGTGTTCAGGAGGGCTATAAGGGGTTACATCATTAAAAAAATGTCTAAACGAAACGCCTACATTAGGAGAGCTCTCCAATCTTTAGGTGATGAAATTGAATAAAAAGAGGAACTCTATAGACATTCTAGCAATAAATCTCTTCTTCAAGATAATAAGCAATTAAAATTTTCTTTTAGTACCATAGTTAGCAAAAGAGCTTATTTGGAGTGCACGCTCAAAAATCAATTATTGTTGCGAAATTGAGCTGGTAAATTGTTAGCGCCTACTCTTAAATATCGCAATACTAACACCACACAAATTACCGATAATACTGATAAAAATGGCTTGAAAAAGTTTCATACCCAAGAGATTCTTGAAGTCTTTAGAGATTTTTATGAAAAGTTGTACACCCCACAAAAGCATTGTACTAAACTACCTTGCCAGCAATTTCTCAACTCTCTTCCCATCTCTACTGTATCGGATGAAGGCAAAGTTAGCTTAGGAAAACCAATTGAAATGGAGGAGATTATTAGAGCTATTAAGCTACTCGTTCTGGGAAAGCTCCTGGCCCGGACGGCTGTCCCATTGCCTTCTATAAGACGTTTGACTTCCACGATCATCAGACACCTTAAGGGGGTTTTCGACCACTAAGTTTTGTTGGGCAAAGTTTTGGGTACGGCCACCGAAGCCACTATAGTAGTTACACCCAAGGAAGGCAAAGATCACTCCGATCGAAAGAACTTCCATCCCATCTCTTTATTGAATATGTAAGCCTAAATGTTTGCGAAAATTCTAGCAAATAGATTGGAAAGACACATTCCCAACCTCATTCATTGCTCACAAATGAGTTTCGTGAAGGGTAGGCTTGCAAGAGATAATATTCGCAGGTTCTGTCACATTCTTGAAAAAGCAAAACTCTCTTTATTGCCATATGCGGCGATCGCCCTGGATGCCGAAAAGGCTTTTGATAAGGTGTCTTGGCCTTTATTACGTACGGTTCTAGAGTCACACAACCTTGGTAACTTCTTTATTAATATGGTCATGTCTCTTTAGGCACAACTCAAGGCTAATATTAGAATTAATGGTATGACTTCTCCTTATTTTGAACTTCATCAAGGAACGAGACAAGGGTGTCCACTTTCACTCTTACTCTTCCTTTTATCCATCGACCCACTTCTCTGCTTGATTATCTTGAATCCTGAGATCAAACTGTTCCAATTTGGAACACACAATCTTAAAACGGCTGCTTATGCAGACGATGTTCTTATTTTTTCCATTATTCGTGATTTTTCAGTAGGCTCTGGCTATACCCTTAATAAGGAGAACATTGAAGTGTGAATCCATTGTGTCTTCCCTCACACTTAGGAGATTCAGGCCTTAAATGGCAATCCACACGCATTAAATATCTGGGGATCTGGTTTTGTAGGGATCTTACAGATACTATACTTTACAATGAATCTTATACAATAAATAAGGTGAAAGATCTCTTGTCGTCCTGGTCACCTAAATACATTTGCTGGTGGGGCAGGTTACAAACACTTAAAATGATGATAACTCCAATTATTAATTTTCTATCTTTTATGCTTCCCTTAAAACTTTGATCATCCTTTTTCCATGAAATTGACATACTCACCTGGAGGTTTCTTTGGAGCAATAAGAGAGCTAGAATTTCCTACAAATGTCTGAGGAAATCACTTGCATTAGGAGGCTGCAATCGGATTGGAATTTATACTAATTATCCTTCCTAGCGGCCCAAGGAGCAATTTGGTTTCTACCAGACTCTCATTACATCCCACCGTGGGTACATATAGAACGAGATTTGTGCTTTCCTTTTGGCACATTCTCCCTTCTCGCAATGTCAAAATTTACAATAGCACATTCTCAGCGTATTCTTTCTGACACTGTTAGTGCTTTAAAATACCTTGATAGACGACTCTCAAAACCCATCTATAAGTCCAGATGGACATCAATATGGCTCAATTGTAAGCTTGTTACTGACATTGCACCTAGTACGGCCTCTCAGTGGGCCTCTAAAGGTATTAGATTAGTTAGGGACCTTTACAATACTAATCATGACCCGCTTCCCTTTTCCTCCCTGGCTAAAAAATAGAACCTTAGCAACATGGATTTTTATATATTTTTTAAACTCAAAGTTAAACTCTCTAAATTAGTCCTTTCTACAGACTCCGTAGCTATCTCACTTCTTACTCTGTGGCTACGCTCGGGCCATATAGCCACCAAAATCTAAAAATGTCTTTCTGCTCCACAGTCTTCACAATCCACAATTACATGTCAAATGGTCTCACCACTTTGAGGAGAATATCTTCAAACACATTTCCCATGAAACCTGGCAGCTGATTGGGAAATTATCCCTTCGTAACAAAATTGCTCCATCGCTTATTCAATCCAAATTTCTCACAATGAATCTTCTACACTGGACTCCTGCTCGTTTACACAAATTGAAACTACGAGATAATGATCTGTGCTGGAATTGCAATCTTAAGCCGGGCAATCATCAACACATGTATTTTAAATGTTCACTATTAGACTCCTTTTGGGTTCTTATGCAGAAGCACTTATCTATAATCTTTAATACACCCTCATTCTCTCTTTTCCTATGATAATGTTGGGTCCATGGGCTGCAGCTGCTCCACTACCTCTTGATAATATAGATCTGGAACTATTAGATTTGCTCTTATCCATTGCAGTCAAACTCATACACACAGAATGGAAATATTTTCATCTACTGTCGTATCACACTTGGTGGGCATGGGTGTCATATCTTCGAGGAGCTCATACACTATAGGAGCAAACAATCTACACCTCCAATCGCAAGCACTGTATGGCGCTTCCCAACAAATACATGGATCTGTCTGCTTGGGGTCTAGTGGCTAAGCATCCTTTTGGGTCCCTTTCTTAATTTCATCAATTTAAGTGAAGCAGATGTCCCATTATACCAACCCCACCCACTATCCTCCCCTCCTTCCCTCCTATTCTTCCCCCTTACCCCCTCTTTCATACCCTTTTGTGGTATACCTTATTTATCAAGCGATACACACTCTGCCACACATGATATTACTGTTCTATATGGTGCTCTTTGATCTGACCCCTCTACTTTGGGATGATAATAATTATCTGGTGGCTTTGAATTATTTGCTTTCTGTCACTATGTATATGGTCATATTCATATAATGATTTTGTCCCACCATCAATCTAATATAAGTATTCTCTGTTATGTGACTTTGTTTAACTTTTTACATGTATGCATCAATTTTGGCATCTATGTATATCAGTTTACCTTGATTGTATTTCTTTTTCTCCAAATACAATAAAATATTTGAACACACAAATAAAAAGTTTCTTTCCCACATTATTTTGTTGGCATACTTTGCATGTCTGACACAAATGTCTGTGCAATAGTTCTGAAATGAGGATGAAACCAGCATCTTTTGAAAAGCTTCACCATCCCATCAGTTTCCAAAGATACAATCTGAGCCCTCCACCCCAGAGCCACATAGTTAGGATTTCAAACCTGTGGTGTAAAGACTCAGTTAATGCACCTATAAGAATTAGAAATCCAACTGGACTGCAACCCATACATGACTCTCTGAGCCATAACACACAGGAAGTTTTCCTGGTAAAGATCAGTCCCATAAGATTAATTCAGAGACACAGTAGAACAATTTTTGCTATTGAAGCTATTTCTAAGCACTACTAAAATGTAGTACAAGTAGTAAATAGCAAGCCTTTGATTTGAGTTTCTTTAAATGGATCGCACAGCATATCTCTTTTGTTAGAAAAATAGCAACTCAGCTATTCTGTATCACAGCTTTGTCCAGGAATAAAAAACAGTGCTGGGCTACAGGCCACTTCTATGCACTGCTCCCAGAGTGTCCCCACGAATATATGTCATTATAACGCATGTGTTACATCGCATGCCATTACAACGCGGTCGTTACAACGACCGCGCTGTTACATCGCATACGATTACATCGCAAGTCGTTACAGCGACTTGATGTAGGGGGCGCGCTGGACTTAGGAATAGTATAATTTACTATTCCTACTCCAGTTTGTGCAACAGCAGGGAAGGTGTTGGATTGTAAATCCAACACCTTCTGCCCCTTACAGCAAGTCATTGTAAAGACTTGCGATGTAATCGTATGCGATGTAACAATGCGGTCGTTGTAACGACTGCGTTGTAATGGCATGCTATGTAACGCATGCGAAGTAAACGATGTCTCCCGTCCCCACACTGGGGCTGGATGGTGCTGCAAACCGATGTAACCTCTGGCTTGTTAGTCCTAGCGTGAGGTCCCATTTACTTATAGCCCTGTGGCTGCTGATACAAGTAATAAGTGGTCAGGTGGGGGGTGCGGGTGCGGGTGCAGGTGCGGAGGGAGGGGGCGCGAAGGTGAATAATGGTGCGGGTGGGTTAATTCTAAACAAAAAATAGACTTACCTTATGCTGCCAGCTGCCTCGGTGCTCCTCTGCACCCGGCACAGGCTCCCAGAGTCCCCACACAATCCCGGCACTGCTTTCATGCTATGTATACCAAGCATGAGAGCATCGAGGGGATTGGCCTGAGCAGGCTGCTTTGACACCCGATCAGGGACAGGGAGCCTGGGCCTTTTCTCCACCTGGCTGTGCAGCACAGGTAAGGGGGAGAAACCTAAGTGCGCATGTCAGTTTGGCCGGACTAAGACTGCCGGCCAAACTGACTTGCACACTTAACTGCACCTACCACTCCACTCCACCCAGTCCCAGTCCTTGCTCTGTTAATCTGGCCCGCCCTGCTCTATGCTCGCGTCAGCTGGCAGACAGCGAAAAAGAAAATAATAATAAAGTTGTTTTATTATCATTTTTATTTTTTGATTTCTGGCTTTTTGCAGGAGGGGCAAAGTTCCTCCGCCATTGCGGAGGAGCCCCCTCTGTTATAGTCAGATGTCTGGGTTTTTATAGCATCTTATTGCTAATTTTATATTTATAAAACAAAACTGCACTTGCAAACATGATAGTATCAACAAGACTAAACAATTGGGGTGATAAATGCGTCATCTAGGTTCACATATTGATTATACAGTGAGTGTCCATGATGTTATGGCAGCGTCCATAACTGAAAACAGTAAAATATATCAGCCTAAAAAGTGAGCCGACATGAGGCCAACATTTCTGCCCATGTCTAAAAACTTCACATTTAAAACAAAAAAGAGATAAAAGACTCTGAAAGCAAGCGCAGAATAAAAATAGCACAGATTGTTCACAACCCCATATTCGAAGATCCATGCATCAATCTCGCCATCTGCAGCAGCTGTGAATCTGGCAAGACAAGACAAACCTCCACATGTATCTCCACAAATCATCTTGGCCTAATTTGCATCCTGCCTTGTCCCACTTTTTCTTCTCCTCTTCCAACAGCTGATTGTGTACATCTCTTAACTCGTCAAGTGTTCGCACTGATAAACAAAGTGTTTGCACTGGTAAACAAGTAAAGGTATTTACATTTTCTACAGATTATGATTTCTCGTTGTTTCCATTGGCAGTGTAGTACTCATTGTCGCACAATATTTAGCAACCTCGTTAGCAATTTACAACAGATATTTAATTTGGCAATTTCAAAGCATAGAGAAAATCAAGAATGTGTGGTCCATGTCAAATTGGTGCCCCGGCAGGAGTCTTGAAACAATGCAAGGAGCACAACTCTCCAAAATCATACGCTACTCCAAAACAACACTGACTATCAGTGTAGATTGCATTGCTGAATGTATTGGCTATGAAGCAAGAGCTGGTGATGGCAATCAATTCAGCCACGTGTGCTGATGTTAAATTGCACAAGTACAATGCCTCCATAATGCATGTCCTTGTGCAAACTGCATATGCTGCTTGTAAAGGTCCTTGAATAATAAACAAGAAGGCTACTCAATATTCCCTTGTGGGCTTGGGAAGTGAGTAAAGGTGCCAACAAAGGAGGTATTTAACAAAAACAATTGAATTCTAAGATTATTCATTGATGTCCAAAGGTGACATCAGAACTAAATTCATTACAGTCAATATGAAAAAACATTAAAATATTGAATAAATCACATCAACAGTGTATATGTTTTAGTATGTTATATTGAAATTAAACATATAGAAAGTTAAGGGGTTCAACATAAAGATTCTTACAAAGTACATTGACAAAGTGTTGTCTACAGCAGAGTATGAACCAGGGGATTTTTAGACAAATGACAATGTAGTAATCACCCACTCTCTTAATTCAACACAATCAATCAATCAATCAGTGGGTCTTGTAGAGCGCAGCTTGTCACCCCGGGGGGTCTTCAAGCGCTGGGTGGTTGTGCGAGCCTCGGTCAGAGAGGTGGTGGTCGAAAAGCCAGATCTTTAGCTGTTTCCTTAAGTTCTTCATAGACTGGAGGTGCCCAGGTGAATGGGAAGGTCGTTCCAGGACTTTGCAGCGAGATAGGAGAAGGAGCGACCTCCGCAGCGGCTGCGACGGATGCGGGGAGTGTGGGAGAAGGTGAGGGTGGAGGATTGGAGCTCTCTGGTCAGTCGGTGGCATGTGAGGCGGTTGTTGATGTAGGAGGGTCCGGTTTTATGGAGGGCTTTGTAGGCGTGCATGAGGAGTTTGAAGAGGCATCTCTCGTGGATTGGGAGCCAGCGGTGGGCCCTGAGGTGCGGAGTGATGCTGGCTCTTCTGGAAAGGTCAAGGATGAGTCCTGCCTCTGAGTTCTGGATGGTTTGGAGTCAATTCAGGAGCTGTTTGATGGTTCCGATGTAGAGTGTGTTGCCATAGTCGATTCAGCTGGAGATGAGGGCTTTGGTGACTATCTTCCTGGTTGAGACGGGGATCCTTCAGAAGATCTTGCGGAGCATTAGGAGGGTGTGGAAGCAGCCAGAAGAGACGGCATTGATCTGTTGCTTCATGGTGAGGTGGGTGTCCAGGATGATTCCGAGGTTGAGAGCGTGGTTGGTAGTGGTGGGTGCGCGGCTAAGAGTGGGGGGGGCACCAGGGGTCGTGCCAGGGGGAGGGCTTGTTACCATAGATGATGACCTCAGTCTTGTCCAAGTTGAGTTTCAGGCAGTTGGCCCTCATCCAGGTAGCGATGTCAGTCATGGTGGTTTGCAAGTTGATTCTTGTGGTGTCTGCGTCTTCTGTGAGGGATAGGATGAACTGTGTGTCGTCGGTGTAGAAGATGATGTTGAGTTCGTGGGTGCGGGCGATGTTTGCCAGAGGTGCCATGTAGGTGTTGAAGAGGGTGGGGCTGCGGGAGGAGCCCTGAGGGATGCCGCATATGATGTCATTGGGTGCGCAGGAGAAGGGAGGTAGGTGGATCCTCTGTGTTCAGCCAGAGAGGAAGGAGGAGATCCAGTCGAGTACCTTGCCTTGGATGCCTATGTGATGAGGTCTGGTGATGAGGGTGTGGTAGGAGACAGTGTCTATGGCTGCCAAGAGGTCGAGGAGGATGAGGGCAACTGATCTGCTTAGGACGAGGAGGCATCTGATGTCGTCCGTTGCTGTGATTAGTGCGGTCTCGGTGCTGTGATTAGATCAAAAGCCTGATTGGGAGGGGTCGAGCAGGTTGTTTTCTTCGAGGTATTCCATGACCTGGCAGTTGATGGCTTTCTCCAAGACTTTGGCAGGAAAGGGAGGAGGTTGATAGGTCACTAGTTTTTGAGTTTGTTGGCATTAGCTGTTGGTTTCATCAGGAGACGTTTGATCTTGGGGAGCTTCCAAGCGTTGTAGATGGTGGCTGTGGTGATGGAGGTGTTGAGGAGTCCTAGGTGGTAGCATTTGATTGCTTCTCTTCCTAGGTTGTAGATGTGGTGGGGGCAGGGGCCCGAGGGAGATCCGGAGTGGATAGTTCATGATTGAGATGGTGTCTTTGGTTGAGAGCTGCTTCTAGTCAGTGATTCTGTGAGGGTGGGAGGCATTGGTTAGGGGCGGAGGTGGTTGAGGGCAGCCGGTTGGGGGTCAAATTTGCCATAGATGTCGGAGATCTTGCGATAAAAGTAGTCTGATAGAGAGTCGCAGAGGGCTTAGGATGGGCGGATCGTGTTCTCTGTGGTGAAAGGGCAGGAGAATTCTCGGACGATGCAGGAAAGTTCCTTGGTGTGGTTGGCGCTCGCCTCGATGCGGGTGGTGAGGGCTTCTTTCTTGGTTTCTCTGAGCTGGTGGTGGGAGTTGTTGAGAGTGGTCCTGAAGGAGTCAAGATTGGCGGGGGTCTTGTTGGAGCGCCAGTGTCTCTCCATAGCTGTTTGCGTTTACATGGACCATCAACAGGCATTCGGCTGTCTATTTAGACCTAGACATAGCTGCAATTGATAACAAACTCCATACAACTGTCCATCAAAAGCCTACCGACAGGAACTCTCTGCTCCATTATCGCTCCTTCCACCCCAGAGCCTTGCGGGACAATCTTCCCGTGGGGCAGTTTTTAAGATACCGCAGGACTTGCACCTCTACAGAAATGTATATGGAACAATCTGAGGACCTGGTGACGAAGCTGAAAAACAGAGCCTATCCAACAAAGGTGGTGAAAAGGGCACGGAAGAGGGCTTTGAATACCCCCCAAGAGGCCCTGTTAGAGAGGAACGAGAGACAGAAGGAGGCGTGTCTACCAGTGGTCACCACCTTCGATCCCCTGTCAACTAAAATCAGGCAGATAAAAAGAAAACATTGGACACTACTGGACACAAGTGAGACAAAGATGCCACCCCCAAGGTTTGCATTTAGAAGGGCGTCCAACCTACGAGATCGGTTGGTCCACACCCGCCCTAGTCAGCAGAAAAAAGAATCAGGTGTACCAACGGGGTATTACCCATATGGGTGTTGCTCAGTTTGTCACCTTACTGAGGCAGCCAAAAGTACACATCTGGTAAGCGGCAGGACGTGGTATCTTAATAAATTCAGTAATTGTAACACCAGACACGTAATCTACAGACTTACTTGTGCCTTTGGGTTGCACTACATTGGTCTCACGTCACGGAAAGTGAAGGTGAGGATACAAGAACATATAAGTACCCTCAAGGCGGGGAAATTGACCACACGTTTGGTTCAGCACTATCAGGAACAAAAACACAATTTCAGGGACCTGAAATGGACTGTGCTTGAGAGGATAGTGGGTGATACATATAGTGTTGATGACATTCTAGCAAGGAAGGAGGCACGGTGGATTTTTACAGAGAAGGCGGACCAAGTAGGCCTGAATGATTGTATTGAGTGGAATAAAGTGGGTAGATAGAACAGTAGAGGTGGATGAGAATTAACATCAGATCACACCTATGGATGTTTCTGATAGATCATCAAAATCAACCCACTGAAACACTCCGCAAATGGAAGAAGGTAGGAGACAGTAAATGTTGGGCGAACAAGTTGAATCCAGTTGGAAGATCGAGGTCCAATAAAGGTTTTATAACTGATGTGAACCCACTCCTTTTGTTCCCAGCCACTTCATAATTGTATCAATCACGACTACACAAACCCGACCATAGTACCCTGTCGGTGAAAAAATGAGAAATAACATCATGTTATACTGACTTCGGTACTATTGTACACTGGTAAGCGTGATCAAACTAGTGTGACAGCCTAAATAGGTTGAACGGAATGTAGCCCCGTCTCTCTACCCACTCTGGGATTCCAATACACCACTTTGATGCCAAGATGTATACCACATAAGTCAACATGTAACATCGTTCTAATATGGCCCCCGTGGTAGAGCAGGAAGCATGTGAAGTATAATATGCCAAGATGCCATGACACATTAAACATATGCTTGAACACGAAACTCTGTTCTAGTATGCCCTCGTGACTGAATGGAAAGTATATAAATGACTACATTTTAAAAGCGTTGCTTATAGTCCAATATATACTCAATATTAAGTATATTACAAAACACCATACCAATATGGCCCCCGCGGCCGAGTAGGAAGCTTCTGATGCACAACATGGGGCGTGGGAGTGAGTGAGGCCGAGGGTGTGACCCAGGTAACACTTCCGGGTCTCGCTTTTGAAAGCACGCGTGAACGCCGTGTGCAACATGACTGAGCACGAAGCAGAGGCGTCCGCGATTGCGGTAAGAGGGAACCAGAATGAATGGGGGTGTGTCTGCTCGCTGTGAGAGAGCGAGTATGCGAGTTCGCAATAACATGCGAAGCCCATTTAAAAAGGGGGTGCAGTCGAGTGGGGTTGTGTGAGAAACAAGAGGAGATGACATAATCAAAAGGCACTGAGCTCGGTGCAGCGTTGTTACGATGGTTCTCTGGGGGGTGGGATCAACCCACAACATATAGTAAAATGCAAGGATGAGTGAAAGTAGGGCTGTGAATAACAATGTGGCTTGAAGGGCACGGCCACGTGAGGAGAACAGTGTGTAAGATATATACATATACACCTACAGGTTGATGTGCGGCGTTCTTGATTATCTTCAGGGGATGCGTGGCTAAAAGGTGTGGGCACCCCGTAATGGTGTGTTGCGGGTACGAGAGATGACAGCAACCACCTGGTAAACATGTTACCTCCATAAGCTTGCATGCGTTGACTTTCTGGTGCAGCTGTAAGTCATTGATTTTAACGTGTTATCAATGGTTGGCACGATCTTTCTTTTATTATTTGTCAATCACCACAGGCTAAGCTTGAAGTACCAGTGAGGTGAAGACTGGTCCCCCGAGCCCTGATGAAGTTGCCGCAAATAGATTGGCAACAAAACATGGCGGCCTTTCCTATGTGAAATGGTCAAATACATGCCGTTCTTTTAAGCTGAACGTACTCACCGCACCCAATAAAGTATGCTCGTTTGCAAGTGAGTTACACCTCATTTTAGCTTGGAGAAGCAAATTTCTTTCTCTCTTTTCACGACAGGGCCCAGTTGGTATAGAATGACACAAGCACTTACAGTGCATTCGTATACACATCACTTCTTTCTTTTCTTTTCTTCACCTCTCAAAATCTGGATACCTTTCTTTTTTCTTCATGGTTATGAAAGTTACCAATGATGATAGCGTGGGCAAACTGGTGAGTACCAACCAGCAGCTCCCTTGGTGATGCTTACGTGAGGTACTTTCTGACCTTTCACACATTTTTCTTCGTACTAATTTAATGTTATCTGGCCATCCCTAAAACCTGGCATGTGTGAAGTGCTTAGCCACTAAGGGTCTTTTTACAAGAATGGGGCACAGCTCCACCATACTATGAGTAGTCAAGTGTTTGCATGCTGATAAATGACTGGATTCACAAATAATAGGTCCAGTTTTCCTGGGTGGGGATCAACATCGATAATATCATGGCTGTATAGGGGCAGGGAAAAGCGAGCAGATGCCCTGCCCAGTCCCTGCTTGCTCCCTCCAGCAACTCAAAGGGAGCAGATAATACTCCTACCAGCTTCACACATGCCTCCTCTGGCCCTGGATGCCCGCCCAAACCCCAGCCCCTAGCACCTGACCCTCATAAATACCCTGATCCCATTTAACCATTTGGTCTAAGTATCTGGTAAATGGGATTGGAAAAGGGCACTTTGTTGGGCTTAAATCTACCTATCTAATGAATCCACATATTGTTCAATATTCCAGAGTGAATAACTTGCAATGCCGATTATTGTGAGCATACCAGCTGAAATCAGATATTCTAGCCCTCTGGTATCCCTGCACCAAGTAACAGTCAACTTGTAATATAGCTCTTAATGTACTTTTCCAAACAATAGCTAATTGCATGATGCATCCACGTTTTCAGGAAATTAAGATTTAATGTCTAATTTAGATCTTGGTGCTATGTACTGCAATCTCTGCCCAGCATCACTAGTGACATTATCCAGATGCATTGCCACTGTGTAGTTTTGCCAGATAAGATGAACAGTAGCTTGTACTGACAAGATTTCTGCTAGTAGATTCCACATTATTTCTCTATTATTATTATTGACTATTATTATTATTATTGACTCATTTATATGGCGCACAAATCATCCCCAGGGGGATCTCTCGGCGCCCGAGAAGGAGGCAGATGTGGAGTAAAATATAATATTCATTCATTAGAATAGCCAGGTCTTAAGCAATTTTTTGAAATGTGGGAGGTTTGGGCAGGCAAGGATATGTTCTGGGAGCTCATTCCAATGTTTGGGGGCCAGGAAAGAGAACGCACGACCCCCCATTTTGGCTTTCCTTATTCTCCTGCTACAAAGCAGGCTGCGATTACTGGACCTAAGTTGTCATCCAGGTTGATAACGTTCAATTTTATTAGTCAAATAAGCCGTGCCCGTGCCATGCAGAGACTTGAAGACCAAGCACAGTAACTTGAAGATGGCTCGTTTCCTTACAGGAAGCCAATGTAAATGGCGAAGGAGAGGGAGGGAAGGGGTTCGTGCTGGTTTGTTAAGGGCAAGGCGGGCTGCAGTATTTTGCACCACCTGCAGCTTAGATAACAGGTCTTCCATAATTCCTACCAACAAGGAATTGCCATAATCCAGGCGACTGATAAGAAGCGACTGAATGAGAGTCTTTTTGGCATTCAATGGAATCCAGGGAAAGATCTTTCTGAGTAACCGCATGGTCCCATAACAGGTCCCTGCAAGAATTTTCACCTGCTCTTCCATTGAAAGCTTATTATCTATTCTAACCCCTAAATTCTTAGCCCACCCTCTTGGGGCGGGTGCTTCTCCTAATTCTGACGGCCACCAGTCAGCACTCCACAGCTGTTCTGCCTTGCCAAACAACAAAATCTCCGTTTTAGAGGAGTTAAGTTGCAGAAAGTTCTGCCTCATCCAGCTCGCAATGCTCGTCATACAAGTTATAAACTTAGCTTTGGTTTCTGCGGGGTTGTTCTCTATGTGTACTATCAGCTGCGTATCATCAGCATAGGATATGGTGTCAAACCAGTAATTTCTGATGATTGAGGCCAAGGGGGCCACATATAGATTGAACAGCGTGGGGCTCAATATAGAGCCTTGTGGAACCCCCTTGTCCACCACAGCTGTGTGTGACACAAATGAGTCCAACTGGACACATTGTGTTCTGTCTGACAGATAACTCCGAATCCAATCAAAGGCCAGACCTCTGACACCAATCTCTCGAAGCCTGTTCAACAGGATACGATGAGAGATGGTGTCAAAGGCTGCCGACAGGTCAAGCAGTACTAGCATAACTGGAGAGTCCTTATCCAATGACATCCTTAGCGTATCCGTAACCTCTAATAAAGCGGCCTCGGTGCTGTAGGATGCACGGAACCCGGACTGGGATGGATCTAGTATTTTATTCTGTTCTAAATATCTAGAAAGATGTCGATTAATTATTGTCTCCATGATTTTAGAACAACAAGGGAGGAGGGAAATTGGCCTGTAGTTCTGTAAGTCCGTAGGATCTGCTAAGGCTTTCTTGAGCAGGGGCTTGATACGTGCGTTCTTCCATTTGCGTGGGAAAGTTGCAGTCGCTAATGAGATGTTACATATCTTTGCAAGTGAGTCCGCTACAACCGGGGATAGTTCAGACATAACCGCCGGTGGTACCAGGTCTAAAACAGAACCCGATTTCACCTGAGCTAGAAGGGCGCCTACCTGCTCGCCGGTAATGATGGGGAAGCATTCTAAAATCGGGGAACAGGGATTTCCCTGGAAGGGGGCTCTCTCCTGAACATCCTCTTCCGGCCCGAAAGAGTGATAAATTGTATCGATCTTATTAGTAAAATGGGTCGCTAGGTGATTACATACTTCCTGCGTGGATGGCGGGAGTGGGTTGTTTGCCCTTGGATTTGTAAACTCCTTCAAGATGGCAAAGAGCTCGCGCGAGGAGTCCTTAGCTCCTATAATGCGAGAGCCTAAATAGGTTCTCCTGGCTACATTACAACTATTTAAGTAGATTCTATGGGCCTCTCGGTAGCACCGTTCATCTTGCTCGGATTTAGACTTTCACCATTTCCTTTCTTTTACCCTACACAGGGCCTTTTCCCTTCTAAGTGTATTGGTATACCACGGTGCCGGGGATGCCCTGGTCTGAATCTTTACCATCTTCAATGGTGCAACAAAGTCAAGAACCTCTGTAATAGAGGCCTCAAATAATTCTAAGGCCCGGTCACAGTCGTTGCAGTTTGTGAAGACTGGAGGGATATAGACCCTGCTAAAGGCCGAGGCTGTCACCTTTTTCCAGGCTCTACGGAGTTCTTTGCGCGGTTGCGGAAAACCACACGATTTTAAGGGGGCCCAGGAGAAACTTAAAACTGAATGGTCCGTCCAGCCTACCCTCTGTGGAGGTTCCACTGTTAATTCTGAGATGTTCGAAAAAATGGTGTCCAATACATGCCCTGCCACATGAGTTGGACTATCTACTCTAGAAGAGAGATCAAGAGATTCAATGGCTGCTAGCAGGCAGGCTGAATCTACATTGGCAAGTGCCTCCAGATGATGATTAAAGTCCCCTACGAGTAGGAACTTGTCCGTTTGCAGCATGAAAGGGGCCAACCTCTCTAATAGTACTGTACAAAAATCTCTCTTATTTCCTCCAGGAGGGTGATACACTAGGGCTCCCGTCCATTCAATCTTATGGCCTCGCTGTAGTCTAAAAATCAACAGCTCTAAATTGGGGGTAGAGACAGTATCAAGGGTCTTAATGTAATAAGGGGGACGCGTGGCGATAGCCAGACCTCCACCCCTCTTACCAGATCTATCTAAGCGCACAACCAAATAGTCCCCTGGGAATGCTATTGCCAATGATGGAGTGGCATCGTTATTCAACCATGTCTCGGTAAAAAGACAGATATCCGGTTTTGCGTCGTCTAACAGATCCCAAATTTCTGCCACGTGTTTTGGGATAGATCTAACATTGAGATAGAGCCCCTGAAAGGATGCTGCTGGTTCCCCCGCCGACTGACTCTTTATCCTAGTAGATTCACTTCCCACTACATAGTTCCCCCTCGGATCAGCATAAAAGGTGCAGGAGTTACGCGCCGTATCCGTTGTTGACCAGCTACAGTGAGGGCAACTCCAATCTGAGAGGGTCTCCACTGCTTGAGGGTTCTTTCTCCCCCCAGGACAGGGTACCACAAGTCCCCATTGCAACAAACTCTCCCTCGAATAGCACAACCTAGGCATAAGACATACCTGCTGAAGAACGGGCAGCATTTCGTGACAGCCGGCAGCGAACAGGCGCGGACGGCCGCAGACGGGCTTGCCTTAGGCGCGCCTTCGGCGCTCCCGCTGCGCGTGTCCGCTGCGCGGCCGCAGGCGCGGTGGTATTTATGCCCCCGAGTGAGTTAAAGACTAGAACGCTAACCGCTACCAATGGCGGCCCGCAATTCCCGCCGATGATTTTGCCAACTCTCTCCACTCAAACAACCAGCTATCTGATTGCGGTGGACCGGAGAGCAGCAGAAGGGCTGCAGTGAAACCCGGTAAGACTCTCTATATCCCCCCCGCCCCACAGTGCATAACAGTTAAACAATTAAAAACATTCAATTTTTAAAAGCAGTCCGTTACGAGTGGCAAAAGATTTCAAAATACAACTACCTGCTTCCCTTTATGTGCGAGCATTCAGTAACCGTGTTACTAAGTGCTGCAATAGTAATTACTGTAACTGATTAAATACAGTGATGTGAACAAAAATAACTGGTAACTCGATTATAACGCTCCTACATTACCAACAAGATCTAAATTGAGGCTTTAGTTTCAAAGGTCTGTAAGGCAAATGGATGGCAACTTACTGTCCAAATCTTAAGGTTAGATTACACGAATGTTTATTACATTCAAAGGGATTCTAAAACCATTATCATACCACAAGCCTGCAATACAGACTGTTTTTTCTTTATGGAAAAGCACCCAGTCATTTATAGGAATATTTCTGGCCCTGTTACTGTCTTCCATCCCATTTCTCACAGGTTCTGAAGTAAGAGACAGACTTATTTTGCTCAGAATAAAAATCCCCTTTCAGGTAGTAGATGATTCACTCCTTCAGAAAGAATGTTAACGAAGGTAAGTAAACTGTTCTAATAGATACTGACTCCCCAAGATTCCTTCAATGAACCCTACCAACGGAGAAGGCATGAGGACAATTTCTTGAAATTACACTAGAAAATGCTGAAAGACAATTCTTTCGAACTGGTAACAAGCTTGACCTTATCATCCAAAGAGTAATGGCTGACAAAAGACTGCATAGAGGCCTAGGTTGCCACCAGATAGATTCTATTGCAACTTTCATCAGCACAGCCAAAGTTGCCACTCTTCCTCTCAAAGAGCATACACAAACCTTCTGGAAGGGCTTTCCCACCTTTTTACAATGCATCTCAATGCAAGGAAATCCAATGAAAGAGAATTTGTTTCCCAGTTGCCGTACACTTCAGAGGCCAGTCAAACGCAATAAACATATTGTCGTCCAAACTAAATTTGGCTGATCTGTGTGTGTAGTGATTCAATGCTTAGTTAGTTGAGGCAGAAAGGTAGAACGATAGCAAAGCAATAATCTGAGATAGATAATATGAGTTAAGGGGAAGCTGACAGGACTTGTACTTCACTTACTCTCCTAGCTAAAGTAATAGCTACCAAAAAGCCAGTCTTCCAAGACAGGAACTTAAAGTGATATGAGTGGAGTGTTTCAATTAAAAAAGTCACAATGAGGAAGGGCTTTTTCAAGTCTGTAATGGCTACTCCCCGCTGAAGCTTCAGAGGCCAAAATGGAATCCGGGCCCATTCACCCTGTAGGAAATCTGCCTTTTCTGCGTGGTCACTCCAGATTTTTCACCTTTTGCAGAACCCTATATTTTTTCTGGCTTTAGCACTCAGTGCACTTTACCCCTGTCCTTCTTCTTTAAACATGGTTGAATTGGCATTCTCCTAATTTACATATTTACCTTTCCTATAATTTCCAAGTATATAGTTAAAAGTTTATCAGGGGCCTAGAAATTAAATGTCACTAATGGACTGCAGCACCTATTGGTGCCCTCCACTGCAGTGGCAGTGCAAACAGGGCTCCAGGTCTACTATTGCAGTCTGAATGTAGCAGTGTAAAAACTGCAATTCAACCTGCCAAAATCAACCCTTATGACTGGTCAAAACCTCTCTTTTAAATATTAACAAGTCACTCCTTTGTGGGTCTTGTAGCCCACAAGGTAGGATGCATGGTATTTAAAAGTAGGACATGTAGAAAACCAATGTTAACATATCCTTACAGCGACTAATATCCAAAATCTACTTTCACTGTGGCAGGCCTAGCTGTGCTATGTAGAAAACCACAGTACAGATTAAAATACTAATATGGTATCTAGGAAAAGGGACCAGCTACAAAAATATACCACTATTTTTAATAGTTATTAAAAATGTAATTCAATGGTGACCTTAGATTTTTTATAAATATTAAGGAAAAGTAAGTTAGAAAGTTAGCTTTTCCCTGCCTGACGTTCCTTGGGCCTAATTTGCATTTGGCTCTCTAGCTTCTCCAAGCCAGTAATTAGACATAAATAGGTGTGAAATGCCTCCCAGGAGCAAACAATAGGCTGACCTGAATGGGCAGAGATGACTACTCTCAACCCATCCAAATATTCTGAGTGGGGGCTGTGGGCATCCTTCTTAACACTACAGTGTCAAATCCTTCATGAGGGTCAAATCCTGCTTGACTGGTCTACTGGGTTCACATATAACTCTTGGGGCACACTTGAAAGCAGAGAGAACAGAATGCCTGGATAGCTGACGAAGTGAGCTAAAGAAACATGATGGTTTCATCCCAGATCTGTGACTGGGGCTGAGTTCTGAAAAGTTTCAGCGCTCCGTCCATCATCTCCTTGTGTTTGCTTTGCTCGCTCTAAGTTGGCACGGTATACCCAGACGTAGGTCCCTTGCTCACTTTGACACTGGATTCAAGCTAGCCTGGCTGATGAGGGGTGTTACCCCGAAACTGGTCCCAGGATGCTTGTTTCCGGTCCAGGGAAGACCTGGCTTGGCAGTTCGGGCAGGACTGTTCCCATGAGGAACAGGGTCAAGACTGATTTACATATGGCTGGGTCTGAACTGGGGTAGCGGAGTGAGCTAAAGAACGATAATGGATTCAACCCAGATCTGTGACTGGTGGTGAGTGTTCGAAAAGTTTCAGCGCTCCGTCCATCATCTTCTTGTGTTTGCTTTAATTGCTGAAGGATTCAACTTTTGTCTTACCAGACTTCTGTCTTGTCTCTGGGTTTACATATACCCCTTGAGGCATACATTAAAGGGGAGAAACAATTCCAAGACAGTTCTTGTGGATCCACTGTCTGGTTGCTGAAGGATTCTGCTTTTGCCCTACCAGACGTCTGTCTCTAGGATTATGGTGGGTATAGTAGCTGCCTCAAACTGGATTTTAGTGTTAGATGGGGAGGACACTCGGATTACTAAAGTACACGCTCCACACACAGCCCCTAGCGCCTACGTTTAGTGTGGCCAAAGGCTCTCGCCATCTTCAAACTGCCCAGAGTGAGTAGGGTTGGATTCCAGGAACCTTACCCCATTTGTTAAGATGTCTCTAGGAGTTATTCCCACCCACTAGCTAGTGCCAGGTATAAATGTGGTACAGCCAGGCACACACTTCAGAACACTTCCTGAACCTGCAGAAGATCAGAAGAGTACTGGACCTGCTGTCTGTGACAATGAAATGTACTCCATGGATTACAAGGCTGACCTCCTGTCTAAGCTTCAGGGCTACAACAAGCTACAAGAGGCCTTTTCCTGGAAGTATCCGGTCACCAGCGGCAGCTAGACCTAGACTGGACCCTGTTGTTGGCCTCCACCTGAAACCCTGTGAGTCTCTAAGTGCCTTCACCGGAGTCCTTGGGGGGTGGGGGCTTAAGAAGTGTACTCCTGTGGTGGATTGGAACTTAAAAAACAATACCTTCTACTTTGTTACAAATGCCATTGGCTATAATGCACTTGTAATACGGTGTTCGGGATATCTGTCACATTTGTGATGGAGTAACCCACCTGCCGAACTCTAAATCAGGCCCTAACTCATAAGGTAAAACCTTTGACTAAGATAAACCTGGTTGGTGCATCCAGCCCGCGCTCAATGCGAAGTCAGCGTCATATTGCATCTCGGTCCCAGTCTACCGCACCCATTGGCTAACATTGGCACTTTGTGCTTTTTAGCGCTAATTCTATTTAAAACTTTAAAAATCCTTATCTCCAGTTCCCCTTGTTTGATTTTTTGTCATTTTGGTGGCAATTTGTTTGTTAAATTGTACTCTTTTGCATTTTGACTTTATTACTGTTTTGGTACTACATAAATACTTTACACATTGCCGTAAGTTAAGCCTCTCTGTTCTCTGCGATACGTACCAGCGGGTTGAGCTCAGGTTAATTTAGTGACTTTGACATTTCACCCTGTCAAGGGTTGTGATTATTATTGTTTGAAGTGGGTGGTCATCGATGTCAAATAATAATCCAATTAAATGCACACCCTTATTAGGGGCCTTTGATTTGTAGATAATTGGGGACTCTTGCCTACTCCATGTAGACCCTTGCTGATCAACCACTCTTCCCTGGAAAACTGTAACACAAAGACTTGATTGCACTGGAGTACTGATGCTCCACAGGGCAGATCTGTCAACAAAAGCTGTAAGAAAATACATTCATCTACTGAGACTTTTGCTGCCCAGTATTATTCCCTGGGAAGAAAGTGCTTCTGCTGCAGGTTCTCAGGCAGGGACTCATGCATACACTGATCTGTTATCTACTCTTGGTGCCCCATACAATGATCCATGGTGGAAACTTCCTCAGTTGCTGATAATTAAGGCAGGAAGGCATACACTCTTAATATGCATATCTTCTGGGATTGTGCGAGTAGTGTCCACACACAGTGTTATATGCCCATTGAAGAAAGGTGGCCTGTTGCCTGATCAAAGATGTGGGTGTACTTTGTAAGCTTTGATGCCACTGACCCACAGCCCGCATTTCTGTATCTAGACAGGCTAGACAACTACTATTTTTGGTAGCTTTAGGGGCAGCTCAGTTTTGCCATCTGCCAACATATCCAAAACTCCTGATAACACATGGGACACCCTGATGACATTACTTCCAAACATTAGCTCTTCCATAGGGAAAATGAAAGCAAAGGGCACTGAAATGTCTGATGAAGTGAAATCGATCTGTGCAGGCCTTGGATCATTCCACACACAGAAACATATAGATGTAGAAAGGAGGCCCACGTATGCACAGGACTGGGGCTAGGAGATCTGCCACCCAAATTGCAAACTGACAGATATGGAAGATCATTCCATTAGCAATAACATCTGATTCTACGGAATACCCCAACAGGCAGGAGAGGATGATACGGTGACTTTCAAGACAGCGGTCATCCTTTAGCAATTGGGTTTTGCATTGCTAGAAGCCCTAGAAATCTAGAAGACTCATAGCATTCGCTAAAGGAACCCGAATAGGGCCAATGTACACCATCTCGCGATTGCCCAGCTCCTTCCCTGTGAGCATTCTAGGCTCATGCTACAAGCTGCATAAAAGAAGTGTGACCCATTTCTTTTAGCCAGCTCCACAGTACATATATCAGCAGACAGCTCACTGCACATCAACGCAAGAAGGAAACACTTCATGGGGCATCTTCCCTCCCTGCCCAATGTTTTAAGTGTTGTGTGCCCAATTCGGACCTTGAGTGCTGTTGGTCCCATGAGGGTCAAATGTTTTGGGTTAGAGTAGCGTGCACACAAATATCCCCCCGGGTGTAAGATACGATGGTCCATAGAGTATGCTGGCTCATCTGCAGGGTGATCAACCCATTAATTAATAACTGCCAGTTGTGCCTCCCAGTAGTATTTTTAAATATCGGGTAGGGCTATCCCCTGTCATATCAGCCCCATGTCAATTTAGCTAGAGCTATACAAGGGGTCCCTCCATCCCATAGCAATATTCTAACTTCACCTTCTATGGCTTTAAAATAGGTTGCAGGAACAGGGAACAGCATGTTCTGCAGCACGAAAGAAAACGCGACAGTGCCATCATTTGAAACAAGGCCGCTTTTCCGAGGAGTGAGAGTGGGAGTGACCTCCAATGATGGACATCACTTTTAAGTTGCATCAAAGGGCCTTGGAGGTTTCTGGTGTTGAACAGGGCAGGATTGGCGGTAACATAAATACCAAGATAGCGGAAGCCATCTGTCACTATGCGCTCCTCACATTCTGGTGGTAGGTTTGGCTTCTGTCTGTGGAGGACTTACACTGTGGATTTGGACCAATTAATTGTATACCCACATTATTCACCAAAGTTGGTGAATATATCCAATATTCAGTGGATGAAGGATTGCGGGGCTACAACGTACAGCAGGATATTGTTAGCATAGAGAGATAGCCGATCCTCCCATTCCTCTGTCCAGCGCAATTCGCAAATCAACGGGTCCATCCGATCCCAGGCCGTCAAAGGTTCAAGGATCAGAGCAAAAATAAGAAGTGAGAGAGGGCAGCCCTGCCTGGTCCCGTGTTGGAGGGGCAACACCTGAGATGTCTTCCCATTCGCGACTACCTGAGCTAGGGGTTTAGAGTAAAGAAGTCACAGCCAAGACAGAAACTTGGAGCCAAAGCCCACACACCCCAACATAGCAAAAAGGTATGGCCATTGCAAACATCAAGCAACAAGCTCACCGCGTCTTCTCGGATCCTACCAACTTGACCCAGCACTCCATGGAGCCGTCATAAACCTAGAGCCATGTTCTGACCAGGCATAAAGCCAGACTGGTCAGGATGTACCAATTTGGAAATTATTTGAATAAGTAGGGATGTCAGAAGCTTGGCAAGGATTTTAGCTTCTGCATTAAGAAGCGAGATAGGTCTGTAGGAAGCACACTTCTCTGCCGGTCTACCCTCATTATGTATAACTACTTTTGAAGCCAATCGCTGGTCCTTGGGGATTGTGCCTTTTTGTCAGCTCTCCATATATATCTGTAGCAAATATGACGGTATAGTGGATGCAATGAGTTTATAAAGCTCTATCGGGAGACCGTTAAGCCCCATCGCTTTGCCCGACTGTATGCTTCAAATTACCTGGGCTACTTCATCTGCAGTATGATCGATCTCCATAAGTGTTTTATCTTTGGTGGAGTGGGTCGGTAGCTGCAAATTAACTAAGAGGTCATGAGACACCTCTGCAGTAGTCATACCTGCAGGAGAATAAATATGGGCATAGTAGGTCGCAAAGGCGTTGGCGATATCCTGTGGATCAGGTGTTCCTCATCATTAGAGCAAATGTCAGTTACCCAGCGGCTCACCCTCTTGTGGCTGTCCAGCCATAAACAGTTTCCCCGCTGTGTCCCTTATTTCGTAAATGCAATGTTGCATCACACAGTGTCTGGCTTTAGCTGCCTCCGACACTAGATCTCTGTATTCCTGCTGTTTAAGGCCCAAGTTGTGTCTAGTGTCCCTGGTCTCATCTACCACCAGTATAGTCTCAAGCTTAAGAATATTGCGTTCGAGCATTTCTATAGCGGCCCTTCTATCTTTCTTGTGTCCAAAAGTTAGAGAGAGCGCCTGCCCCTTAATGACGGTTTTATAAGCCTCCCAAAGAATTTGAGAATACTACACCGATCACCCATTTTCTTTGAAATAGTGGTCTGTTGTTTTTTATCAGTCCCTCCCTCATGTCCGGGATCTTAAGATACCATGGGTTCAATGTAATGCACTTCAAGTTCGTGGCTTGTCATGACTGTAGACCACCCACACTGGAGAGTGATCACATATCCCCCTTGCCAGGTGGCGTACATTACAGAAATAGGGAATATGGTAGGCCAATGTTAAAATAATGTCGATGCGGGAAAGGCTACCATGGGCCCCTGAGTGAAATGTATAGTGTTGTGTGGTGGGGTTGAGGGCCCACCAAACGTCAACTATTCCCATGGCTGAGAGGAATTCCGCCAATTGGTAGAGGGAGGGCACTGCTTGCCTTGGGGGCATGTGATCTCTGTTATCACACAGTGCCATAATAAAATCTCCTCCCATAAGGAGTTTTCCTACCGGCAGTCTAAGCAGGAGTTTAGCCAAGTCAGGGAATGTGAAACCATGCATAGCTGGTGGAACATATACAGACAGGATGTTGAGTGTGTCTCCCTCCTACATTCCGGAAAGGGCTGCATTTCTACCCAGCTGATCCAAGCATGTTTGGTTAATAGTAAAGGGAAACTGCTTCTTGAGGAGTATTCCTGTGCCCCTGGAACCAGAAGTGAACTCAGCAAGGACCACCATCTTATACCCCCAGTGATCCAGAGCCTTGCAAGCATTACCCATAAGGTGTGTTTACTTTAAAAGTATTACATCTGGGAAATGTCTTTTGATATATTGAAGCACCACCCCACGCCTAATTCTGTCCCGCAAGCCATTTATGTTCCAGGACAAGTCAAATTCCGTAGGCGGTAATTTTAGTCACCATAATCTCCTACTATATTACAATGTTTCCTTACTCCCCATCCTGAAGGCCATGTCAGGAGACTCGGCCAAGAGTGAACCACATACATACAACAATTCAGAGTCAACTATTGTGTTGAAAAAAGCTGGTGCCATTCTGTCAAGTAAGATGGAAAAACAGTACCAACAAACTGACCCCCCTCCATTCCCCTCCCACTTCCCACGTTAGTCAGAGAGTACCTCAACAATACTACAAGTACTAAAGCCACCCTCCCCACCTCCTTGCATGACGGACCTGGAACTGCCCACCTCCCAACTCTATAGAGCGCCTGTCGCCCCTACCCAACATGAAACACTAATGAGACTGTGGCCCACCACCTGTCCCCCTGAAGAAAAACACACTGTTACCAATGGCCCATTGAGCAATAAAGTGTTTTTTTAGGGGTATCGATCTTCACAGGCCCCCGGTCACGGTGCGATCCCAATCTGTAGGCTCCGCCCCATAAGGCCAGCAGTCTACTTCAATGCCACAGTGTTATACAGTGCCGTTGATAGTGAGCATAGTCTCCATTTCTCTAACTGACTTCACAACGTTCAGTGTTAATGCGTACCATCGATAAGAGTGATGCGAGTATTCATGAAGCTTGCTGTCATGATGATTCTCTTCCTTCCCTGTTAGCGACTCTTGTTGTTTGCCAAGGTAATATTTCTGATCGTTGTCCCAGGTCACCTTTGCCGTTCTTTGGAGCTGTTGCCCTCCAACGGCCTCCATCCCTCGAACCACTCCCAAGCCTCCTCTGGGGTTGAAAAGAACCAAGTCTTTCCCTCAGACTCTACTCGCAACTTTGCAGGAAAGAGCATCAAGTATTTCACTGCTTTATCTCTCAGAGCCCTTTTAACTTCCTGAAAGCTATGACAGTGCCTCTGGACTTTAAGCGTGGAGTCGGTGAAGAAAGTTAGGTTTGCATTTTCATAAGTTACCGGAGGAGCACTGTGAGCCATCTGAAGTATTATGTCACGGTCTCGAAAGTTGAAAATGCGGGCAACAATGAGATGGGGGGGTCCTTGGTTTGGGTCATCTGCCTGGGACTCAGTGGTCTTGCTCCATGGAAAAATATTTAGAGAGACCGCAAGGTTGCAGTTCCTTGAGAATAAGGTCTTCAACAAATAGGTCCACCAAAAGTCCCTCCGCCCGCTCCAGGACTTCTAGTATGTACACAATATTGCGCCGGAGCCAGCTTTCATAATCTTCAAGATGGACCTCCAGAATTTTACTTGTAGCTTGCAATTCACTGACCTGGACCTTGAAGGCTTACGTGTCCTGCTGAAGAGCGGCTATTGAATCTTCCACCTCTTTGACTATCGTATTCATGTTGCGGAGGTCAACTCTCTTCAGCGCGACCTCAGTCGTGACAGAGTGCATCTAGCACAGATCACCCTCCTTGGATCGCCACCATAATATCTTGCAGTGTCAAGGGTTCTCCCTCAGCGGATAGTTGTGCAGCAGGTAGTGGTTGTGTCTGGGACCCCACTGAGGCCACCAGACCCTTTGGGAGTGTGTACTTATCTAATTTAATCTAGTGGGAGCTCTGCATTTCTTTTCCACCCATCATGATGACAAAATGGCTGTGCAGGAGAAGGGGGAGGCACTGGGGCCATGGGGGTACTCGCCGCTGCCTCCCTGTGGACGTTTACTGGCACTCCACGTGGCCTGTTGGTTTACTCACCTCGTGCGCACCGCTCCCCTGACCTCTTACTACATACACCCACGGGCTCCACCAGCAGACAGGGAAAACACTCTGAATGCAGGCATCAAACGTCGCTAGGACCAGCAGGTAGAAGAGGGATAGGCCACCAGTCTCCAGGGGCCACGTGGGTGATGGAGCGCAAGAGGAGCATGTGAAAGAACTAGCGCTGGCAGTAGTCTCAGGCTGTGTCACATGCACAAATGTCCAGCAGCTCACACTCAGTGTCTCAGGAGCACTATATTTCGGGACCAAAATTGCTCAAAGACCCCAAAGTCTCTGGAGGGCGCCTTACACCCCCCAAGCTCTGAGGCTCTCCTCCCAGTAATGTCTTCCCCTTCAATCACCACTCGTGCCAGCTCGGCCGCAGGCGATCCGCGACTTCCTCCACCACCCGCTATGCACAAGTGGGGTCAGAGCTGCTCCGGCCTGGTGTTGCAGGTTGCCCCGATGCTGCTATCCTCACCGCAGGGTTGTCGCACCCATCTGTATGGGGAAGCTGCCACAAGCTGGCTCCCCCCTGCACTCACTCAGGCCTGGCCAACTCTGTCCGCCGGCAAAGCTGTCTCTCGGGCCGACTGGCACCCAGTGTGTTTCTCCCAGCGTCATCTCCACCAAGGTCTTGCCTGCATTGGGGGGCAAGCCCTCTCCCAGTGGGGGTCCATGGCCTCGGAGCTACACCATCATCATTAAATGTCAATGACCCTCGCCGCTAGATCTTGGCTGCATCCTCGGCTCCAGCATCATTCGGCGCTTCTGTGGCGGCACAGGCCAAACTCGAGGCGGGGCTTCTCTTCACCGCAAGTGTCACAGCCCAGATTTAGTGGGCACATCGGTATCCCCAAAAGCCAGCAATCATGAAGATGTTGTCAGATTGCAGCTAGGGGACGAATAAATTATCGGAAGGTAGGGGATTAGGCAGCCGGGTGATGGAGCCGCTTTAAGAAGCGGCCATCTTCATTGGCGGTTGGCCACGCCCCGGCTGCTGACAGTGTTGATGGTGCTTTGTTTAAGAAATAAACCTTCTTGTAAAACCTACCTGGTGATGAGCGATGCTTGAAGGGGACAAATGGACTCCCCACCAACTCTCCTGAGGATTATCTTGGACCCATGGGAGGAACCGGTGTTTATTTAACTTTGAATTGCTGGCTGAATTGTATACCTTTAAAGAACAAGGGTCAATCCAGTAACCTTGGGACTTGGCTAATACAGTAATAAAGGAAACAATGGTCCCTCATGGGGAAGTGTGAACCTCCACTTCCACGGAAATATAGTAAATTACCATCAACTGATTGGTCTTTGTGAAAAAAAGGTTTTATTCAATGTTTCAACATTAGGATCAAAAAAGCTCATTGAACTTTCTCACTTGAAGCATATAGAGGTAAAGGGGTGCTCCCAAACGATGCAATGGGGCAGTGAAAGTGAGATAAGTGGGTATGAAGTGCGCTCGTGCTATACAGTATATGCACATAAATAGTGACTGATTGAAGATGCAGTGGTGTTTCATACACACTCTGTTAAAGAGTGAAAGGCTCCGAAATCACATAAAGAACAGTACAGTATTATTGTGACGTTGCACCGTTTGGGAGCACCCCTTTATCTCTATATGCTTTGAGAAAGAAAGCTCAATTAGCTTTTTGTGATCCTAATGTTGAAACATTGAATTAAACTATTTTGTTTTTTAGTAAGACCAATCAGTTGATTGTAATTTAGTATTTTTCGGTGGAAGTGGAGGTTCACACTTCCCCCTTGAGGGATCATTGTTTCCTTTATTACTGAATTGTATACCAGCATATGAGAAGAAAAAGGATACTGAAAGGTACTTCAGTTTTTATTTTTTATTTTACATCCTTTATTGGTATCCTACTCGGAAACTCCTATGTTGGATTTGCTCAACCTTGTTGGATTCACTTGAGTGGTGGGATGCAAGAGCTGCAGTCATCTTGAGCTGATGAGCATTCATGTATCACGTGAGACAGCAACTTTACCTCATTGCGTATGACACTCTGAACCATTTTGGATTGTAGTCATCACGCTCAATGTGAAGCGGCCATTTTCATTACAGTCGCACTGCAAAATGCCACTCATCAGGACAGAGTGCTTTTGGAGAAGGCATATTTAGCGGCTAATTAACCGATGAAGAGCTGTATTTGGTTTGGGACACAATATGCAGCTAACCTTGAGGTAAATCATTTTGGTGACATCCTGTACTACTCTATACTACTTTACAAACTACCTTGTAATACATCATGTCTGTCAGCAATATGTCTCAGCCCCTGGCTTTTCTCTCTGAGAAAGGAGACCCCACACTTCCATGGAAATGATGAAAGAAACTCTTTGACTCTTACTTTGTAGCCATTGGTAGAGAAATACTCTCTGATGTGAGGAAACTGGCTATCTTACTGCATAACTTAGGTATAGAAGGTCTCAACATATACAAATGTATAGTAGAAGTACCAATTGGGAATGGAGATGGAGACCTTCTGGTTTTTTTGAGATGTCAGTAAAAATGTTGGAGCAATATTTTGGAACACGCATAAAAGTTGTGCTAGAGCATCATAAATTCTTTACTAGGACTCAAGAACCGACTTAGAGTGGGCAACTACATTGCATCGCTAAAAACTCTAGCCCGTACTTGTGAGTTTAGGGAATTAATGGATTCACTGATCATGGATCAATTGGTAAGATGCACCAACAGTAGTGGGGTGTAGGAGAAATTGCTATCCAGGAATCCCTCACTCAAAGAGGCTATTGCTATTGTTTAAGGAATAGAGAACATATCTGGTTGGGTAAAGGAGATGAGAAATCATACCTTATCATCTGACAATGCTTTGATGCAAAGCGGCATACATGAAGTCATAGAGAATAATGTGCAGCTCAATGTGGAACATAATGTTCTTAAAATAGCTTCTGGAGTAAAGCCTAAAACTTTAATTGAGGCACACAAAACGAAATGTTATAGATGTGGCAGTTTTGGACATATTTCTAGTAGTCCGAATTGCTATGCAAAGAACTCAATCTGTCATAAATGTGGCTTAAAGGGACATTATGCTAGAATTTGTAAATCTGCTGAGACGGTACGGGCTGTGGAGAGTGTGATGGATGGTTTGCGAACTGTTGCTCTTAATGTAAAAGACAACACTGATGAGGTGGATGCAGGAGTGATGATCTTGCCTGAATGTAAGATCGACATTGAGTGGAATACATTTTTAGTATTAGCAGATCCTAAGTCTCCCTATACTATGATTGGAAACAAAATGTGGGATGAGAAATTTGCTAGTGAGGAGGAGTTACCTCCTTCAGACATTAATCCAGTTAGTTATGGTGGCATGCAAATTGAGGTATTGGGGTATTTGTTAAAATAATTGGGTTCAAAGACAGAGAAACTATTGGCAAGGTTTAAGTGGCGAAAAGGGTTTACAATTTGTTGGGATGGAGACATCAAAGGGATATGGAGATAATTCTCAACTTGAATGCTCGTTATCAGGTCATGCTGGTTGACAATGGTGATGTGGGAGAAAGTTTTATTAAGGATCTTCCCAAAGTGTTCAAGGACAACCTGGGACTTCTTAAGAATTTTGAACACTGTACTGTTCTTGGGAAAGAAAAAAAAGCATGTGTTCACAAGGTGCGCAAGGTTCCTAGTTTGATGCTTGAGCCACTAAAGAAAGAGTTGAACAAGCTACTTGAGATCAATGTGATTGAGGAAATTAAGTTATCTGAATAGTTGGGGCCTGTGGTTCTTGCATCTAAAGATGGAGGCAAATCCATCAGAATGTGCATAGATCTGCGTGATCTCAAAAATGGATTTGGGTAGACCACCAGCCACTTCCCAATATTTCAGACACTATTTTAGTGTTTTGTATCTTTCATCAGCATATCACCAGGTGCAATTGCACCAAAATTCAAGACGCCTGACCTCGTTTTGGAACATGATGATACTTTAAGACAAGTTTTGAGGAAATTGGCTGATAGGAGTTTAACCGTGAAGAAGCAGAAGTGTAAATTGTGGGTAACATCTGTGACTTATCTAGGTCATGTTATCTCAGGAGAGGGTATTCAGCCAAAATTGGAGCTGGTTGACAGCATAATGAGAGCCCCCACACCAGTTGACAATGAGTAAGTGAGATTCTTCTTAGGCCTTGCAGAATTTTATTCGAAGTTTATCAAGGGATTTGCGAGTGTTGTTCAGCCTATTAGAGTACTTTTGAGGAAAGGAGTTCCTTTTGTATGGTCGGAAGTTTGTGATATGGCGTTTAAGACAGTAAAAACTGAAATTAGTAAAATTCCCACATTGGTACACTTTGATGCTAAAAGGATATCCATCCTAACAACAGATGTCAGCCTTAAGGGATTGGGAGCTGTCCATGGACGTCGATTTAACAAAATGTCGGGGGTAACGGAAGTGACATTATATGCCCTTTAACTCCCCCCACGATGTCACAGGAAATGACCTGGTAACATCACAGGAAGGGACATCATGTGACCTTTAGACTTGCATGACGTAACAGGCAGTAGCATTGCACAATCCTTTGGCCTGGTGCTATCACAGGAAGTGATGCATCTGATCTTTGGTTTATTACATCACACACAGGAACTGGAAAATCTACAGCAGATACAAATTAAATACTCTATAAACAAACATATTTCTATTCAAATCCTATTAAAAATGCTCTTACATATGTTGTTGTTATCAGACAGTATCTTCAGATACAGAGTTTAGACAATGCAGCAATGGTTAGGAATCTTTTAAATAGTGGACAACATTGGAACATATGCTGGCTAGATTAAAAGCACCCAATATCAAATAAGTGTTACATAATGAACAATATATAATGAAGGCCGATGAATAATTACCACTATTTACATACCTTCCAATGCTCCTACAGAAAGCACTTTTTTAGGTGCACCCATACCAAACAACAAGTGGCCGCTGTGCAAGTGTACTAACGGGCAGTTCTTTGTGAGCTGAAAAAGGTGGAGGGTTTCTAATAGGGCATGGCCATAGAAGAGTAAGTAAGGGGTAGATGTACGAAGCAGATGAACACCGATTCATAAATTGCGATTCTTACCAAATCGCAATTTATGAATCGGTATTTGGTATGTATGAATGTGATCGACTGGCCATTACCGATTTGGTACGAGTCGCATTCTCAATTTAAGGAATCACAAATAGCGATTCAGTAAATGGCAAATCGAGTCACAAATACCGAATGTTTTCCTGGCAGTGAGTTATGACATCACAAACAGCAACTAAAGTAACAGCAGGTTATAAAAATACTGGAGAGCATTGAGTCAGGCGATTGCCATTTCAATCCAATTGGGATCATCACCAACCTCACACATCCACCCTTGGAAAGCAGAAAAATGTCCCGTCAGAATCCTGAGAAGGAGAAAGCCCTTGGAGAAATAAAGAAAAAAAATTAAAAATTCTCAGAGAAAGAGTTTGAAATACTCACTGAAGAGTGTGTATCCCATCATGATGCCTTGTTTGGCAAAACATCCCTCTCTGTGCCTGAGTCACAGAAAAAATATGACTCAACATCCAGGAGTGCATTAACTCCGTGGGGGTCACACAGAGATCAAGAGAAGAGATCCGTACAAGGTGGTACGATCTCCGAGCCAGGACCAAAGAGAAGTTGGCAACCTGCAGAAAGGAAGCACGTGCAACAGGAGCAGTACCTCCAACTCAGCCACCAACTCCTCTTGAGGAAATGATTGAGTCCACCCTGGAGCAAGAAACTGTGTCTGGCCTCAGCAATATTGACACTTCAGAGGCTCCTGGTACTTCAAAAGGTAAGAGTCAGACATACATGTAGAGTGTTGCAATAACATGTTAGCAGCAATGTGTGAGTCAACATAGTAACGTAGGCTTGGAAATGTTTTCCTATGATATAATACATTAAAAACACCATTAGAAGGGTTAGGTCAAGCATAGTAGTGCATTGTGGGATATGTAGTACTCCATTATGAACACCTAAAGCACAAAGCAAACTTATCATACTTTAAATGATACAAAGGTATACATAACATTTATTTACAAATATATTTCGCATTGCATTTCTAAACAGATATCCCAGCACAAAAAGATCATGAGTCTGAATGAGAGACTCAGGAAGATTAACCGATGTGCATTGAAGAAGGGAATGAGTCCACTATGCAACATACATCACCCCAGAGGCAAAGTTGCAGTCCTTAACATAGCAGTCACACACTGCCTATTGATGAAATGCATGATGCAGGGAGTCCAAATGTCACAGAAGAACCTGCAGTGAGGCGCAGACAACTGCACAGGAGTAATCGTGTATGACATTGCAGTGTTGTCAGGCAACCTAAACCTAGATCAGGGTCCACACAAGATATGGGAAATACCACACAGGTGTCTGGAGGTCTTGAAGCCTCTATGTTGAAGGTACAACACCTACAACACAAGCAAATGAGAATAATGAACAAAAAAATATCTGGACTAGAAAGAAGTATCACAAGTGGCTTCCAACATATAGCGAAAACCATTGACGAATCCCACAAGTCTCTGGATGTAAAAGTGGACTCTATTATAAAGGCTATGGGCAATTTATGTGGCCAGGTGCTACGGGACTATGCAACGCACAGACGTACTCAACATCATTTATTCTCACGTATGGACATGTTGAGTCGGTCAATAAATCACCTTGCACAGGCTACTTCAACACTCTCACGCTGTACTGTAGGGCTGCAGTCAAAATGGGTCACTATAGTGGCGATGTGGCACGGTGTCTGGTGCAAGTAACCACTGCTGTAGAAAGTTTACAGACCACTCAAATTGCACAAGTTGGAGCAGTTGGACCTGCCGAAAAGTGAGAAGCTATCCCGTATCAGCAGTGTCTCTGTAAAGGAGGCAATGGGTGTGTGTTGCAGTAGATCATGAGGTGGTGTTGTTGGTACTGAAGGCTCCACTACAACCATGCGACAAAGTTTAGTTCATAGTAAACACTAACAGTAATAGGTCTTACATATGCACTACAAATTACTTTGTCATATTTTGCTGTTTCAGTAACATGTGTACTGATGTTTTTCTTTCATTTTAACATTCTGAAGAGTGTAAAGGATGTTACGACTCCCTTTACAACCTGAAAAATAAAGGTTATATTGTTTCACAGAGCACTTCTTGTGTTTAGCTTTGTGCTAAATGTACGAAACGTCATCATTTACATACCTTTAAAAGTAATGGTTTGTAATGGCCGTACATCTGGCTCTTCCTTCTGCAGCCAATGAGCCATCCTGTTTTGTCTGTGCTGGTGGGTTTTGGGGTTCGTCATCATCAGATTCTGAATCTGACATGATTTATGGCAATCCTTTCCGTATTGCTACATTATGAAGAATTGCAGATGTTGCGATGATCTTGCAACTTGCCTCTGGGGAATATTGTAGGGTATCCCCACTTTTATGGAGACAGCAAAATCTACTTTTCAGTAATAAAAAAGTCCTCTCAATGACAGATCGGGTTCGTTCGTGTGCTTCATTGCAGTGTGCTTCACTTTGGTTGGAAGGATGAAGATATGGTGTCAAAAGACATGATCTCAGAGCATATGCACTGTCACCTACAAAACATTTGGATAATGTGATTACTATAGCTACAATTTAGACATTTAGGACATTTATGTAATATTCATAGGCCATATTTACCAAGTAGATAGCCTTTTTCAAACTCTCCTCTGAGAAAACCTAAGTATATGCCCCTATGCCTAAACATGAATGAGTCAGGGGTACTGCCAGGGTACTTTGCATCGAGATCTATTATGATATAGTTTGTATCACACACCACTTGGATATTGAGTCAATGAGTGTTTTTGCTGTTTCTAAAGAGGTACTTTATTGTAAGATCAAGGACATATGGGAACATGGTGCGAGCAATACATCCTATTACATGAGGAAATTGGGCAATGCGGTAAAAGTTCAATTTGGCTAACTGCAACTCCTATGCTGTGCCAGGGGAAAGGTATATGGATATTTATTTTCTGTACCATCGCATCCAGGAAAGTCTTAAAAAACCTAGAATGGGTACTCTGTGATACCCCACCTGCAGCAGCAATGACACCTTGGTCATTCCTAGAGACTAAAAGATGGCATGAGCATAGTGCCTGCACATGGGTGGGTATGCCATTGCTCTGAGAGTGTTTCTCTCAAGCTGAGGCCTTATTTCTGCAAGTAGGTCTAAAATAACTGCACTACTCAGCATGTACTTATCAAATATTTCCTCCTCTGTTTGTTCGAGTGTCACTCTCACTCTGAATATCGTTCCTTTCTCCTCCTCCTTCTCTGAAGGGCAGTGAGATTCTGAATCCTGCTCGCAATCACGTACAGCGCTGCCATTAGTGGAACAACCTGATCCATTTTGGGCCTTTTTATATATTTTGCATCTGGTTACCACCTGATCAAAGTTGGTAGTAATTTGCTTGTGCAAAATCCAGATTTTGTAAACAGTTAGTTAAATAGCACAACAAGTGCTTTTAGTACATTAGAAAACACCATTTTAAGGTCGAGCATTCGAGACCTCTTGTATATACTTTAGTATATACTTATATGAGTATGTACTTTGTGGGCTCTGGAGATCAGCCCTAGGACTTGTCTGCTTCCACTTAGGGACTTATTTTTCTATTCAACTGCCTCTATTTAACTGTCTTGATAGAAAACGACCAATAGAGGTCAGTAAAATACCAGAATTGCTTTCTGCTCGTTCAACTGCTTCTATTTAACTGTCTTGATAGAAAACGACCAGTAGAGTGTCAGGGTCTGTCCGGGACTATGTGGGGAACACAGTCAGGGACTTGGGCAAGCACTGGGACCAGGGTAGAAAACAAAGACAGAGAGGAGTACAGCGCTGCCCAGGAGCACACAGGAAGTCAGAGGAGAAAAGGGATCCAAAGGGGAAGCCTGTAGAGGTGAACAAGAAGGGTGAGACTCGGAAAGGAAGGGCACTCATGAGGCGGCTCAGCATTCAGAATCACCTAAACCCAGGACGGATGTGCAATACACTTAAACATGAAACAACGTTAACAGTAAAGGGGATGTGGGGTAAAGCACTCAGGAGCTCCACACGGTAAGACTGAAGCTCAGTAAGTTCATCACCCACAATTGCTGTTACAGATACTGACTGGAAATACCCACATATAGGATATGTATACAAAGGCAGGGTCTGTGGAGCTTATACCTATGGTGATGTTATAACAGTAACTCAAAGACAATACTCACAGTAAACAGGAAACACCACCTAGGTAGTCAGCCGTGCCCACGGATCCTGGCGATCAAACAGGAACACGCAAGGCAGTAACAGCAAAGGGGTAGAACTAAACACAAGCACAATAGACAAGGAGCTAGCAAAGAGGAGTGCTTAACAGGAAAGGAAGGAAATCACAGGGCACACTTGGCAGAAAGCAGGTAACAAACATACAAGGTAACAGAAGCGAGACAGCAGAATAGAAAGATAGCAAACTAGAACTGGAACCAAGGAAATGAGACGAAAGGCAGGGACTGGAAAAGGATATACAGAAAGGGAGGCTACAAGGGTATACTAGAATAGTACAGGGTCAGGAAACAAGAAAACAAAGTAGCATAGGATGCAGTGCTGGGGCAAGAATTGAGCAAAGGCTCAGGAATCAAAGTAGCACTACAGGTCAGGAACAAGGAAATGTTAAGGCTCAGGAATCAAGGAAGCACTGCAAGCAGTGCTGGTTCAGGAAACAGGAAAATGGCTATAGCTCAGAAAACAAGGAGTCAAGAGCGCACTGCAAGCAGTGCAAGTCAGGCACAAGAAAATAGCTGAAGCCCAGGAAAAGGAACAGAGACTAACTATAGCTCAGGATACTAGGTAGCACTGCAGGCAGTGCTAAGGCAGGCACAAGGAAATTAGCTATAGCTCAGGAACACAGGAACAAGGATAATCTATAGCTAAGGAATCACTGGAAACAAAAAGCTCAGGGAGCACAGGAAACAAGGATCGGTCTCACCGGTAAACAGCTTACAATGACCAACCTTGGACTGAAGGGAGCTGGGGCTTAAAAGAGCTCACAGTAATCATGTGCAGCAGGTGTGAGCAGGCTAGCAGCAGCCAGCCACAGGTGAGCTGAATTCCTCCACCCATCCTTGGCCTGCAGAGGTGGAGACTAAGCAGTGAGCAGGGAATCCTGGGTAATGGAGTTTTCAGGCATGAGTAGGCTGGTTTCACAAAACCCGGCATGGATTGGGAATGGATGTTAGTTCCCAATAAGTGTCCAAATGGCTGGAAGTCAGGATTTGCATGCAGGGGAGGGTCTGGAAGTTTATTAGAGGACTGGAAAGTCCCCCAGTTCAGCCCCCTGGTGGTGGACACGGGAATGCAGGGAGCAAGTCGTGACATAGAGGTCAGTAAAATACCAGAATTGCTTTCTGCTGAGGGACTTTCTTTTTTTAATTTTTCTGGCAACTGCCTCTATTTAACGTTCCTGATAGGAAACGACCAGCAGAGGTCAGTAAAATACCAGAATCACTTTAGCATTCTCAAGATTCCAGTCCATAGAAATTGTCTTCCACGAGCACCCGTAGACAATAATATTTTTTTCAAATCTTGTATTTTCAGTGATATGACCACCGAAGGCCCTGATTTTATATTAAAAACAGAGCTTTGGACTATACCATTTCCAGCTGAAAGGCAATATTTCTCTCCATGTATTCGTTCCCATACCTGGCGCGTCACACAGTTGGGTGCTTACTTTCCCTCCATGTTAAAGAACAGTCAGTCGCGGTCCGTGTAGGAGTGCCGGCCGGGCGGTGACGTGGGGCGGGGGAGGGGCAGGGTGGGGGGTAGCAAAGTACGGATTACGGACCAATACAGGTAAGTAAACATTTAAATCAATAAAACGAATTTCGCTGCGCGCACTGCATTGCCAAATGCGATGCAGTGCGCGCAACGAAATTCGTTTCATTGATTTAAATGTTTACTTACCTGTATAGGTCCGTAATCCGTACTTTGCTACCCCCCACCCTGCCCCTCCCCCGCCCCACGTCACCGCCCGGCCGGCACTCCTACACGGACCGCGACTGAGAACAGTAGATGTTTCTGCACCCAGGCTAATGTGCTGCATAGCTAAATACATATAAGGTCCCAAAGGCGAGACTGATTGCATTGCAAGTGCTTGTTGTGGTTGGTAACCAGTTTGCGACTGGTTACAGATTTGCTAATGCTTTGTACATCTAGCCCCAAGTCCTTTTCTGGAGGCATGGCACATGTAATTGAGGATATGGCTAAGAATATCTGAAATAAAATCCTGTGCTTCACACAGAGATGACTAGTACTTTGGGGGCTGTCTGTGAGTTTTCTGTCATGGACCATAATGGAGCTATGCCTAACACAAGCCAGAACTGTTGCCTTTGCCAATGCTTGCTAGAAGTATAAAAAATGTGTAACAATAATGATTTTGCTATACATAATTAGAACTGAAAATGTTTCAGTTCTGAAACAAGGCACTGTTAATGAAGCATTCCTAAGGTCTTTTGTAGAAGTTGTGGTCTTCGGAGTATCTCAATCGTGCTGTTCTCCCTAGTGCAACAAATGGCGTTTTTCTCCCCCATCTTTCATCTGAATATCTCACATGGTACCTTGTTCCTCTTCAGCACTATATTTTCACTTTCTCCGAATGTATTGCTTACTTTCATCTACACAACTTCACAGTCGCCCATGCGCACAACCACAGCTATTCACCTATTGGCATTGCATTTTTTCCCTTTAGTGCTTCTACCGCTGTGTACCTTTTTCACAGACGGGCCCACATTTACAATTGGCCCATGCGTAACCATCGCTCTGCAGAGTGGCCAAAGATTGGATGGGCAAATGATCATAACACCTTTATGACTCACTGACAGGCACTGTGAGAAACACTGCCTTTTCACTCCCTCCACAACTCTCACAAACACACAAAGTGGTAGCACAATTCAAAGTGTGCACCAAACAAAAGCCATATGTTTCATGAAAAAAAACTACAGAAACATAGCAACTGGAAAAAGCACATTTTAGGGAATGCAAAGTGAACGGAAACAAGCGAAGTGTGAAGAGGGACTGCATGTCTGACATTAATTACCTCAAAGGTTATTATTACAGTCATTATTGAAAAATCAGTCCATCAGTGCTGTTGATGTTAAGTTAAGGATATCAAAATGGGGCCCAATAAGGTATCCCTGCGAGAAGGCACCAGGACCTTTATAACCATCACGCAGCACAACACTTCTTATTTCACAGCCAGGCACTGACACTCCAGTGTGCAGCACAATCTCTGAATATGGTCCGCGACAGACATGCGTTGCGTGTAGGCTAAAGTGACTGCTTACATATTCGTTTTGAAAGCAGCATGCTATTTCAAACTAATGTCTAAAAGAAGTTTCAACACAACTGTTATTTTTCTAATCATTTTCCTTCCATTCACTCTTGCTGTCGAACTGTGGGACTGGCCTGGGCTGGAAATCAGTGACTTGTTAAGAATTTCTGAAAATAACAAAATCAAATATAAGGTTCTATTTCCCTATCTCGCCGTGAGCTTTCCAGCCCCGGCCTACCTGCGCGTGCTTCAGCAGTGCGCCAGGGACCTCAAGGGACTGGATGTCAGGCTTCAGGGGCAAGGCTGCAGACTCTGGCTGTGGCAGAGGCATACACCGCTCCAGGGCACAAGTCCTAAAAAAAGAAGTGGGGGGACTAACCTAATTAATCAGTATGCAAGTGACATCACGGTGCGTGACATCGGGGCGCGTGACATCACAGCACGTGACATCACAGGAAGGGGCATCACAAGAGGTGGCATCAGATCTTAAGCCCTCACATATATGTTTAGCAGGTCTATCATGAGTACATTTGAGCACATTTCGAGTATACTTGCAAACCCTCATGATTTAGGCAGAAGATTCACACTTTTGTAAGCTTCACATAAACCAATGTTGCCTTTTGTAAGAGTAAAGCTTTCTCTACCCATAGTGCTTTAAAAGAAAAAATTGTGATATTTAAATTATTACAACACCTCCTCAGGGGTAGTAAGCGCTATATAAATGCTATTTATTTTGTGCAAATACTGGGAAAGATGGACACATCTGACGTCCTTACAGTGCATGCATATCTCCTAAACAGGGACTGAAAGAAGTGAAAAGCTGCCTCTCTTAAGTATGTGTGAAGTGCTAACAGGTGTGAGCCTTTGTTTCCCATCTGCGGCTTTAGCTTCTAGGTGTGAGGCTCCTGACTGCTGCCAGCCAAGAGACTCGAACAGAAGGAGGCCTGATGACCCCTCAGGCTTGGCCTTTGTTATAGGCCCAGCAGGAGTCAGAAATAAGAGAGCCCCGTCCCCGCCTGCACGTTGTTGCTTGTTGCGATCGAAAGCAGATAACAACGTGCAGGCGCTGCAGGCTGTGTCCCGGTGTTTGGAAATTACACCGGGACGAACTCAGCATCTTTTTTACTGGGGCCATCTTCTTGGCAGGGTGGACGGCGTCCACCCTGTGAAATAAGTGGGTGGACGCCGTCCACCCGCGTGTACCCCCGACTCTGCCCTGCACCGCTCTTACTTCATTCTACGTCATCGTTGACACCGTCCATACTATCTCAAGAGACAGTGGCACTGGTGCTGCGAATCATTGATTCTGAGCCTGAGGTGAAGCAGCAGGCCACGTGAGGCGCCCTAATTACACAGAAGAAGAAAAAGAAAAAGATGATCCACCCCTTCCTGGGCCCGACTGGACCCACATATACTTGCAAAGGTGCACACAGTAAGCACATGCTGCTACTCACTCCACACAACCGCTGCCATCCAGGCCATGAAGCAGCTACAAATTTTAAAGCAAATGAAAGGATGATAGCACTGACGGCCAGTACTGGGGAATATTTTTTAATATTGTCCATATTTATTGTCAGAGGCGAGGCAAGACCAATAAATGTATTGGTGCTTAATCACCTGGCAAACGGGGTCGCAAACAAAGGGCCAGGGGTCGCAAAGCGTTGTCTAGGGGTAGCAGTTGAGACCCCTGGCGACCCCTAATTGACGTCCATGGTGCTGTCCTTACCCAAATGGTGGACGGTGATGAGAAAGTGGTTGCATTTGACTCTAGGGCACTTAAGGATGCAGCAGAACACTAATCTTGTATTGAAAGGGAGGCTTTAGCCATACTTTGGGCAGTACAACATTTTCAGTTTTATTTGTGGGGTATTTCATTCATGGTACGTACGGATCATCGTCCTTTGGTGCAAATGTTTTCGTGCAACTGTACTGGAAGACTGACTCGCCGGCTTAAGAGGCGGAATGAGCAATTGGAGGAGTTTCATTTCCAAGTGCAGTATTTACCAGGCCTGGTGAATAAAGCGGCAGACTGCTTGTCACGGTTACCAGTTGAGACCAATAGTGATGATGTTATTGGTGACTTTAGCTGTGTGATCTGGATCAAAGAACCAGCTATCACCAGAGATGAGTGGGTAGAGAAGGAGAAGGAGGATGTGTTGTTTCCATTGATCAAGACATATGTGGTGAACGGTTGGCCAGATTATAAGGTTTTAAACAGGAGCGACCAGTGCAGGTAGGAGCGGTGGGGCATTTGACAGATGACGCAGAGGGAAAATTAAATAAATAATTAATTTTCACACATCGTCGTCTGTGGAATCCCCCCACCCGCCCACCGCTCTTACCTGCACGGGCCGCTCCTGGTTTTAGATCCGGATTTCAAACCATTTTGGTGTATTGTCGTGTAGTTCCTAGGAGTACCCTAGGACCTGTGCGTTTTGGATGACCTAAACTGAGTGCTTGGTGCCCCGACCGCTTCCGGACACCCCCACAGGATATGTCAGCCGTTAGCCCAGCTAGCTCTACAGTGCCACTACCACCCCCTGTATTCTACAGTGGTGTATGTAGCCTCTGGCAACCACTGAACATGACAACCCTGATTCCTCAGGGATCGTGGAAAACAGTACAGTATGTTTCGCTTAGACACTCATGCTTGCTTTCTCTCAGAAAACACACAGGATGGCAATTAAGACGTTTCAATAAGAATTTATTGATCCAGCAACAGCCTGGTGTAGAACATATGTACTGCAACAATCAGGAGACAGAAGCATACGAAAGAGATTGCTAGCACCAATATAGTGAATAGTAGATACATTTCTACCATAGTGCTAATAAAATGAACAAAAACAGTTCAGATAAAAACAATAGCACTTGCATATTCCTAAAATGCTCGCCCTAAGTTATTTGCTAAAATGTACCTAACCTAACCTGGATGTGTAGGTGTATGTATGGGCAGCCAAGAAACCCCCAGGGAAGAACCAGCCCCCTCACCTGTTGGTCTAGAACAAAGGACCCCGTCTCTGCGTCGAGGATGACAACCTGCAAGGGATGTCAGACCACTGCTTGTCAGAGATTCGGCATGCAGGACTCCAGTCACAGCTTGGAAGGAATTCTCCTCTAATTTGTAGGGGGGAGTGAGGGTCTTTTATACTAAAGTGGTCACTCCAGGGTTTTTTCTAGAATCGATATGCTTTTAAAACAACCATGGATGTTTTGAAAACAATCATAAATGTTTTGAAAACAATCACTGATGCTTTTCTAAACAAGTGTGATCATGCACAGCTGGCTGTTGGCCAAGGATGAAAAAAGAGGTGACCCTTATACAGAATAAATCTGCCACGCCTGGGGACATGCTTATGTACGTCAGGTACAGGAATTCAGATAGAAGATTGAGAGCCTGGTGTCGAAGAGACCGGAGCAAGCTATTAGGTAAAAGGTCACCTGTGTCAGGTTCCACCTTCCAATATCCTCGGGGTTGTGCTGATGCTCAAAGGGGTCCACCTCTCGACTGCCTCAAGTCCGGAAATGAATATAACTCGGACTGGTGGGATAGTCAAGCGGGGGAAGGAAAGGATAGGGACAGCATGGAGGGAGATCTAGAGAGGAGACAATGAACACACTATTAGTCCCTGTTGTCAACTCAAAACAACCTAAACAAATGAGGCATGTACATGAGCAGCTGCAATGGCTAAGCACAATACCTGAAAAGAAAAAGAACGTGAAGGAGCGATACCAGAAGAGAGGAAAGGGTGATTGCACATCTCCACCATGGAACTATTAGGAAGAGGAAACACACCATGTAAGTATGTCATACATACGTTAACAGTTCCCCCCTACAGCACATAAGAAAGGAGCTTTCCCTTCACCTACCCAAGGGTACATGTGGAGCTGTATAATATGCAATACTGTAGCTTCCTGCACACCCTCATAAGACCTCCTCTCTCCTAGGAAAGGAAAATGAAATATATATATATATTGAATGATCAAATAATAGTTCAAGGAGCAGCAGAGGTACAATCATCTCTTGTACATAGCTGGAAACGAGGCACCAACCATTTGTTATGCGATATCCACAGTCTTTACTATTCAGCGGAAAACACAGCAAAAAACTCAGCAGATACCCGTTACAGAAGAGTTTCTTTGCAGAGGAAGGTATCTTATAGGAGTCAACAATATGAAGTACAATAAACCATGAACAAAAGGAAATGAGGAGTAAATGTCAGCAGCTCCCCATTTAGTAAGTATGTGGAACTGTCTTAGCACTGAGGATACAGTTCATCAAATTAAAGAGTCTCTCCAACCTGGAGATTGCGTAATAAATAACGCCCAAGGAAACCCACCTACCCTCCTCTGCAACGAAACAGAGAAACGCTCTGTATCTTCCAACAGAGGAGCGTGGGAAAGGAAAAGAAAAGAACACGGGGCGCTATAACGCTCCTCTGCAAGAGACGCGGTGAAGCAGTCTCGACCAACAGAGGAACGAGCGCGGCGTGCTAACAAGGAAGCAAGAGCACGGACCACCAGAGAAGTACTCACGACACCCAAAAGAAGCAAGGCTCTCACACGGCCGAACCTCCTGTAATCCAGAGCGTAACACGGACAGCCATCAGTAAAGAATAATCGGCAGCGCCTGGTCTTCTTGCTGTCGTTATATCCGGTATCCCACGTAGCGTCTGGATCACGTGGGGCGTGGCTCACGAGGAGCATGATGGGAAGTGTAGTCAGAAAAGGGGCCGATCTGTATCCAGGTTGCCCTTCATGGAGCAGTCAGTGTTTAACCGGTAGTTAGGGCCTGACAACCTGTTTAGAATCGTTACAGTCGTGTGGATGGGATAATGTATGTAAAATGGGGTATACATCAATTAGACTATCCTAAAAGACTTGACAGTATGGAATGAACTCACAATTTGCCAGGATGGTCTCATGAGAGGGGAGGGAGTTATACCCCAAGGGGTATGAGATCCAAAGTGATTAATTTGGTACATGAGGGACATCTCTGGTGGAATCTCACTAAAATACATACAACAAGGAGCTCTGAAGGGAAAACAAAAACTGGCCAGGTCGCCCTCCACTCAATAATCAATATAAATACACAAAAACCTGGTCTGTAAGGCACCTCTCTTAAGGTTAAACAATATAAGCGGAGGTAGGGATTCACAACATTTAGTTCCCATATACGCCTCTCTTTTTATAATGAGGTAGTAACCTCCCGCTTTTTGCCTTCAATTTAAAATAAAAACGTTTTTGCAAATGGCAGTCCTCACAAACACTCTTTAAACCCTGACCACTGTGCAGGGGGTTAATCTAAAAGGTGCAGGAAATTACAACATCCCAATCAAAAAATAGTGAAAAGGCCAGATGGTACCTCACGTGCGCACCACCAATCGGGCTAGCTGGTTGGTACTCACCAGTAATGCCCACTTATATCATCATTGGTAGCCTGCCTGTTTTTGCATTTGGCAGCTCTTGAAAAAAGTCATTTAAGTGTCCAGTACTGGTGCCAGGCGACCTCTCTGCCCTGAAGAAATTGCCTTGAAATAATTGTGGCAATGAAACATGTCGGCTCAGTATGAAGCGGTATGCATGCTAGGCAACCGATTTTTAATTTGAATAAGTGCACAACGAATAAATAAAGTTGTTATTGAGCAATGTGCAACTTATCTCAATTTTAGATTCACATGGTCGCATCGTGGGATGTGATTCTTTCACTTCACTTCTTTCTCAGCACCGATCTTGGTTTGTTTTGGACACTTTTTGCATCATTATGTTTTGAGGCAAGATGGCTACCAATGATGATATAAGTGGGCATTACTGGTGAGTACCAACCAGCTAGCCCGATTGGTGGTGCGCACGTGAGGTACCATCTGGCCTTTTCACTATTTTTTGATTGGGATGTTGTAATTTCCTGCACCTTTTAGATTAACCCCCCTGCACAGTGGTCAGGGTTTAAAGAGTTTTTGTGATGACTGCCATTTGCAAAAACGTTTTTATTTTAAATTGAAGGCAAAAAAGCGGGAGGTTACTACCTCATTATAAAAAAGAGAGGCGTATATGGGAACTAAATGTTGTGAATCCCTACCTCCGCTTATATTGTTTAACCTTAAGAGAGGTGCCTTACAGACCAGGTTTTTGTGTATTTATATTGGAATCTCACTAAAGCCAGAGTAAGGGAAAGGTATTGGTGACTGACTGAGGATCGACATGTGGAGGGTGTTGTAAAAAAAAAACTTCATGTGTGTCTCAAATGACAATACCAGGGTCACTAATTGAAATTGGGGTCAACTAGGTGTATGAGTATGGTGTGTGCTAGAACAGTTTTAGATTTTCTCAGGGATGAGTTTGTGTATGAAGGGGCACCCAAATATCTGGTGACGGACAATCGGGGGCTGTTTACTTCACGGGAAATGCAAGAGTTTTTCAGTGATTTTGCCATTATACATCAAAAGACAGCTCTTTATGCATCTCAAGCCAATGGCCTTGCGGAAGGCTTGGACAGGATTGTGAAGTCCTGTGTGCAAAGAGATATAGAAACTAGAGTTTCTCTTAAGAGAGTACTTAGAGAAACGTGGTGGACACATCTCACCACCCCCAGCTGTGTGACTCAGAGATCACAGTCTGAATTATTGAGGGAATGAATGGCAGTGTCCAAATTAAATCCAAGTTTGTTGCCTCTTAAGAGAACCAATGATGTAGACAAAGAAGAAATCTGGTGCAGGTATAGGAGTTATCAACAAAAGTACAAAAAGAGATATGATGTGAAAAGCTCATCTGAGTGCAAGAAGTGGAATGTGGGTGATTTAGTCCTGGTAAAGAAACCACGATTGAAAAGGAAGGGTGCAACCCAGTTTATGGGTCCCTACAAAATGGTATCGATCAAGAAAAATGTTGTCACTGTTCACACAGGTAGTACATGGAGTATGTCCAGATTGGTAAAGTACTTTGGGGATGAGAACAGGTTGCGCAACAAGCATGAAGCTGGTGAAAAGAAGGTTGCTTTCCCAGAGGCACATGATCATGAGGATGACGTGTGTGAGGAGAGACCAAGATGTTGTGACTCAATCCGATAGGTCTACTTAGAGGGAGGGTTCTACTAGGGATAGTTACCAGACTAAAATGTTCATCAGATCCAGGAGGGTACCATCTCGGTTTAAGGATTATGTCATGTATTAATGTTTTAATGTAATCATCAGAATTGGGAGTTTAATATCTAGTTCAGAGATAGGTCATGTCTTATCGTGACCAATGTGGGTTGCTGGATAATTTCTTTTACTGTACAGTTTTTTTGGGTATTTTATCTTCTTTTATAATTTAAGTCGGGGGGTGTTGTGGTCTTAGCCATGTTAATGTTCCTTCCTATTATATGTAAGCAGCGCATGCACAGAATGTTGGCAGCCTCTGGGTGGGGAAGTTCTAGAGGGTGGCAGCTGGAGACTGGGAGCTGAGTTAGGCGGCTGACAGTGTCGGTGGTGCTGTGTTTAGGAAATAAACCTTCTTGTAAAACCTACCTGGCCTTGCATCTTAACACTCTCTTTCCCACAGGCCATTCAGTTTCTACCACTAGCTGATTAAAAGTTGGTATATAAGTGAGCAATTCTTGTGACCCTTGCTTCAAGGTTATCAATTCTTGATCTAATGACAATCTAATGGTCTTTCTGTCAAATAGTTTTCTCATTTCCGAGTAAAAGCCTGTGATGTTATGCAGAATGGGATCATTCCTTTTTAGGTCTCGCCTACGCAGCGCGCATGCGCTGCTTAGGCAAAAAGACCTTTTGGAATCGCTTCGGCTTTTCAGCCAAAAACGTGCACGCGTTCCATTGCCTTCAATGGCAACGCGTGCACGTTTGGCGATTCACTTGCGGGAGCGAGCGGCGCCATATGGTAGCAATTATCGCTCCTGGTGCCGCTCGCTCCCGCAAGGGAATCGTACTCCCCCCACCCCTCCCACTTCTTAACCCAGAGTACTGTTTCACTTTCGCGGCCGCGGCGCGGGGCCGCACTTGTGTTTCAGTGCTTGTTTACCTACCTGTGCTGACTGCTTCTGCCTGTACTCTGCCCCCCTGTTGCTTTCAGTCCTCTCGTGCACCACACCCTGTCTGTGCATTGTTACTCTATATCTCTGTCCTTGATCTCCTGCCTATGCTGTCCCCCGCACCTTTGCTTTTGTGCAGCTCCTTGTACTTCTGATTGTGCTCCGCACCTCTGTACTTCTGCCTGCGTGTGATTGTCACTGCTCTACTTCTTCCTGTGCTCTTCTCCCCTACATGACTACTCCGTGCTTGCCTCGTTAGTCCGTACTTATGTCTGTACTCTCCCCTGTATGCCACACTCTCCCAATCTTCCCTTCGCTGTCCCCTATACATAAAACACTGCCCGTGTTTTGCTCCCTAGTGTGCTCTCGTCTCATGTACCTCCGCCTCTTGTTTCCCACCCCTATCTGTGCTCTTATCCCCCCAAACCAGTCGGTGGCTCAGCTCCCCCACACCTCCCTCCAAGTGCTCCCTGCCTGTACTTTTGCATCCGGTGTGATCTTTGCACCTCCACATGTATACTGCGCCCTCTTAATGTGCTTGACTTGAGCTCTGTGTCTGTGTTTGTTCTTTTGTCTTTTCTGCCCGTCTTCTACTCGTACCAGCGATGCACATTTTTCAGTATTATCTTCTGCAATTTTACATTTTTGCACATTTGTGTCACTTTGTGGTTAGATCTGGATCAGTCTTTGAAGGGCTGGAGGACCCGGTGAATGGAGCTGAGTGTTTTCTAACAGATAAAAGAGATGGAACCACAAAACTACTTTGATCTGGCGTTCTGTTTCTTCGTTGTTTCCCATAGCTGTCAGTTTGGCATTCATTGTTTATTTTAATTTTATTTTTTATAATTGCACCATAGAAACCTATGAATTTCCTTTGTTTGAGCACAATTCTTGTCGACTTTTAGGGATGGGCAAGCCCTGTTAAGGTTCTGCTGTCTGCCCGATGGCTACCAATGTTCTATATTTAGATCCTCTAGCGAGCGATTGCCAAGAAACACCCAGCCAAGGCCCAAAGAGCTCCGAATTCAAGGCCCCGGTTGGCCACCGCTCTTGGAAATTGAGACCTTTTTCCGACAATTGTAGACAAGCAAGGTCATTTCTGAAATTTGGGTGTTGAGGAGCATTTGCTCGTTTGAATTAACATGTGCTTTATCCTTTAACTCCAGTTGAAACCTGGATTATTTAATAATGCTTGGTGGCCTTTTCGGCCATTAACTGCTGGTCAATACCAGTATGGAATGGATTTGGATGTCGAGTGAGGCACTGTGTTTTCTACTGGGCAGAAACTGCACTCAAGACAGGATAACATTTCAATGTCTGCTTAATGCGCAGCCTTCCGTGCTGGCTGGATGTATGAGGGCTTCAGCACTGGCTGTTGTGCCTGCAACAAAAGGCTAAAATCATGCAAATGTATGTATGTAGCAAAATAACTTGCTTGCCTCTAACACTAGTTTATAGTCATAGATTCTAGCACAACAGACTGTTGCTCCCCAAAATGCAACCTTAAGGTGGCACTCAAGTCTGTGTGTTTAGAGGTTCTCCTCCAGGGGATCTTTATTATTAGTTGTACGTACTGAATTGTTCCACCCAAGCGTGGGATGCCGGAGTGGTAATTTATAATTATATATGCAAATTATGACTTTTCAAAAGAAAGGCCCATCCTGAAACAAAAAACACGCACGCGCGCACAGAGGTGCACAGACACACACACACAACACACACCCGTTTCTCTGTATTCACACCGCTTCCTGTTTAGAGATCAGTAGCACCAGGTAACAGTCGTACAAGAATCCGTTATCCCACCCAAAAATGAGGAATCTCTCGTATTGCAAAAGTACTACATTTATTCTGTTAAAATCCATACTATAACCAGTCGGTGCGTTTCTTCAACCGTGCCAACACCGCAAACCAGCAGCCTCGCTTTTTGTGCAGTCCTTTCTTTATTACTATGCCACTTATGCCCCCTCCTCTTTTGGGCACTCGCATTCAGGGGTGGATTCCGCCGAATATTTTCTGTCCCATTTTATTTTCATTCTTCCCCTTTTCTCTCCCTCCCATCTGTCCCCTTCACCAATTTAGCTCCCTCCTGATTTCTTTACATGCACCTGTCTTTTGTTATCCCTGTCTCTTGTTATCTCTGTCTCTTTGCTCCTCTCACTTTTCTTCTCTCCTCGATTTTTACCATTCCTCCCCTCTTTCAATAATGTCTCCATTGTCTCTTAACTCACTCCTCCCGACCCCTTACCGTCCCCACTTCCTTCATCTCCCGTTGTACCTTCCCCTCTCACTCCTCCACATTTTGTACCATTCCCTCCTCAATCTTTGCCTTTATTTGCGTCTATCCTTGAGTCCCCCCACCCACACTCTTTTGCCTCCTCACTCAGCTTCTCAGCTCTTTTCTATATCTCTGTACCCTCCTCTATACCCCCCTCTCTCCTTTAGCTCTCTGTGGCTCTCCCTCCACCACCCATTCTGTTACCACCTCCTCTGTGTTTATCCCACTTTATTTCTTTCTCGCTCTCTAGCCTTCTTCGCCTGTGTGCCCTGCTCTTTACACCAACACCCTTTATGCCCCATCATGCTCCCCCTTTTTTACAGCCTACACCTGTCCGGTTTCCTCTTGTCGCACTCCCTCCTTTGCCTGCATTCTCTCTCCTCCTTTCTCGCAAACCTTCTCCAGCAGTTTCACATCCGTATTCTCTCACTTCCACCTCTTTTCTCGGTTTGATTTCCCTTTACATCTTCAATTAATGCCCCCATACGCCTTCCCCTCACCCTCACTCCTCCTGCCCACTCATGTTAACTCAGTCTTTACTTCCGCCCACAAATTCCTACCTCGGCCCTGCCTTTCCTCTCTTGACCCATCTCAGCTTCCCTACAACCCCCTAAGGTCTCTCTCACCCCCACAGCCACAGATTCTTTCCTCGCCCACTTCACAACCCTTAACTTCCCCGAAACCGCTCCGCACTACCCGTTTATCCCTCACCCTGAAAATGTATTCTAACCCTCTTCCATATCTTCCCTCCCACACCCCCTTTCGCTGCCCTCCCGTACTCATTTGTCTCCGACACCAAAATTCTTTGAGTCCTATCTTGCCTCCACAGCCCACAGTGGGTCCCCATCTCACTTCCACGCCCCTCATACGCTCCTTCCCTCGTGCATTCTTGCCCTCCTTTTACTACCCGCCCCATCCTCACCGGGATACTTTGCCTCCCTCATTCCTCGTCTCCTCCTTTACCACTTCACCACATCCTTCGTAGCCACGCCCATTCCTTCCTTCACTCACCTTCACCCCCTTTACTCTTCATTCCTTGTTCCTTCCACTGCGTTCGCACAACGAGCATGAAAATGCTCATTTAAAAAAACAAAAACATAAGTGGACAAGGATGTATCAGTTTGCTAATGTCCACATTTATGGAATAAATGTATCCCACAATTTACAGCGTAAGCTACACTTTTTTTCTCACGACTATTGTCACACTTCGAGCGGTGTGAAGATAGTAAAATATTTAAATAGGATTTGCAGCCAAAGGAGTGGAAAGTAGGTGGAAAATGAGCAAAACCTGTTTAAAAGATAAAATTTTTAACAAGCATTGGCATTGCCAATAGGTCTCGCCTTTGGGACCTTATAAGTGTTTAGCCATGCAACACTTGATGTTGTTGCACCAAGGATATTGTGCTGGATAACTTCAGCACAATATCCTTGGTGCAACAACATCAACTGTTGCATGGCTAAATACTTATAAGGTACAAGGTTTAGCCATGCAACAGCTGATGTTGTTGCACCAAGGATATTGTGCTGCAAAACTAAATACTTATAAGGTCCCAAAAGCGAGACCTATTGGCTATGCCAATGCTTGTTTTAATTGGGACCCAGTTGCGTAGCTAGACCTTTTGCCACCCGTGGCAGTCCCTGCGATTGCCGCCTGCGGCTGACGCATGTAAGAGCGGGGGGTGCTGGCGATTCCTGTGTTTGCCGCCCGCAACGGTGCCGCCCGGGGAGGACCGCCCCCGCCCCCCTCTGCTATGTCACTGTTTGGACTGACCAACTTGCAGCATTCCCACCCACACAGGATAAGACAAACACTGTCTTGGATTGCTCATCTGGAAACGCAGCTGGTTTGCATAGGAAATGGACCTTGTACTGATTAATAAATATAGCAAACTTCTTAGGATCCCCATAGAATCTTTCTGGGGCAGTAAGTGGAACCTGAGAGGGTTGGACTATATGAATAGCACTAGCAGGGGCTGCCTAGAAACCTGCTTCTGACAGTGTTGCTGTAGTTGAGGCAGTGGTTGTATGGATTTGAAGTTGTACCTGAACCAGTGAGTGGTGGTGGCAATGTCCATGGTTTAACCCGGGGCTCCTTTTCCTCCACCCTTTGCTTTCCCTTTGCGAGACAGCCCGGCTACCAACCTACAAAGGGTATCTAATTCTACTTGTAGATCCTGGCTCTCTACCCTTGAAGCCTGCACCTACTGCTGTAATCTATTTATGGTTTCCAGAATTGAGGTTAACACCCATTTGGTGTCCATCACTCAGGCTATGTAGACTTTGTGGTCTAGGCAATCTGTCAGTCTCAGATACACAATTCAATATAAATGTTGGCACTAACCTGTGATATCCAACCCAGCAGGAGTGCTGAATGACGAGAGTCCTACCCGGCCCCTGGAGCTCAGAGTGGCAACACTTATATAGGTCCACCTAAGAACAACAAAGGGAACGGGGGAAAAGGACAAAATAACAAAACCTGGCTAGCTGTTGGTCTGACGCCTTTACATGTACACTTCACTCTGGTTTCTGTATGACGTGGGCTGAGCAATAGCTTTATATCGTGTTGCGTTTGCATGTGCTGCAAAGAGAGAGAATGCACTTTAATAGGAGCACACGTCTCTAAGTTTACCACAGTCACTCAATCTCACATGAGCAACAGTAAGGGTTTCTTTCTGCAGTGTACCCAGGGCACAAGTCGGGGGTACACGCAGGTACACGGCGTCCACCCACTATTTTCACAGGGTGGACGCCGTCCCCCCTGCCAAGAAGATGGGCCACACAGAAATATGCTGAACGTGCCCCGGTGTAAGACACAGGGCCACGCTCAACAGCGCCTGGTTGTCTTCTTTCATTTTCTAGCAGCAACGTGCAGGCAGCGAGGGAGTTTTGTTCACCTCCAGCTAGGCCGAAGTTAAGGGGCCATCAAGCCTCCTTTTGTTTGAATATCCTGACTGGAGGCGGCCTGGAACCTCACACTTAAATGTAAATGCCATGGAGGGGAAACAAAGGCACACATCTTATCTCTTTACAGGTACTTGAGAGGCATGCTTTTGCTTTTGTTCAGTCCCTGTATTTTGATATGCATGCACTGTAAGAATGTCAGATGTGTTGGTCTGTCCCAGTATTTAGGCAAATAACAATTTCAATAGCACTATTTTATTTATTTTATAGTGCTACAGCAACCCAATGCAGGGTGTCAAAGCTCTTTACGGAACATACACATTATACTTTCACAATAAATCACGTACATGGGCAAATCCATGTACAAGATGAGTTACATGAGACAGGATTACAAGGTGTAGGAGTCACATGTCCTTCATAGCTCACTGCTATATTACAAGGATTACAATTTATGAACTGCAGTAAACAAAAGGATCTCTGTGTTAAAAGTAGTAACCCACTTTACTATCTATTAAGTAAAAATCTGTCATCTACATGTTATGTGATGTGCTTTGCAGGAGACACATCAACCTTATACTACTTTGATTCAAATCTGGGACTTCACAAAACACAGATCCCTCCAACAAATGCGTTAAGCTCCAGAGTTACTTCACCATTATTACTATTCCCTGAGATTTACTGGGCACCTTTGCAGCAGATGCCTTAACCCAATAAAATATTTTAAAATGTAGACTTTGCAACCAATTAAGCATAACATCTACTGCCTTGCTTCTCCTTGTTGCCAATTTCTTTGTGGCAGGGCTTTAAAAAATAAATATTAGTTGAGGCCCAGATTTTGTCGGGATTGTGCTACTTTTTTGGCACAACCCAGATGCCAAATCTAATTTGTTAAATCTCATAATGCGCTTAAATGTACTCATGATATGCCTGATAATCATGTGAGGTCTTAATATCTGATGCCACTTCTTGTGATGTCACTTCCTTTGTCACATGCAATGTCACGCATCAATCAATCAATCAATCACAGAATTTGTAGAGCGCACTACTTACCCGCGAGGGTCTCAAGGCGCTGGGGAGAGGGAAGGGGGGGGGATGCTGCTACTGGTCGAACAGCCAGGTCTTGAGTAGCCTCCTGAAGGTCAGCAGGTCTTGGGTCTGTCGTAGGCTTAGTGGAAGGGTGTTCCAGGTCTTGGCGGCGAGGTGTGAGAAGGATCTGCCGCCGGTGGTTGTTCTTCGAATGCGGGGGACGTGGCGAGGGAGAGGTCGGCGGAGCGGAGCTGGCGGTTGGGGACGTAGAAGAAGAGTCGTCTGTTGAGGTAGGCTGGGCCAGTTTTGTGGAGTGCCTTGTGTGCGTGGATGAGGAGTTTGAAGGTGATCCTCCTGTCGACGGGGAGCCAGTGCAGGTTCCTCAAGTGGGGGGTGATGTGGCTGTGGCGTGGTACGTCGAGGATCAGTCGTGCGGAGGCGTTTTGTATGCGTTGCAGTCGCTTGATGAGCTAGGCCGGGGCTCCCGTGTAGAGGGCGTTTCCATAGTCCAGTCTGCTACTGACGAGGGCCTGGGTGACTGTTCTTCTTGTGTCTGTCGGGATCCACCTGTAGATCTTGCGAAGCATGCGGAGGGTGTTGAAGCAGGAGGAGGAGACTGCGTTGACTTGCTTGGCCATGGAGAGCGTTGAGTCGAGGATGACTCCCAGGTTGCGTGCGTGGTCGGTGGGTGTAGGGGCTGCTCCCAGCGTCGTTGGCCACCAGGAGTCGTCCCAGGCTGAGGGGTTGGAGCCGAGGATGAGGACCTCCGTTTTGTCCGTGTTCAGCTTTAGTCGGCTGATCTTCATCCAATCGGCGACGGCCTTCATTCCTTCATGGAGTTTGGCTTTGGCGGCGAGGGGGTCCTTGGTGAGGGAGAGGATCAGTTGAGTGTCGTCGGCATAGGAGATAATGTTGAGGTCGTGTTGTCTGGCGATGCGTGCGAGAGGGGCCATGTAGATGTTGAACAGTGTTGGGCTGAGGGACGATCCCTGGGGTACGCCGCAGATGATCTCGGAGGCTTCGGATCGGAAAGGTGGGAGGCGGACTCTCTGGGTTCTGCCGTCGAGGAAGGAGGTGGTCCATTCCAGGGCCTTGTCTCGGATCCCTGCGTCGTGGAGGCGTGCGCGTAGAGTGCGGTGGCAGACAGTGTCGAAGGCGTCGGAGAGGTCCAGCAGGATGAGGGCTGCGGTCTCACCATTGTCCAGCAGGATCCTGATGTCGTCGGTGGCGGCGATGAGGGCAGTCTCAGTGCTGTGGTTGCTGCGGAACCCTGATTGGGATGGGTCCAGGATGCTGTTTTCTTCGAGGTATCGGGTTAGCTGTTTGTTGACGATCTTCTCGATGACCTTGGCTGGGAACGGAAGCAGAGAGATGGGCCGGAAGTTCTTGAGGTCTCTCGGGTCCGCCTTGGGTTTTTTGAGTAGGGCGTTGATCTCTGCGTGTTTCCAGCTCTCTGGGAAGGTCGCGGTCTCGAAGGAGAGGTTGATGATGTTGCACAGGTGGGGTGCGATGGAGCTGCTGGCTTTGTTGAAGATGTGGTGCGGGAAAGGGTCTGACGGGGAGCCGGAGTGTATTGTGCTCATGGTCTTGATGGTGTCCTCGATGTTCACGCTGGCCCAGGCTGGCAGGGGGTCGTGGTCGATGGTGTGTGGCGGGTCTGGTGTATCGATCTTAGTTGGGGTTGTCTGGGTGTTGAAGCTGTCGTGGATGTCGGCGATCTGGCGGTGAAAGAAGGTGGCGAGGGAATCGCACAGGGGTTGCGACGGCGGGATGTCGTTGGTGTTGGAGCTGGGATTGGAGAGTTCCTTCACGATGTTGAAAAGCTCCTTGCTGTTGTGTGCGTTGTTGTCGAGGTGGTCTTTGAAGGAGATTCTCTTGGCGGACCTGATGAGGTGGTGGTGGTTACGGATGGCGTCTTTGTGGGCTGTGTGGCTGTCCGGTGTCTTATCGCTGTGCCATTTCTTCTCTAGTTTCCGGCAGGTACGCTTGGAAGCTAGGAGTTCCGAGGTGAACCAGCTGGCTCTTTTGGTGGTGTCGCTGTAGGTGAGCTTTTTCAGCGGGGCGAGGGTGTTGGCACAGTCGTCCATCCATCGTCTGAGGTTGCAGGCAGCGTCGTCGGTGTTGGATGGGTCGGAGGGAGGGCTGAGAGCGAGGGTTGCCCGGAGTTGGTCTTCGGTGACTTTGCTCCAGCAGCGGCGTGGGATCTGTTGGGTGCGGTGGTGTGTGGTGGGTTTCTGGAAGGTGAAATGGATGCAGCGGTGGTCGGTCCAGAGGAGTTCCGTGGTGTGGCTGAAGGAGATGTGGGAGCTTGAGGAGAAGATGGGGTCAAGCGTGTGGCCGGCGCAGTGGGTCGGTGTTGTGACAAGCTGGCTCAGGCCGAGGTTGGCGAGGCTGTCGATCAGGGTGGTGGAGTTGCTGTCGTTGTTGTTCTCCAGGTGGAAGTTCAGGTCTCCGAGGAGGATGTAGTCGGTAGAGGTCAGGGCGTGCGTGCTGATGAAGTCGGCGATGGAGTCGCTGAACTGGGGTCGGGCCCAGGGGGTCTGTAGACAAGGGTGCCTCTAAGGGTGGTGTTGGGGTCCGTGTGGATCTGGAAGTGCATGTGTTCGGCGGTGCTGAGAGTGTCGTCGGTGCTGGTCGAGACATCATGCGTTGTGATGGCACGCGTCATGATTTTGCTTGCATACTGCTTAACCCGGTTAGTCCCCCCACTTCTTTTTTTAGGACTTGTGCCCTGAGTGTACCTGTTTGTTTTTGCCAGAAGTCACGAATACTCTTTGGTTGACTGAGAGCTTCTGTATCAAGACGCATGACGCAATCTTTACCGTTTTATGTATTTTGTTAAACTTAGCTGTTATTGGCGTCAGGGGCGCTTATTCATAATCCAGGTTTTAGGCTGCCTGACTTTTGTAATTTCCGATTGTACTTCTAGAATCCTAATGCCTGTTTTTTGAGTACCAAGCCTTTAGTGTGCTGAGATTAGTATACAAAGTTCCAATGCTGTTAAACAGGGCATTAAGTGGGCCGGGTCTCACCGGTGCTGAGCATCGGCAGTTTTTTAAAGGAGCCCTCCAAACGGGTCTCTATTGGGCTCTGTTTTGTGCCCTGGCACAGGCGGTCTGTGTTTTTTCCGGACTGCAGTGACAGCAGGCACATCGCGTGCTCACACTGCTCACTTCTCACTAGTGGAGAAGTTACAGCATGACATCATGCCGGGTGAGCGTTGTAGGGGAAGGGAAATCCTTTAAGAGAGTAATTTTCTCTCTGGATTTCCCTTCTCTTTTTGAAACTCAGGAGCAGCAACATTGTCGTGGTGTCACCAGGGCTTTAAGTAGAAGCTTTTTCAATATTATATACTAGCCATAGTTGCTGCTTATTTATCATATGAAACTAACAACCATTGACAAAGCCAATAGTCCTGACTTGTTGTAGGTATGATGTTACTTGTATCATATATCTGGATGCAATCACAGAAACAGCAAAATACAAGTCGGGCGGAACACTAGGCTAAGCACAGATTTTTAGCTTATGTGTTTTTAAGCCACGCCCTTAATTGCATTGGCCACGCCCCTTTGAGAGACCCCCCAGTTTTTTCATCCCACTTAAAGCCCTGCTGTTAAATCTAAACAGATTAGTAGTGCAGCGCTGTTACTGATTAGCTGAAGTCCTGAGATTTAGTTTGTTTGTGCTTGGTTCACACGCGCACTCACTGCTTGTTTTCTCGTTCTTCCTTTTGCAGGTAAAGACGACTGTGCGACTCCGGAGAGGTTTCTGAGAGAAGCTGGTGAGCTGTTCTGGGTTTCCGTGGAGGACCAGACGCTGTGATTCAGGTAAGTAGGGTTTGCTGGATGCTGCAGAGAACTCCATCCACAAGCACTGTTTGCCTGGCAGGGGACACATGGAGAGTGTCTTGTTTTCGTCTGTCAGATGCCTTCTGACAGTGATGAGTTTTTGGATACCGAGGCGGCAGCCTCATTACTCCACATTCATTTTGAGTTTTTTCGTCGCTGTTTAGGTTTTCTTATTGATGTGTGATGCTTTGTCACAGGTGAAGTTGGTTCACAAGGTCAGCGCTGTGCGGCAGGGGACACATTGCGCGGATGGGGCCTTTTATAGACCGCTCCTCCAAAATGGCTGCATAGATTTTAGCAACTCTTGTGAGGGTCAGTGCCTGGAATGTTACAGTACAACAAGTGCATTGGCTATGGAATTGCCTCAGGTTGTTGCTGATGTTTGTGTTGGGGTGCAGTGCGAATACCCTCGCGCATACCTTCATATTTGTCCATATTAGGTGCGCATATTAAGGCCATGAGTTCACCCATGCTGCTCATTCACTCAGTTTTGGAGGCAGGCGCACGCCTTATTAGATCATGTACAGGCACTCACAACCATATGTCTTGACCACTTGCTTTAAGACAGTTTGACCACACTTTACACCTCCACTGACGCACTTCTAATTTCCAGAATCTATGTGGTAGTGTGTATGGACTATCAGGGGTCACCTTGGAAGGATTTGTGCTCTGGCCTGCGTATGGACTGTGTGGCCGTGACACGTCATGAGGCCATGGTAACGGTAAGAGTCTGTTGAATGAATAAGGGGTGCGCACTCTTTAAGAAAGCAAAGTCGAATCAACAACAAAACATAAAACTGAAGCAAAAATAAATAACTGACCTTGAAGCAGTCACACTGATAGACAAGCAAGGCGCCCATAACATTCAATTTTCATGATATCCCTTCCGCACATCGCCAGTGTAGTTAGTAAGAACACACAATATTCAGTAAGTTTCTTCAGGAGATTTAAAGAAGTCTCAAGAAAACAACCCTCAGCCAGCAGAGTTCCCCTACAATCTCTCCGACTCCAGCTCAGTCTAATCATAACATTGTACGAAACTCTAGAACAGCACAATCTCCCCATGCTAAGAATACCACACCATGGGATTTCCCACAGAGCTAAAATGGAACCTTGGCACATCTTCCGGCTGAGACATAAAGACTCTGTAAGTCCATCCCCCCAGGGACGAAGGACTTCCTGTGAAAATCGAGGGGAGGAGCTGACACCATGTTTATGATCAGGTACACGCCACAGATGAAGGACAATAACAACACTGATACTCTCACTGGAGCGTTCAGGAATGTCACAGTGCTGGGGTCGTACAGCACTGGCAGTGCAGTGCTTGGGTTGTATAACCACAATATGGTCCAGCACTCCAAATTATAGTTAGACAAATAGTTCAATATAATGTATACAAAGAATTCGATTGATTCAGCAGGTCTTATTCCATTTTCCTTTATTCAAAACTCTTCTTCACAGTAAAATACGACCGTAGCAACACGTTTCGTCCCCTCGGACTTCTTCAGGGCAAAGAACAGTATGTTGGCCTTTTATAAGCAATATTGTCTTTCACGTGCGATCATTTCTCCATAGATTTATTTGTCATGTGAGATCCTTTTCCTTAGTTCGATACCAATATGGCCTTGTCTAGGCAGAATCACCTCAAACGTGGAATCCTATGATCTCCGTGATTGGTTTGTCAGTTTATGTATAAGTCATTTGCCAAAGTGCGGCATTGGGTATTGTCCCATCGCAACTTCAAAAGGATGAAAAAAGCCGCTCGCACAGTATACCAGGATCGTAACCGTAACTGGCAAACCAATCACGGAGATCATAGGATTCCTCGTTTGAGGTGATTCTGCCTAGACAAGGCCATATTGGTATCGAACTAAGGAAAAGGATCTCACATGACAAATAAATCTATGGAGAAATGATCGCACATGACAGACAATATTGCTTATAAAAGGCCAACATACTGTTCTTTGCCCTGAAGAAGTCCGATGGGAGAAAACGCGTTGGCTACGGTCGTATTTTACTGTGAAGAAGAGTTTTGAATAAAGGAAAATGGAATAAGACCTGCTGAATCAATCGAATTCTTTGTATACATTATTTTGAACTATTTGTCTAACTATAATTTGGAGTGCTGAACCATATTGTGGTTATACTGTTTATGGGATTTTGTTATCCTAGGAGGCTTAGGGGTATTGGGCCTCAGGTCCCTTGCACCACAGAAATGTAAAATTATTTATGACCCTAATATAGCAATAAGTGCAGTTAAAATTGCCCCATACCCATTGTATTGTGTTTCTTATATCAGTGCTTGGGTTGTATTGCACTGATGTTTCACTGAATAGCAGGATGAGGTTTGTGTGGCTTTTTTTTTTTTAAACACTTTATTTTCCATTTTGTGAACAGCTTTCAAAAGATACATATGAGCAACCTCGTTCACCATTGAGTACAGAGTCAGCATCGCAAAATCAACTTGTGCATTTTAACATCTCAATTAAAGCTGTTTCCGGCACGGCTAGTACAATGATTACAACAGTGCTGTAGCTGCACCCCCCACCGGTCCACCTCCTGTCCCTAACCCATTTCGTATCCCAGTGACACCAGGTACCCTACATATTGAGCCCCATTGATCAAAGATTCAAGGCAGCGTAGAATTGCAGATTGCATCGTACACTGAGTTCGTTGGCAGCATAAGAAATAAGAAAATTTCACCCCACTCCCTCTGGAACAATGCCGTTGTCTGGTTGAGAGTTAGTTGCCTGTTTAGTAGCCTCCACATATGAACGGAATGGGCCCCATATATCCCTGGGGCGGGAAGAGCAGGGCATTATACCAGCATAGGTCTCGGAATTTACATTGCAATATGCCAGGCTGTTTAGCCAATCTTGTACTTTAGGTACTGTATTCCTGCCCCAATGAATGGCGACCTCTCTTTTCGCCAGTAGGAGACCCATTGATGCGAACCGCCTGATCCCCTTAGGGAAATTCACCATGTATCCCAGCAGGGCCACTTCCGGGGTTGGAATGAGGGGCAAGCCAACCATCTTCCCTAGTGTGCAATGGATATTTTCCCAATAAGTCCGCAGTCGGGGACATGTCCATGCAAGATGTGCGAAGTCGGCATGTGGCGCAGCGCATTTCAGGCACGTTTGTGGTCTAGATGAGTCTATCCTATGCGCCTTAGCGGGAGTGAAGTAGACCCTATGGAGAAATTTAAAATGAAGCAGTTTGTGCCTACTGTTAAGTGAGACTTCTTTAGTGACTGCACAACACTTGGCCCATTGCTCGTCTGTTATTGGGCAGCCTAAGTCTATTTCCCAATCGTTGCGGACCTTGACATCACTTACCGGCCTCATCTTAGTGCAAGCTTTATATAATTTGGATATGAAACGCGCTCCGTCAGGGTTCTCAATTATCAGCGTGAGTGGGGGAAATGACTCTGGTTCGATCGGGAACGTAGGAAGTGTTGACCGTAAGGCTGACCGAATGCGGTTCATTACGAACCTATCCATAAAACTGCTGTCTGTGTAGCGTGCATCATCTTCTAGTGAGAAGATGTGCCCCTCTGGATATAGGTCTCCTACCTTGGCGATGTCAAACGTTGTCAAGGTGCGTTGCACTAGTCGTTCGCCTGAAATCGGTAACCACCTGGCGTTCGGGAGAGGGAGGGCGGAGGAATATAGTGTCGCAACGCCGGCCAGTCTTCTCAGTTTCTCCCATGCCCAGCTAGTGGTGGACACGGTTTGTATGTCATGTGGGTCTCGAGGGAAGCCCCTAGGCAGAACTGTGGACAACTGCTCAGGGAGAACGAGGTCCGCCTCAGGCCGAAGGTACGGTATTCTTGCGTCCGGATGAAACCATGCGTGTGCATAGCGGCACTGGGCTACCAGGTAGTAAAATTGCAAGTCCGGCACATTATACCCACCTCTGTCATACGGTAGCGTGAGTACTGGCCAGCGGATGCGTGGTTGCTTCCCCCCCCAAACCAGTCGCATAAGGTGGGTGCGTAACGTCCGAAAAAATCCGTCAGTGAGGGGTATGGGGATGTTGTTAAAAAGGTACAAGAATTTGGGAAGTACTACCATCTTCAGAATTGCTACCCGGCCCGCTAGTGACAATGGTAATCTCAGCCATCTGTCCACCTGTGTCTCCAGGGTGTTAATTGCCTGCCCATAGTTTAAGCGAATGATCTGTGTGGCGTCTAGGTGGATGTGGATCCCAAGATATTTGACCGAATCTGAGCACCATTCGAGTGGATATTCGCATTCCCAAGGTTTCGTGCCCGTGGTTAAAGGGAAAATGATTGACTTATGCCAGTTTATCCCCAAGCCAGAATACCGGCCAAACCGGAGTATTTCCCTGATGAGGGGTGCTAAATTCATCCGGGGTTCCCTGACGTAAAGGATTGTGTCATCCTCATAAAGCGAGACAAGGAGAGGGCCCGTGTTAAACTGTAACCCTTGCTGCAGATGGCACTCCTGAAAATGGCGAATTAGCGGGTCCATTGCCAATATAAACAAGAGCGGAGACAATGGGCAGCCCTGTCTGGTACCGCGAGAGAGCATAAACGGTCTGGAGAGCGTGCCGTTCAGACGAAGTCTGGCCGTGGGGCTGCTGTATAATAAGGCTGTGGTAGCAATGAAACCCAGTGGCATGCCCATTCGTCTCATCACTGAGATAATAAATGGCCACTCCAAAGAATCGAAGGCCTTCTCCGCATCCAGAAGGATCGCAAATAATGTCCGAAGATTCAGAGAAGTGGACCGATGGGGCACAAATCCGGATTGAGCAGGAGAAATTATATACTCCATTAGTTGAGACAGTCGATTAGTCGATTAGCGATGACTTTGGCTAATATTTTATAGTCTAAATTGTAAAGAGACAGTGGTCTGTGGGACCCGCATAGAGATGGATCCTTACCGGGTTTGGGGAGTAAGATAATAACGGCCTCGCGTAGCGTGGGGGGAAGTACCTGCTTCTCCAATGCATACACCTCAATCAACTGCGGGGCAAGTAGGTCCTTGTATTCTTTATAGAAGTCACCCGTAAAGCCATCCAGCCCGGGGGCTGTAGAGCCACGAAGGGAGTCGATGGCAAGAGTGACGTCAGCCACAGAGATGGGCTCAGCTAAGAAGTCTTGCATATGCTTCTCTAGGTATACTAGTGCGATCTCTGACAGGTAGTCTTCCTGCGCTGTGCGATCGCTCCCCACTTTGGAGGTGTACAGTGTAGTGTAGTAGTACAGGAATTCGTCTCGGATCTCCGATGTGGTGGTGAGTGTATGATTAGTGGTGGAGCGTATTTCAGTGACGTACGCCTTGCTGTAGGGTGGTCGTAACATCTGCGCTAGGACTCTACCAGGTCGTTTCCCCTCCCCATATCATCTGGCTGTGTGGTATTTCCCCAGATACAATATCTCGCGGTCTGCAGTGTCTCTGTATTCTGTCAGAAGGGCCAGTCGCTTTCCCTGCCAAGATGGGTCAGAGGATAGCACAGGGTTGGAGTCACTGGTTGCGATGTCCTGCTCAATGCGTGCCATCGTTTTGCGGAGGTCCCTGAGTACCCCGGCATGTTTAGCAATACAAGCTCCCCTGATGACTGCCTTGAAACCCTCCCAGAGTACAGCCCAGGACTCCACGGAACCGGTATTGATCTCAAAGTAGTCCTCAATGGCTTCACGTATTTCGGCCTTAAAGAGTTCGTCATGCAGTGCGCGGCTAGGGAAGCGCCAATGCCGCTCGTATCCCTCAGGACGTGGGAGTTTCAGGTGCAACACTATCGGGGAATGGTCTGAATATGTCCGAGGAAGAGTCGTAAGTGCGCCGAACCAGTCCGTCACTTCGGGGGAAATCAGCCAATAATCTATCCTAGTCCAGGTGTTATGTTGACCTGAGTAGTGTGTGTAGTCAGTTAGTGTGGGATTACGCTTACGCCAAATGTCTGTGAGTGAGTATTGTTCGCAGAGGTCTAGGAGTGCGCGTCGCGCTCGCGGTTTAGTGTCAGGGGCTACTGAGGTGCTGTCAAGTCTGGGTTTAAGAAGTAGGTTGAAGTCCCCTCCTACCAATAGCAAGCGCGGCTCTAGCTTTGCCAGTTGGGCATTCAAAGCGTGAAAGAAATCGGGGGAATCAGTGTTCGGGGCATAAATGCTTATCAGGGAAACCCTGTGCCCACCCAGGGAGCCAGTAACAATGATGTATCTGCCCTCTGTATCGCGCACAACAGCGCTGAGACTAAAAGGAACCCTTTTGTGTATTAAAATGGCGGCGCCCCTAGCGTAATTGCTGTAGTTGGCGAAGTACCTTTGTGCACCCCAGCTAACACCGAAACGTGCCGCGTCTGTGGTGGGCAGATGTGTTTCCTGCAAGTAGGCTATGTCCACATTATGACGTAGCAAGTAGTGTATCACCTGTCTTCTTTCGCGCTTGTCGTTGAGACCCCTTACGTTCCATGAAACCAGGGACAAGTTAGAGGGGCCCCCTGTATTACCTAGCCGTGTCATCGGTGAAGTGTGTCCAACCCATCGTAACAGAACAGCGATAAACAACTGACATTTTTGGCGACGGTGAACGTAGGTGCAAATAACGACAAAAGAATCGTGCAATCTGAACAACCCCCCCCACCCAGCCTCACTTCCACCCCGTGAGGCCAAACCTTTGCAAACGATCGAACATGAAGTACCAAGTGACTTTATACTTGACTGACAATCCCCAAACATAGTACCCCAGTGTAGAGAGGAACAAACTAAACGGATACACCATGGGGGGATGGCAACACTGGGGCAGTCTACCAGCCAAGTGTAGTGACAGAGTAAGATATATATCATTTTCCCAAACTGTTCACATTAGAGTGATTGAAGCCAGGTAAGAGTGTTAACCAGTGCCTGAGAATAGTTCCGCACTGGCGTCCGAGCCACTGCGCGGTGGGGAGGGGCGGCCACCACCCGCCGAGGCCTGACTGTTATGTTGTTTATATGTCCGGCAAAACTCTTGAGCCTCCGCAGGGGTGTCGAATATGCAAGCCCTACCGCCCACATCCACTCGCAACCGGGCAGGGTATAGCATGCCATATTTGAGACCCAAGTTTCTGAGGGTGGCTTTCACCCCATTGTATTTACGTCGGGCCTCTTGTACCATCGCTGTGAAGTCCGGATAGAAGGACAGCTTTGATCCCTGTCAATCCATGTCCCCGCGTTCTCTGGCAAGTCTCAGTGCTGAATCACGGTCCCGGAAGTTCATGAGTCGTGCAATTATGGGCCTGTGGGGGAGACCAGGGTTAGGCCGGGGGCCCAGCGATCTGTGTGCCCTCTCCACCACAAAGCCAGCGGTGAAGGACTCCTTGCCAAATAAGTCAGTTAGTAGATTTTCAACAAACAGGTCCATACGGTCGGTGGCCGTCGTCTCCGGAACCCCTAGGATACGGATGTTGTTGCGGTGACTACGCGCCTCCAAATCCTCGTTTTTGATGGCTACCTCTTTGAGGATACGCTCCACGCGTTCTAATCTTTTGAGTGATTGCGCTGTCCCATCTTCAATGTCTGAGATACGAGCCTCCGCAACATCTAGCCTTCGATCGTGAACCTGGATTTTAGCCCCTAGTCCGGCAATGTTCTTGTCAAGCGAGTCAAAACGGCTGTCAAGCGCCTTGAATCCTGCCCTCATTTCCTGTAGCATGGAGGCGGAGGCCGCTGCAGTGTCCGCTGCACGCTCACCGGCATGTGTATTATCCGCCATATCAGAACTTTCCAAAGGGGCCCTATCTGCAATTTTCTCGAAGGGGAGGGTCTTTTGTCTGGGGTCCTTGCGGCCCATGCCGCAAACAGCCAGCTCTAGTGACCAAGTGAAGTTGAAAGGGGCCAGGTGATAGGTGGCGTCGTTCGAAACTGGGCAGGCCGCAGTGCGAAATGAACAAGGCCTGCTTATAGGACCCCAACCGGACAGGCCACCCCTGCAACCGTGCTGCCGGGACCGCGAAGAGCCTGCACGGACTGTAAAATGGTAGTGATCTGGGTTATGCCTCTTCAAGACGGCGCAGCAAGGCCTGGCACAGTCCGTTCCCCACCTTTAGTTAGACCAGCAGGTTGCACTGCCGAAGTGCCCAGGAGAGCAAGGTACTGCGGTCGCTCAGCATCAGGATCGTTCTGTGTGGGTCAGCAAGGCACCGCTACACCTCCAGAGGGCTCATCAGCGGCAGGGCTCCCAGTGCGCTTCACGACACCCAGCCAGCACGAGCGCACAGCGCACACCAGCCTGCAGTGCCAGGGAGGGCCCCACTCGATAGCAGTAGTTATTGGGCACGCCTCAGCTGTCAATGCGGAGGGGAGAGCCCGTAAACAGGGCCGGCAGGGCTGTCGATGATGCAGTTCTCGGGGCGGCAGCTGGGCTCAGGCCCCAGCGGGCAGGCAGCGCTCGCATGGATGGCCGCGAAGGCGGCGGGCCCCCCCACCAGGATTTTTCTCCCGTCGACCCTCACCCCAACTCGCCCGGGTGGGCGCTGTCGGTATTAGCAAGCAGGCCCTGTCCCCGCCTGTGATCAGGATGATGAAGGGTGCGAGGGTCGCGCGGTGCGGCCGGGCACCCCAGGGAACGTCAGAGCCGGGAGGGGGGATCAATTGCCGCCGCACCGCCACCGCCAGCGACCCACCGCCTCTCCGGATCCGGCACGTCGCCCGCCACAGCAGTATAATGGATCGCCTTCAGGTCCGCTGGCCGGATAATGGCGCCAAGCCGCCCCGCAACAGGCTCCTCCCGTTGTACTGTCTCGGAGCCGTATCTTGTCCGCCCGGGCCCCAATCCGTCTCACGGTTAGTTTCTCCGGCGCAGAGTGCACTCCGCTCACCGGCCCTTTAGATCTCTGGGCATTGTTGTTGCTAATATCAGGGAAAAATGCTTTTCGGCTGGAGTGCCCTCCGGAGCTTCACTGCCAAGCGGCCATCTTAGCCGCCGGCTTGGCCACGCCCCCCAGGTTTGTGTGGCTTGAGTTCTGAACACAGTGCTGGGTGTGGACTTGGACTTAAAGGCAGCCCTGGAGAATCTCTTACTATCATCCCTAAGTTGTTCCAAGCGAGAGTAGTGAGTGAGTCTGTCCGGCAGCAGAAGAATTTGGGGAAAACACTGTACCAGTATTTACAAGAAAAGTATATTCATTGATTCAGGGCTGTTTGCCAGGCTGGATAGCTTATGGCTTCTCCACCCATCCATTCTTCTCTTAAAGGCAGCCCCCTGGTCCTCAGCACACTAGGGTTTTTCCTAAGTTCCAAATAGGTAGTCAAACCCATCAAATGGATAAAGAGGTGTGGCGGATGGAGACACATGCACACAGACACATATGTATCTTTACAATGTGTTTGCTAAGTGTTCTTGCCATACCCATAGCGTTGACACTGAATAAACCTATGATGCAGCATCAACTCTACTGCACTTGGAACTACGTTTTATTCGATTATTTGAAGCCCCAAGTGTTCCTTCAGTCTGCGTGGTTGGCTGCTGATCAGAATATCAATCAATAATCTTCATTCGACCAAATTAATGATCATAAAAGCACAAATAATAAATCCAAAATAGGCAGTTTTGCAGCAATAAGAACACAAACAATCATTTAAGATCTTAAAAATCTAAAAACACAGCATACAAAACGCCACATTTGTATTATAATAAATTTACAGCAGCTTTATAGCTGCAGTAATATAACTAAGTACAGCACAACAAATTTCTGGTGTAGCTAAAGATTGTAGATATCTTAGACCTTCTTTATATGATGCAAAGTGCTTATGCAAAAGAATTGGACATAAAAAACGAACTCTTAACGAGCGGTACAAGGTGCAAAACAGCATGAAGTGTACAGTAGATTGGGTGGAGACAGCATCGCTGGGGCAGCAGGAAAGAGAAGCGACCCACGAACTGGCCTATGGGAAGGCCACTAAATGCTGAACCATATTTAGTCTTAACCTTGTCAAGTAAAATCTGTGCTGCGGATTAACGGACCCTGTTAAATAAGATTTCATGCCTGGGGCATTAAAAATTTGCATATAATTATTAGTTTGACTTGAATTGAGGAACCAGAGTATAATTTCAGTGTCCTCAGAATGCCCTTCCTTTGTTTACGATTTACTTTTGCATAATGCTCACCACAAACTGAATTGCCTCATTGTGCTTTAGATGACAGGTGTTATGTTGACCCAAATATCATTATCCGGGAGGATGAGTCAAAAGACTGAGTCTGCCAAATCGGGGTGAGAACCTGTGACCTGCAGGTTCCCTTCATATCTCTGCATCAGACACCGAGCCCTTGAGCTGTCGCAGCCTGCAGATAAAGGCAAGCACGTGATGGCAGCAGCAGTGCACTGGCGTAAACACCGCCTGGACTCTATTCTTCAGTTTGCAGCCGGGCCTTGGAAGTAAGCGTATTTTGGCAAATGTTAGTGAAAAGACAATAAACCCATGCAGAGAGCAGGAAGGAGGGAAGTTAAATGCGTCATTACCAAGCTTAAATGGAAGGCTACTGGCAAAAACAAAAATAGTGCCTTCGTTCCAGAACAAAAGGGATTAGTGTATCGACGTAATCTTCAAGATGGCTTATAAATACAAACATTGGCAAAGCCAAAGTGTATGGCTTAAACAGACTGAGGAGTCGCTTTCCTGCAAGTTTCCAGAGTGAGGTCTGTGCTAGGCAGTGCTTAATTTGTAAAAGAATATGTGCTGAAGCCCAAAATTATGCCCACAGCCTGTTACTGGAGCTATCAAAGATCAGGGTGCCACATACCAAGGCTGCCTAGTCTAAATTCCACTTTATGCCTCTTTGATTCCCTATCAGGTGCTGTCTCCCTCTTTATTTCTCTCTTGTAGGTTCTTTTTCATCCCTGATTTATCACTTTGTCACTGTGTTTCTCACTTTCTCATCCACGTTCCTTTCGGCTTTTTGTGTTTTTCTCACCTGCTGTATGTTGGGGAAAAATAACTGCTGGTACTCAGAAATAAGTGGTAGTTGATCCCACTTGCAAATTAACCACTGCTGCTAGGACTGGAAGGACTGGAGAAGATGCTTCTGACAAATTTATGCAAGCTATGTTTGTAGTAAGGAACTACTTTATCACATCACAAAAGCAATAAAGTCAATGGCATAGTGTAGCCATCAGCTAAAGGCTATTGTCCTGAATTGCGATGTTGTGGCCAGAGCTAACAACATCAAGCTTCCTGTATTCTTCTCCTGGGATTGAGGACCTGGCTTAATACAGGACTTCCCCCTTCTGATTTAGATCTGGAAACCAATCTTTTAATGATTTCTCAACATAGCAATGCGGTGTACCTAGTACACAACTATTTTGTACTTAAAATAATTGAGGAGGGTCTATTTATTGCGGATTGCTTGTAGCAACTAACACTACCAAATATTTAAGGATACCAGAAAGGAGAAAGTCCCCATAGGGAAAGATCATGCTACAGGACCAGAGTATGACAAGCTCAGTGTAGAACCAAGTGAGGCAGGGTGCTGCCTTTCCTGTGTAACCATGCTGGCTACCTGGACCCATTTTGCTGTGTCCACCTTCTAGGCACAATGGTATGTTCTCTTTCACCAAATGGTACTTCTGTGTATTCTTTCTTCAAGATAACGACTGTTGTGCTGTCCCTAAATTGCTGGTGCTACAACCAGCTGGGCGGCCCCCACTGCCAGCTGATTCTGCCAGAGGGACTCCACTCGAGTAACACAAGTCAGCAGTACTCCCACCAGTTTCCGACCAACTTCCACTGCAGTCCAACGTCTGCATCTACTTCCTATCAAATGGTGGTTGTTGGATAACTTCCCCAATTCAAGCAGCTCCAGAAAGCATCCATTACAGGTGAACAAAGTACAGCATAATTAGTTTACACATTGTATTCAGCCCCCAACCCTTTCTGAGTATCCCTGCCAGTATACACTATGTATGGTGAACAGCCCCCCATCTCAAAAACCCCTAGGTGATAAAAAAAAAGAGGAAAGTTCCTTTTGAGTACCCTAATGCCAGCCAGTTCTCCCAAGTTGACTCCCCTTTTTAGCATGGTGCAGAAAGGGTTCTGAATCAGAGTCACCATTTGCTTCCATGGTCTGTCCCCTGTTTGTTCCAACTTTAGACATTCTCAAATGGGAAGACATCTGTAGGCATCTATTGAAATGCGCCAACCATTGTTAACCCGAACATCTGTGCCGAAAGCACCCACAAAGAAGCGACCATCGAAGGAAGGCCAAATACTACACTGACCTTCTGAAAGAGCTCATAATAATTTTGCTAGGGCGTCAGCAACTTCATTTCTACAGCCTTGTACAAACTTACCGGTCAAGGTGATGGAAGTTTGTTTTATTGGTGGGTTAATTATCATCTGAGGAATTTACTCTGAGGTGGGATTTTTACAGCATACAATAATTATTGCACCCCCACACTTATGCTCTGAGTGCTTTTACCACGTAAAACCAGGTGAAATTTATTGAGGGGAAATGCCAAGTATAACGTCAAAATCTGCATGCAATGTATCATCCTCAGTAGGAAACATAGAATAGGGGTATTTGATGTAACCGAGTAGTGTTCTCCCTGTATTTGGAACATTTTTACATTTTCCATCCTTGGACCACCATCCTTCACTTGTCGTCCCGGGATGGAAAAATCAGTGTTGGTAGCCCTGCTCTTAGGACAGGGCTACGGCCACTGTGACCTGGCATGGACAGGCAATCCAGATTAAGGGTTTTAGACAACAGAGCCAGATGAGGCTCTGCTCTCGGAAATCCAGAGGTCTTCCACCTCTATCTGAGGCCAGGAGGTTGTGTGTGCAAGGCTTTCCTAGTAATGCATACATGTTACATACAGGCCAAGCCTGATTGTATGCCAGCGTGAATGCATTAATTCCTTAGATTATGTGTGTGGCAGGTTTAGGGCCCAGAAAGCTAACTGACTGTTTTAATATGAATGCTAAGAATGGTGTGCTTAATTGCGTTAAAAAACAGAAAAACTAGAAACTTTCCACATTTGCTTACCTGATGCACTTCTGCAAACGAGACACTTTCAGTGTTCCAAAGCAGCAACACAAGAGCTGTGCATGAGTGCCCTTGACCTCTCCATAGGGAATCATTGGAGATGAAATGTATAAAAGAATGCTACAATTAGGGAGGAGCAACAGACACAGACCGATTGCTGAAGGGGACATGCTGAGAAATTGATTTCTGACTGTCGACCCAGCAGGGCATAAAGTGTGTGGGGAAACTGGCATGAATTGGCATAACAAAGCTATGCAAATTCGCAAAGGTAAATTTACGTGTGAGTAAATAGTCACATATAAATTTACTCTTACACTTTGTAGCAACTTTGCTACTTTTGGCTATTTATCATATTTAAGTTTAAAGTTACTCCATAGTGTAGACTTACATGTTGCCACCCCTCGGTTTAGGGGGTGGAGTCTGCATAAATATAAAATACTACTGTAAATTTACTACGAGTAACTTTACGACTGTATTTTACATTCTGCACACTTGGTGGAGACCTCCGCATCCATTATGGATAAGTCCACCACCAGGATGGAAACAATTGTAACTGGAGAGGAGACCTCCGTACACAGGAGGGAGACCTCTACATAGAAGGAAATCAGAGAACTATATACACCTAAACCGAACCACACACACCTGATACCCATTCCCTTCCAACAACATAAATACTGCCCAGGCTCCTGCAGCCACCACATTCTGCCTGAAGGTTGCAGACCACACTGCTCAAGAGGAAAACAAATTTCAAAGAGGAGGAGATATCCCTTGCACTTAACTCTGTGGTAAAACATCACAAAAACAGAAAGCAGTCTAATGACAGGAAGTGACAGACTCTGTCAATTAATCAATCAATCACGTGTTTGTTAAGCGCAACTACTCACCCGTAACGGTCTAAAGGCGCTGGGGGGGGGCAGCGCCAGTCCATCAAGGAGGGGGTCTGTCGAAGAGCCAAGTTTTGAGGTTTCTCGTGAAGATGGGGAGTGATGTTGTCTGTCTGAGGTGGAGTGGTAGGGAGTTCCAGGCTCTGGTCGCGAGGAATGAGAAGGAGCGGCCTCATGATCTGGTCTTTCTGGTGCGGGGGACCACGGCGTAGGAGAGCTGGGCTGATCATAGGGTCCTTTGGGGTGCATGGAATTTGAGTCGGCTGTTCAGGTATGCTGGTCCGGTGTTGTGGAGGGCCTTGTGTGCGTGGGTGAGAATCTTGAAGGTGATTCTAGCATCGATGGGGAGCCAGTGGAGTATGCGCAGGTGCTGGGAGATATGGCAGTGTCTTGGCAGGTTGAGGACCAGTCTTGCGGCGGCGTTCTGGATGTTTTGTAGCTTGCAGGTGAGGTTTTTGTTTATTCCAGCTTAGAGTGCGTTGCCATAGTCGAGTCTGCTGGTGCCGAGGGCGTGAGTGACGGTCTTTCTGTGCTCGAGGGGGATCCATTTGAAGGTCTTACGTAGGAGGCGGAGGGTGTGGAAGCAGGAGGATGCGACGGAGTTGATCTGGCGGTCCATTTTGAGCTCCGAGTCCAGGATGATTCCAAGGTTGCGTGCATGGTCCGTAGGGGTGGGTGGGCTTCCGAGGGCGGGGGGCCACCAGGTGTCGTTCTCGGCATCGGGGTTTGGGCCCATGATGAGTACTTCTGTTTTGTCGGTGTTGAGTTGTAGGCAGCTGCTTTTCATCCATTTGGCGACAGCTTCCATGCCTTCTTGAAAGTTGTGTTTGGCTGTGTTGGGTTCGTTGGATAGGGAGAGGATGAGTTGGGTGTCGTCTGCGTATGACACAATGTTGAGTCCGTGGGTTCTGACGATGGGGGCGAGCGGAGCCATGTAGACGTTGAAGAGCGTGGAGCTGAGGGACGACCCCTGGGGGACCCGCAGGCGGTTGGTTTAGGGTCCGAGAGGAAAGGAGGGAGTCTGACCTGCTGCGTTCTGCCGGAGAGGAAGGAGTGGATCCAGTCGAGGGCCTTGTCCCGGATCCCTGCGTCGTGGAGTCTGCGTGTTAGGGTGCGGTGGGAGACTGTGTCGAAGGCCGCTGAGAGGTCGAGGAGGATGAGGGCTACTGTTTCTCCTCTGTCCAGTAGGGAGCGGATGTCGTCTGTTGCAGCGAGGAGGGCGGTTTCTGTGCTGTGGTTTTTTCTGAAGTCAATGCACTGGGGGAGGAGGCACGCACTGTAGAGGGATATACAAAAATGACAAGCTTAGAAGAAGCGGGTGAAGGAGAAGTTCCCCATGATTCTGCTGGTCCAAGCTTGTCCTGGAGGGCCACCTGAATTGTGTCTCCATCTCACACCCCTCAGTAACACTGTCCTTTAAACCCCCACCTATCATATGGGCTGGCTCGTTCGAACAACACTACTTTGGTACCAGGTTTCATTTAAGTCCTCCGCCCCTCACTAAACGCAAACCTACAATCAATCACCCATATCTACGCTTCACCCATCACTACATTGTGAGGCACACATCTATATATGTACCCCTCAAAAACACCCTCTACACCACACACTAAAATTATTTTGACTATATTTATTTTATTTCTACTTTTTTAAGTGTTTGCCTGGACAGGAGTTATTGCAAGTGCCGTAGGGCAACACACAGGGCAGGTTTCACAACACCAACCCAACACAGGTATGTCTTTAGGCTAAAATGTCTGTAAAATTCTATCAATGATATCTATCATGTGGTTTGTTAAACATTAACACTATGTTGTGCAATGTGTTTTGTATTGGCTTATACTTGTAGTCAAATCTGGCCCTGCCTTTTATATTGTTACACTATTACATACACAAAGATTGTTTTTTTCCTTTCAAGGCCCTGTATTGTTGTCCTATCCACCACCTGCCACAAAATTGATTTCTACTCCTAGCACTGCACCAAAATCCAGACTGGCACCACAAAGCACACCGATGGTAGAGACTGGTAAGTTACAAGTCTCCTCTTTTTGCTCTTGGCCTAACCTCTTTATTTCACTGGCTAAGTAGCTGTATGTCTTTTATCACACATCCCTATTTGCACCCTGATCAAAATATAATGCAATTGTTGAATAAATGCAATATTGTCTAGTAAAATTGATCTTAGACTTGGCAATGTAAGAGAAGCACTATAAGATAGATATCTGTTAGGCCTTGTCTTAATGTGCAGGAGAGGAATCTTTGTGGGTCACAAATTAGTATCCAAAGCATCTAAATATCATCCTCTTGTATGATTTTGGATGACCTACCGCTCTATGTATGCCTCTCTCTCCCCTCTCAAATTATCATGTAATGTCCCCTAGCAGTCCACCTTGTGAACATCAACACTGATGACACCAGGAGACATCTGGCAGCAGCTATTAGGCCCTCTACCATCCGTCAGTCAGGGAAGTCTGGGAACCTATGATCTTAACTTCTGCATCTCATCATTAGTCCTTTCAATAACTTATTTATCTAAATGTGTTTATTGTATAAAATGGTAAAAGTATTTTGTTGGTGTTGATTGTATTTCGTTACTTATATGTATTTCTAATGTGTCAGTATTTGTGCTTGAGATTACTTTTATAGATTCACAATGTGAACAAGTTTTAATCATTTGAAATGAATGATTAATTTAGGTGCATTACTCTGCTGCACTGAAAAGCATTCACATTTACTGAAGTAAATGGTGCCTTTATTTTATGTGTTCTGCTTTCTACATGCATGTGTCCGTCTCTCTTTTCAGAAATTCAACGAAAATACAGCCTCATCATTGATCTTTGTGTAGAAATCTAATCAACTTTGTTCTGGAGGGAAGGAGGAAGGATGTTTTAATGTAACAATATCAAGGCCGCTTAGCCTAAGCTGTGCACGGTAGCTAAATCAAGATATTGTGTTCTTATGTTTCATGATGTATGAGCTCACATCCTTCAATAATAATGCACTGCCTTAACCAATAGCCTATAATAGGAACTAGGGGTTGCATGAATGTCGTAGAAACTAATCTGATTGATTGGCTATTGTAATTTAAACAGTTTTTATGTAATACGATGCTATGAAATGTGTGTACCTTCTGTACCTAAATCATTATAAAAGGTTGCGCTATTTGAAGATGAGCTAGACCTTTGATTTCAGACCTCTAAATTGTTTTTTTGCTTAGACTTCTAGTTGCAGACTTTGGCTTAGATGTTTTGCTAGAAAAGATAGTTGCTGTCTGTGACCTTTGACTTCAGATTTAGTGCTCTGCCCTGAGAGCTTTTTTGAGCTTTTTGTTGGAGAAGGACTTTATGTCCGTCTGCTGCTAATCTGGTTGATTTATTAACTACTTTGCTTTCTGTAATGAAACAATTTTATTTATAAACACACGAGGTAATCAGTGGTGTAATGAAACTTGAGTCGGCCCCCCCACAAAGTACATGGAGGGCCCCCATCCGACCACACTCAGGAGCTCTCAGGCCGCGGTACTGTGCTGAGGGGCCCCCCTGGAGGTCGGGGGCCCCCTGCATTGCGGGGGCTGCAGGGGCTTTGTTACGCCACTGGAGGTGATAACTTTAAGAATCTTGTTGTGTGCAGTTAATAAATAGCCTTGGACTAGGTCTATAAGAGACTCAGATAGTCCCATTCCCACTAATGTCCTTCTTAATTTATTGGAGCGTCAACAAAGAAAACACCAAAGCACAGATTACCTTAAAAATTGATTACTCCACAAACACCCAATATGCTATGAAATCAAAAGAAACTACCTGCCTTAGAATACAGATCAATCAGAAAAAGGGGGAGGAGGAGGATTGGGCTAGGTTCACCCTCCTGTGTGATCAGAATACATCAAAAAGAATCCGTAGGTGACGGATCAAAAGAACCTAGCCAAGAAACAAGGGCGGGTTCACCAATTGGGGTGAAGGCCACCTCTACTGGTAGAAAAGAAATATTTCTTTTCTTGTGTCTCCTCACTCACCCAGGGTTGCCCCTAGGTGACATGCTTCATCATTGGGGCCATCCCAAACATCTACTGATTGGGGCGTGCTGCGACTTGCGGATTTACGTAGGAGCACTTACCTTGTGAGGCTATGTGTCGTGCAGTGTAGGGGGAGTGGTGTAAGTGATGTTTTAAAAATTACCTAACTAGTGAGCTATTGTTTTATTCCTGCTCCTAGTTGGTAGGGATAAAAGGGGGTTAATAAAAGGGAAATGTAACTGTTATGTAATTATAATCCCTTGTATTATGTCAACATGTTTCAAGGTATCCCCTAAACCTTTTCTTCAGGACAACAAAGGGACCAGCCCTTTGTGTACCACTCCGTGCCGGACCTATAATAAAGTGAAGTGAAAAATTATTAATGCACACCTATTGTGTGAGCAGTGGGAAAAATATATACATACGGTTGCTTCTGAACACGTAGTAACTGTCATTGGGAAGAAAAAGCAAAATGCAAATTAATACATACTGCCTGCCCACCGTTCTTGTGGGCAGGTAAAGGCGTTACGCTGCGCGTAAAAGAAGGTACTTCATACTATGGTGTAAGTGCCCTTGAAAGCAAACTTAGTTAGTGCTCAGATCTTGTGTGGGTAATACTACACATGATACCTTAATTGTGAGCAGGCAAGGTTGAAAAGACATAATTTAAAAACACTTGTAGTCAAGGACAAAAACAGGACACACACAACATGTAACATAAAATCAATTTCTTTTTGAAACATACTTATTTTTTGGCAAAAGTGCGCCTCATGGTCTGTCTGGGTGGAGGGGCCTGTAGAAACCCTATATTATAATAATAGACAAAGGAATGAGATAATGAGGATTTGTTATAAGCCACTCATTGCTTGTGCCTTCCTATGACTGGTTTAGAAAGAGCAAATGGAATTTAGTGAAAAAGGCAAGTAAAGTTATGTAAATTCCTGTAGGGAGAAAAAAATTGATGATGTCCTGTAGGGAGAAAAAAGTCTTACTGTGCTCAGCAACCCTCCGTCAATACGACCTATTCAGTCCCAAGGCAGACCGCATCTTAGCGTGTCTTTGCCTTAGTGCCGGTATAAGTAGTCTGAAAAACAGCCGAGTCATTCCTCGTGCTGTTAGAGACTAGAGCGTGTAAAGCGTAGTCTCGTATTGTGGTGTAAACGGTCCACCATGTTGTTGGTATTTTATGAAATGGGGGTGTGATTTTTGAAAGTCTAAATTACTAATTAGAGTGCAGGAGTACCTTATACGAAAAAAGAAGGACGCCCCGTATTTTGTCAAAATAGGTTGGGTCAGTATCGAACCCTGGTCACAGGGACACCGTGAGTTTCTTAAATAGCGGCCATATTGGAATGGTCAAAAAAACAATAAACAGAAAAAGAAAAAGAAAAAGAAAAGGAAAAAGGCTAGGGATGTTTTGTCATACTGCCTTCAATTTTATCAAAAAACGAGGTAGAGGATTTCATTGCCTTTGTTCTTGATTTAGATTTTCATAAAATGCCGTTAAGAAACATGCCAGACGTTTTTTTTTTATTATTTATTTATTCTCAGATATCAGGGTTAATTTATCTAGTGAAATGGCCCGATGGTATATTCGCGTTCGAACCTCTAATTTTATGAAAAAGGGGTTGTGATTTTAGAAAGTCTAAATTAATAATTTGAGTGCAAGAGTACCTCGTACTAGAATAAGAGGACGCCTCGGTATTTTGTCAAAAATAGGTTGGGTCAGTATCGAACCCTGTTCAAAGGGACACCATGAGTTTCTTAAATGGCGGCCATATTGGAATGGTCAAAAAAACAATAAACAGAAAAGGAAAAAGGGAAAAGGCTAGGGATGTTTCTTGTCATACTGCCTTCAATTTTATCAAAAAAACACCGGGTAGAGGATTTCAGTGCCTTTGTTCTTGATTTTGATTTTCATAACATGCCGTTAAGAAACATGCCAGGTGGGGTTTCCAGATATCAGGGTTAATTTATCTAGTGAATTGGCCCCATGGTATATTCTCGTTCAAACCTCTATTATCCGTACGTAATTTGAAAACCCATCTTTGCTCTTTCTCTAGTAGTATCTGTTCTAAATTTTCACAGGGTTTTATATGTTCCAACACTACCCACCGCATGTCATTTGGGGTGTGTTGTTTCTCGTTGAAGTGTGCCGTCATTCTGGTACTTGCTCTGTGGCATCGGATGTTGCTCCGATGTTCGCAGATTCTTGTGCTCACCTTCCTGGTGGTCATACCCACATAATGTAGGTCACAGTGGCACGTAATTAGATACACAACTCCTATAGTGTTGCAAGTGGTGAATTTTCGCAAATCCCATGATTTTCCTGTATTGAAAATGACCCTTTTGGTGGTTGTTGTGAGATGGCACACACTGCAGTTACCACACGGGTGGTGGCCCGTTGGTAAAGTACTGAGTATTTGTTGGCTACTTTTGTCTTGGGGCTTCGGGCGGGTGTGTACCAGTATATCCTTCAAACTTTTACCCCTCTTATGTGAGAACATCGGTGTTGGTATGTTCAAGGTACCACTGTTTAAAATCCGCCAATGTTTCTTCACTACCTTTGCGACTTTGTCTGATGCTACACTGAAAGTTGTAATACAGATGGGTCTTTTCTCTTTCTCATTCTCCTGTCTTTCATATGTTTCTAGAAGGGCATCTCTATGATTATTTCGTGCTCTTTTCTTTGCCTTTGCAATGATTTTAGAAGGGTATTTCCGTTTTTCCAGTTTCTCTGCTAGGTCTTTTGCCTGCTTGTCATAATCCGATGTTTCCGTGCATACAGATCACCAACAGGCATAGTAAAACATTGTGATTTACTTCTGAAATCTCATTATACCATTGAATGAAGAGAAATTAAAACCCTTTGTGGATTATTTAGACCTGTGGCTCTTAATATTTTGACTTCTGTGGACCCCCATTTAGGGCCTCATTACGGTGGCGAGTGGACAGTCTGCCCGACATCCAGGCCCTCGGTCCAATCGCCGGATTACAATATCGGCGGTCGGAGAGCAGCGGTCTGGGGGGAAAGACCGCTGCCTCCGACAGGATCCAAGATCCTGTCGGGCAGCGGTCAGAATCCCATCCCTACAATGGAGGCGGTGCCTGCGCAGGCATCGCCATAGGGATTAGGATGCCTCTTTCCGACTGCCTATTCATGGCGGTCCCACCACCATGTAAAGGAAGACAGAAACGGACTTTGGGGGCTCCAAGCAGGTCCCCCATCCCCCGTGAGCCACTGCTAAGTGACCGGAGGGCACATGTAGTGCCCCGCTACACATCCATGCACTGTGTGCCGTTGTCGCTGGCGTTCCTTACAATGATAGTATCCCTATTAGGTACTAAGCCGTAACCACGAGCTCCTCCAAGATCTTCCTTCAACCTCTTGAATTTAACATCACATGCCTAAGTGCAGCAAACTTTTACATTTTATTTAACAACTTCCACATGTTATAAGCAGGGCCCCTGAGATTAAGCGGCAGGGAAGAACAAAATTGTGCAACAGGGTTTACTAAACATTTTGCAAGAAAAGGTAAATTAAGCAGCATAATGCAGCACATTTTGTAGTCCTAATACTACATAATTTTTAGGTCTCGCCTGGCGTTGCAGCGCGCATGCGTTGCACGCTCTGCGAGGGCTTCTTGGAATCAATATACTTTTAGAAGCTGTGTCTCGGCTCCGCCCATCATTTCTATTGGGGTTCGTCATTTTGTATCACTGATTATGCTAAACGCTGTGTTCTGATTGTAACGGAGGCTTTTTAGTCCCTCTAGGTTACCACCCTGTCCTCTTTTGGCCCCGCCCACCTGGACTGGATCTTTTACTGGTGGCGTGACACGGTGGGTTTTATAATTACTGTCGGCCCTTTTTTTTACCATTACTTGCGTGTAGGCTGTGCGTTTATTCTTGTTTACTTTAACACTGAGTGCAGCGCCCGCTTAAAGGACACCGCGCTCGGTTTCTTTATAATTTTTTAACTTTAACACTGAGCGCGGTGCCCGCGTTAAGGACACCGCGCTCAGTGTTAAAGTTTAAAAAAAAAAAAAGCAACCAAGCGCGGTGTCCTTCAAGCGGCGCCGCGCTCAGTTTTAAACTGCTCGGTGGGTGTTCATCTCCAACATTGTTTTTTTTTCCATTGTACTTTGCGTATTTGAAACAAGGTCCTTAAATTTGAGTAAAGCATGCACATCGCGCGAGGCCACGCTCAGTAAGGGCACATTGTTATTATTGAGTTTCGTTCCTTCTCAATTGTTTATTTCTTCAGCTTTCCGTGCACTCTCCACATTATAATTCATAGCCTTATACACGGAGCACCCTTTAAACATGGCGCACGTTTCGGGTATTCATTTTTAGTCCCTTTTCCATTTCCAGGGCTTTTTAAAACTTCCTGGCGTACCTGTTCTGTTTTCTCGGTTTTCCTAGGAGTGAGTTCGGCGCGGCAGTCCTGGTGTGTCAAGGTAAGAAGAATGCCAGTACTTTGGATCAAGAGTTAATATAGTTACTTTGCGCACGTCTGTGCTAATATTGAGACTCTACTAATTCTTTCCAGCAACCTTTGAGACCATTTGACCGGGTGACAGTGCGGTCACCGATCAAGTTTCACTGGCATTCGGTCATATGAGGTAATTACTTGACGTTTTCAAGCTTACACGTTTTATGGACATCAGTTAGCAGAGTTTACCAGTGCTTTCTACCATTTCTTAACAACAGGGTAAGGAAGAATTTCAGTGTTACTGCACGCAGCAATTTAAATTTGGGGTTCAACTCCACGCTTTTCAACATTGTTCACGGGTAAGGGATACTGATCAGCTACTGTTGACATTCATAGACAGTGTCAAGCTCAAACACGAGGTTTGGATACATTATGATACGTTTTGTCTTTAGATCACTCCAGAGGAAGTGCTGTGGTTGCTATAAGTCGTTATATATTGTTGCAGAGCCATTCTGTAAGTGGTAGTCTTTCTTGAGCAATGGTGGTGACGGTTTTTACTTTTTCTGGGATACTGTTGGATTATGAAAAAAACTTTTACACTGTCTGCATGGATCGCCGTCTCATCACGTCCCTTCACTAAGCATGAATTTTCAGCTTTTCACCTCTTGGCTTCTTTTGCTTCGGTGTTCTTTACCCTTCACATCCTGGCATCCATTGGGAGTACTATTGCCATGTCTATGTGTTCGTTTGGGTGCTACAGGCGACACCCCTGTATGTTTAATTGTTCTATCATTTCACTGAAGGTAATTCAATAACAGCACAAATATATAATGGCACGGTGCAGTGCATGCTGACATGGAAAAAAAGCATTTGCAATGCAATAGGTCTCGCATTTGCGAGATTTTAAGCTATTGGCATTGTAAATGACAATGCCTTTTATTTATGTTTGAAAAAACTGCAATAATAAAAGGCATTGTCATTTACAATACCAATAGGACAAAGTTTCGAAAATGCGAGACCTATTGAATTGCAAATGCTTGTTTCACTTGTTAGCACTGCCTGGAAAGAGGTTTCACCTCATTAGTACCAGTTTAACATCAAAATACAGTAATAGGAAACCGAAAGATGACCAGACAGTCTTTGGGTAGGGCCTTCCACTGGATGGCGGCACATCACCATCACCGCGATTTTAGTAGTTATACGTCTTGCTGGGAATGTGCAATGAAACTCAGCCATACCCAAAAATGAAAGTAACACCTCCTTATTCTTTGGCACATTAATTTTCTGTATAGCTTCAACTTGTTCTGGTTTACGCCTGACCCCTTCGGCCGGAGTTTGATGACCTAAGTCACATTTATTTGGTGCTAAACTTACCCTTCTCAGTCCTCGATGTTAATCTTTTCTTTTGAAATCTCTCCAATTCATTCCTGACCCTACTCTCATGCTCTCCTTACTTTCTCCCATCTACCAATACATCATGTTGAAAAAACATGACACATTCCAAGTCCCCCAACATGAGTCACGTCTCTCTGGAAAACCAACAATGTGGGTGCTAATCCAAAAGGTATTCTTGAGAATTTCAGTGCACCCCTCAGAGTAAGGAAAGCATCTGTTCCTGGGCCTCCATGGGCAGCTTGATTGTTATCGTATGCTGATGCTAGATCCAACGTTGAAAAGAAAATAACCCCTGACAATTGAGCAATCATCGCTGTTCTGTTTGGCTCAGAAAACTTGTAAGTAGCACCATACTTTAGTTCTTGTCCCTCAAACCGAAAAATATATAAATCTAGCCACTCTTCTTTTCTGGTCACTCCAGTTGTAGCCAACCACACTGTGGCCTCCACAGGTTGTATGACTCACAAAGTTTACTTAAGCCATTCTTTGCAGGCTCATGCATACTCAATGGTAACTTTCTTAGGGTGTGGCATTCCTTTTAAGTTTATTTTTGTGCACAGTGTCACGCAGACAAACTAAACCTCCTCTAAAAACTTAAGGAAACTCTGTTTAAAACATACATCACCATTATCCGTTTCACAGTACACTACATCATAAATTTCACTAGTCACCACTTGTTGACTATCTTTGGAGTCTAACTCAACTCCCAGTGACCCCTGGTTTGACCCACTTAAATACAATTCATGTGAGTGACATGTGCACCATCTCACTCTACACGCACTTTAAAGTTCAATACATGCTTCATAGAAACCTTTCATTTTGATGGGTTCTCCCAACACATCCATGTCTATGTTATTCTCAGAATACTTCATAAAGGATTGCAGTTAACTTGGAGCATGAATCAAACATCCTCTTGACATTAATACCATACATTTTTACATTCTCCCATGCACTATCCTTCTTTACATCAGACACCTAAAGTACACTTTCATCACCATCAATGTTAACTTCCTGAATCCCTGTCGATTTTGGCCTCTTAGAACTCTATGCACAATGCTCTTTTTTTGCCACATTTTTGACACACTGCTGAAAAGGCTGCCCGATGGCAGGTTAGCCAGCATCTAGATGAACATCGCCCTTTAAAGTTGCATTCTTTGTAATTCTTTATTTCATTTTTTCTTACCGCAAGAACATTTATTTCCAACGTCTTTTCTCCATCTCTTTTAATCTCTCCAACACACGCCATCAGGTATTGTACACTTTTTGCCAGCAATAAAACTTTTTGCAGAGGAGGACCATCTATCAGCCACATTTTCTCACACAGTTTTTCTTCTGCTGCATTTCAGGAGAGATTGATCCCTAATTCGATCATCCACCTGGATACCAAACTGACACTTACCATCAACTTTATCAAATCCGTTACAGAATTTCCGAACTACTCCCCATCCCTTTGCTCCTGCATTCCAAAATGGTACCTTTCTCTAGGTTTCTGCTAATTTTCAACAAATAGTGATTGTCTAAATTCTTTACACTGATTTCAAAATCATTTAAGATTTATGCAACATCATGCTCCAATTCTGGCTAATTTCCAAACGCTGAAAACCAATAGCGAAACAGAGTGACGGACTTGTTGGATAGCACCTCACTTTATTGCTGCAAATATGTTTTTTAGAGTCGTGCACAACTCATCCAGCACTGGACACCCTTCAGTGCCACTGAGTACAGATTGCGATTTTTGTTGAACAAGAAGGAGGTGCACCAAAAAGATTACATTTTGTCCATAGTGATTTCTTCAAGATTGTTTTTTATTTTAAATCACAAAAAAGAGCCAACACGCTTTGTTCCCAAAATGAAACTGTGGAACTTCATCAGGGCTGTAACAAATAACATAAGTGACCATAAGACACATGAAATGACTGACGGACATAACTGATAACAAACATATTACAACACGAACACTGACATCACCTACTGACGTACGTTTTTTTCATCATTTAACAAAAATATTATAAGGCACGTAGGACATACTGTAAAGACATAACTAATAAGAAAATACACAAACGATTTTTATGGTTGTTTTCTGTACAACAAAAGATGCGTGTACAGTATGAGTTACATAAATACTCCCACATGAAGACAAACATAATCTTACGATATTGAGACAAAAAATTTGATTCTCAAGTATTAAGCTTTCTTTTAACCTGATACAAGTTTAATTTAAATAAATGCATTACATTCAAATGCTGAAGTGTTTGACACATCCATTAAAAACACTGAGGGGCCGATTCCGATTCGGGCCGGAAATCTCTCCGACCGAGCTGGACCCGGAGAGATTTCCGACCGAATCGGACCCTAGCAGTCCGACCGAACGAGTACGATGCGCACGCATGCTATCGGACTCGAGTCGGTCGGACTCCCATTGAAGTCAATGGGAGCCTGTCGTACAACGCGTACGCGGGCTCCCATTGACTCAATGGGTGCGAGGCGAACAAGGGCGCCCCCTCAGCGGGTACGCGTCCATGCGCATCGTGGCGTACATGCACAGGTAGGGGGGACCCATGGGTCCCCCCTGTGTGCGACTCGCGCGCCTACACGTTCAGGGGGGTCCGACGCGGACCCCCAAAGTCCGGCTCCGACAGCTTTTTCGAGCCGGACGGCGCGAGTCGGTCGGACTGCTCGCGGCGCGCATCGTACTTACCCGGCCGGGAAACGTCTCCATAGCGCGGTGCGAGTCGTGTCCATGCGAGTCGGTCGGAGCGTGTTGAAGCCGCGTTCGAGTCGGTCGGCGATTTCGCGGGTGCTTGCATCGTACTCGCTCGGCCGGACCCGCGTACGATTCGGTCGGGAAACAGGGCTCCGAATCGGATCCGGTGAATCCAAATCCGATTCGGAGCACTACCGGCCGAGATCGGAATCGGCCCCTGAGTGTCCTTCAAAGTTCGCCCTACAACAGAAATTCAGATAATAACATAGAGAAATCCATAATAATTTATTGACTCACTATATCAAATTTTAAAATCTGTTTGAGATAACGTAAAAAAGAGGAACAGAAAGAATGGGTAAACCTCTTATAAGATATAGTGACAGACCCTATAAAATAGAATCCATCTATCGAGTATTATCTTGACATGATATTAACATCAAACCAGGTATTAATCCGAACTCTTACCTTGATAAGGTAAAGTTCTAATGCGCCATTAGGATACATCATAAAAATAGATTTTCGTCTTTTGATAGCGGTATGCTTCAAATATTACAGCTTGACACCTGGATTGGAAAAATAATAAAACTTAGGAGCAGCGTGAGGGTGAAGTTTTGGCTGCAAGAGCTGCTGAAAAAAATCTATAAACGTGAAGATTACTTAATAAGCATGATTTGGCAGAATAGACCCATGATCCCCAAAGGTTTAGGGACACTCATCCTCAACTTATCACAACCTCCATGCTATCTGAAGCCACCTGTCCCCGGTGGATGCCACACAGCAAATTCCTGATCCAAAGCCTACGAGTTGCCCCGCCCACGAACAGAACCACAGTCGTGCTTTCCATTGCCACCTCCAATCAATGAACCCGCAGGCAGTATATGCCTCCGAAACCTCCTTGCCCGCGTAGCCACACATAAAGGCCATGAGCGCGATCCTATACAGATCTTAAACAATATGGGAATATATAAACCCCTTCCAAAAATATGGACCCGCCTTTTGTAGATCCAAAAGGGTTGCACAGCCTTATGCACTAGTGTTTGAATTTCTTCCACTTAAACCACAGTAATCAAGTCTTTATTCTTGTTAATCACGCTTTTATTCACAGTTAATCCATCACGCCAAAGACTCGGAATTCCACAATCTTATGCATGTTGCTTATTCCAAAATTGCCCATCCAGGCCTATTCTAGAACAGTTAAACAGATTTCCGAGTTCTTATATTTACGATCTCTACACCCAATGCATTTCGGTTTATTTTAAACCTTCTTCAGGCGTTTCTGTAGTATGTAAAATATATATATACGTCTGTCAGCCACAAGATCATAATAATAATAACATCCAATCATTGATTAAATCATGTAACGATAACATGGAAAAATCATCTTAAATAACCCCGCGATAAACTGAAACATAATGTGAATAAAGAACAAGTGAGAAATAATATGGGTGTGCTCCAGACTATTCAAGTGATGTATATTAAAACTGTTCCAGCTCTGGTTAGCACCCCGATGGAAGAAAATAAGCAAAGAGCATTGAAGGATTCGTTTTCATGCCAAAGACTGTTTATGAGAGTTATCGACATGAAGGAGTTTATATATATTAAGTGACTATTGGACATGAGGTCATGTTACGGGGATTCACGCATGTGTTGATTTTGAGATTAAATGAGGATGTGAATTATTTTCAAGCACACGATTTAGGATATGGGTGGTATTGCTTTAAACAAGGAGTTTCGGTGGGGCGGGCAAACGCGGACGCAATACGTGCTAATTATGGTGTTCGCAGGTGGGGCTGGTAACGTAGTTTTTAAGTTAGTGAGTGAGCATTGGGTGGTTATTCAGTTATGTTGTGCGCGCATAGGAAGAACAAGTCGCTTGCAAAAGCAGATTACATCAGGTATGTAAGAGTTTATATAAAGGATAATGGGAGAAGTGACAAGAATGGGGTGTGGGGGTGAGTTTACATACAGCGATGAGCGCACTATATGAGTTTGGTGGAAATATGGGGTTGTTTGGTGTAGAGCAATTTGGGTTAAAAACGTGGGGCACATTAATAATGACACAAGTACAAACGCATTTTTGTCTGTTGGATGTTACACAGGTGGGAGCAGAGGGGTGGATTTATTCACATTATGTTTCAGTTTATCGCGGGGTTATTTAAGATGATTTTTCCATGTTATCGTTACATGATTTAATCAATTATTGGATGTTATTATTATGATCTTGTGGCTGACAGATGTATATATATCTTTTACATACTACAGATACCCCTGAAGAAGGTTTCAAATAAACCGAAATGCATTGGGTGTAGAGATCGTAAATAGAAGAACTCGGAAATCTGTTTAACTGTTCTAGAATAGGCCTGGATGAGCAATTTTGGAATAAGCAACATGCATAAGATTGTGGAATTCCGAGTCTTTGGCGTGATGGATTAACTGTGAATAAAAGCGTGATTAACAAGAATAAAGACTTGATTACTGTGGTTTAAATGGAAGAAATTCAAACACTAGTGCATAAGGCTGTGCAACCCTTTTGGATCTACAAAAGGCTGGTCCATATTTTTGGAAGTATCATTACAAGTGCTTACTGGAACGGAGCATTATAAGGGTGCATGCTCGCCGAACTTGATGAATTCAGAAAAGAACAAGTGAGAAATAATATGGGTGTGCTCCAGACTATTCAAGTGATGTATATTAAAACTGTTCCAGATCTGGTTAGCACCCCGATGGAAGAATATAAGCAAAGAGCATTGAAGGATTCGTTTTCACGCCAAAGACTGTTTATGAGAGTTATCGACATGAAGGAGTTTATATATATTATGTGACTATTGGACATGAGGTCAGGTTACGGGGATTCACGCATGTGTTGATTTTGAGATTAAATGAGGATGTGAATTATTTTCAAGCACACGATTTAGGATATGGGTGGTATTGCTTTAAACAAGGAGTTTCGGTGGGGCGGGCAAACGTGGACGCAATACGTGCTAATTATGGTGTTCGCAGGTGAGGCTGATAACGTAGTTTTTAAGTTAGTGAGTGAGCATTGGGTGGTTATTCAGTTATGTTGTGCGCGCATGGGAAGAACAAGGCGCTTGCAAAAGCAGATTACATCAGGTATGTAAGAGTTTATATAAAGGATAATGGGAGAAGTGACAAGAATGGGGTGTGGGGGTGAGTTTACATACAGCGATGAGCGCACTATATGAGTTTGGTGGAAATATGGGGTTGTTTGGTGTAGAGCAATTTGGGTTAAAAACGTGGGGCACATTAATAATGACACAAGTACAAACGCATTTTTGTCTGTTGGATGTTACACGGGTGGGAGCAGAGGGGTGGATTTATTCACATTATGTTTCAGTTTATCGCGGGGTTATTTAAGATGATTTTTCCATGTTACCGTTGCATGATTTAATCAATGATTGGTTGTTATTATTATTATGATCTTGTGGCTGACAGACGTATATATATCTTTTACATACTACAGATACCCCTGAAGAAGGTTTAAAATAAACCGAAATGCATTGGGTGTAGAGATCGTAAATAGAAGAACTCGGAAATCTGTTTAACTGTTCTAGAATAGGGCTGGATGGGCAATTTTGGAATAAGCAACATGCATAAGATTGTGGAATTCCGAGTCTTTGGCGTGATGGATTAACTGTGAATAAAAGCGTGATTAACAAGAAGAAAGACTTGATTATTGTGGTTTAAGTGGAAGAAATTCAAACACTAGTGCATAAGGCTGTGCAACCCTTTTGGATCTACAAAAGGCGGGTCCATATTTTCGAAGTATCATTACACGTTCTTACTGGAACGGAGCATTATAAGGGTGCATGCACGCCGAACTTGATGAATTCAGAAAAGAACAAGTGAGAAATAATATGGGTGTGCTCCAGACTATTCAAGTAATATATAAAACCCAGCAGGTGACAAAAATTAGAGCTGGCTCCAGTGCTCTAGTGGGACCAGCTCTAATTTTTGTCACCTGCTGGGTTTTATATATTCCCATAATGTTTAAGATCTGTATAGGATCGCACTCATGGCCTTTATGTGTGGCTACACGGGCAAGGAGGTTTCGGAGGCATATACTGCCAGAGGGTTCGTTGATTGGAGGTGTCAATGGAAAGCACGACTGTGGTTCTGTTCGTGGGCGGGGCAACTCGTAGGCTTTGGATCAGGAATTTGCTGTGTGGCATCCACCGGGGACAGGTGGCTTCAGATAGCATGGAGGTTGTGATAAGTTGAGGATGAGTGTCCCAATACCTTTGGGGATCATGGGCCCATTCTGCCAAATCATGCTTATTAAGTAATCTTCACGTTTATAGATTTTTTCAGCAGCTCTTGCAGCCAAAACTTCACCCTCACGCTGCTCCTAAGTTTTATTATTTTTCCAATCAGGTGTCAAGCTGTAATATTTGAAGCATACAGCTATCAAAAGACGAAAATCTATTTTTATGATGTATCCTAATGGCGCATTAGAACTTTACCTTATCAAGGTAAGAGTTCGGATTAATACCTGGTTTGATGTTAATATCATGTCAAGATAATACTCGATAGATGGATTCTATTTTATAGGGTCTGTCACTATATCTTATCAGAGGTTTACCCATTCTTTCTGTTCCTCTTTTTTACGTTATCTCAAACAGATTTTAAAATTTGATATAGTGAGTCAATAAATTATTATGGATTTCTCTATGTTATTATCTGCATTTCTGTTGTAGGGCGAACTTTGAAGGACACTCAGTGTTTTTAATGGATGTGTCAAACACTTCAGCATTTGAATGTAATGCATTTATTTAAATTAAACTTGTATCAGGTTAAAAGAAGGCTTAATACTTGAGAATCAAATTTTTTGTCTCAATATCGTAAGATTATGTTTGTCTTCATGTGGGAGTATTTATGTAATTAGTGCTGTACACGCATCTTTTGTTGTACAGAAACCAACCATAAAAATCGTTTGATATTTTCTTATTAGTTATGTCTTTACAGTATGTCCTACGTGCCTTATAATATTTTTGTTAAATGATGAAAAAACTTACGTCAGTAGGTGATGTCAGTGTTCATGTTGTAATATGTTTATGTTATCAGTTATGTCCATCAGTCATTTCTTCTGTCTTATCGTCACTTATGTTATTTGTTACAGCCCTGATGAAGTTTCACAGTTTAATTTTGAGAACGAAACGCGTTGGCTGTTTTTTGTGATTTAAAATAAAGAACAATTTTGAAGAAATCACTATGGACAAAATTTAATCTTTTCGGTGCACCTCCTTCTTGTTCAACACTAATTTCCAAACACTTCCTGACATTCTGCCCTTGGGCAATGCATGAGCAAGGAGATTTTCCTCTCTGGGTTAAGATTTGTTTCACACACTTTAGTGTAAATTTTAAACTGTTTTGCAGTTCCCACATTTTACTCCAGGCTCGCCTGATTGCCACACAAAAAACGGCGGCGGTGTGACATTCTCCATGGTGAATATAATCATGACAACTATACTTATTAAATACAAACTGAATGACAGTGTACACAAATGAAGTGTGGCTTCATAGACTCATAGGCTGCCCAGATCATTTACAAATGTGGGTACCCCTTTAATCAGTTACTGTACTTACCTGCACTTCCTTTCATTTATAGCGCAATTCTTCACAATCCCAATATTAAATGTTTTTTCTCCTTTGCAAGATGAAATCAGTTTATCAGTAAATTACTGGTGTGCGCATCACTGTTTCATGCTGATGAAAATCACTTATCGACATACACCTAAACCTTGCCCATCTTCAGCGGGCCTCAGCTGAACATCTGTGAATGGTGTGCATATGGCTGTTTTACCTCTCCATGTTGAAGGTCACTTACTTATGTCATCTGTAAATGGTGTGGTTCCTCAGCATTGAACCACACTAAACACTATATTTATTCACAAAATCTGTGTGTAATTAACTTCATCTAAACCGCCCTCTTTTCATGATACTGAAAAGAGGCATTTTCTAACAAGCCTGGCAAAAAAGTAGTTGTGTTAATAATGTGCTAACATATCAAACAAAGGCATGCACAAATGGATGTTTGGAAGCATTAGCACCTTAACGCCAGATGTATTGGCTTTCCCAGTGCTTGTTTAATTTGTGGCAAGAGCTTTTGCATTTGAACTGACACAGGACATTGCAAGGTGGCAGCATCGGAAGAGCGGTAGGCAACTTGTCAGGCCAGATGGAGCACAGGAGCAGGATCTAATTTTTGTCTCTTTTAGCGAATCTTCGCAGGAACATAAACAAACTGTGTGGGATGAATTCCTTTTTAGGTTGAGCCTGGGCAGCGCAGGCGCTGCTCTGCTAGGGATGCTGTAATCTAGACTGTGGCTTGAAGCATCTCACAACTTTTCCATTCGTTCCTACCCCTGCCCTTCATAAATGCCTGCTTTTGTTTGGTCAGTATGCTTAATTAGTCCCGCTTTTTGGTGTTTTGGACCCTCCCAGCAGACTGGCCCTTGTACATGTGGTCTTACACTTTTCAGTCTCGCCTAGGCAGCCCTTGCGCTGTCTCTTTGAGACAGCTGTATTCAGGTATGGACTTGAAGCTCCACCCATTTCCCCGCCCATGTTTTCAATTGGCTCATGTTACTGTCCTTTCTAAATGATTGCTTTTGATTTGTCAATAGGCTTAGTAGTCCCTCCTTAGTACCGCCTTATCTCCTTTTGTAACCTCCCATGAGGACTGGCCCTCTTAAGTGTGCTGTTACTTTGTATGTTTTAGTTACAGCCTCGAGCACTATTTTCTTAAATGGTTTTCTTGCAGGCAGGAGAAAACCATTCAAGAAAATAGTGCTCAAGGCTGTGATGTTTTTCTTTTTTACATTTATTACTTTAACAAGCGTGGCACCAATAATGGCGGCAGCGCTTTTATTTTGTTGTTTGCAGTGCCTAACGCCGCATGCCTTTTGGAAAATGTTTACGTCCTTTGAAAACAATGGCGGCACCCGCGCTTTAGCTCTAAAAATCATTAGCTAAAGCGCGGGTGCCGCGATTGCTTCAAAAATAAATAAATTGTGGGTGCCGCCATTGTAACAATAGTTAACAAATAGAAAAAAAAAGTGCGCCTGCCATTTTTTTTTCTATTTATTTGCTTTTGTTGCGGTCCCGGCGCCCAACTGAATTCCTATCTCTGAACAGGATCAGGGATTGCTCTGACACTGAGTGAGTCGTCTCTTTTCTGTCTCTTCCTCAGCCATAGGGAGTTGTATATCTCACACTCTCTCTCAGGGTCCACCCTCCATCGGCCCATGGCTGATTTTTTCGCATCACCCGGTCCTTCATCAACTTACGCCAGTCTCGCCCGGAGGGAGTTGTAGTTCTCTCTCTCTTGCTTTCTCTCAAGCCCTTCTAAGTCCACTGCTGTCTCTCTCTGAGAGTTGTTTCTGTCTCTTAGGGAGTCCATGCCTGTCTCCCCGCAGGCGCTAGCCTCCCTCGTGGTCTCTCTGTCTCCTTCCTCAGTCCACGCCCGTCTCGCCCGCAGGGAGTGTGTAATGAGCATGGGGAAGTGCTCTGACCGTGCTCTGCTGACAGGCACAGAGGGAGGCAGGCCAGTGCTCCCTCCGCTGCAGCCACTGGACCTCCCTGGGCTGACATGACGGACTAAGCCTGCTCCCGAACCGGACCCGGGGAGCGGCTGGACCGGACCGAGCCATGATGAAGAAAACCTTTTTTAGCTATGCCCAACCTGAAATCGCCTCTGATTTAATAAAAGTCAATGGGGGAAAATACGTGGCCCGATGTTTTTTTTTTTTTTTAAATATAACACTTTCCTGTTGTAAAATATAGGCATGTATGTTTATGTAACTTTCCTAAAGCATGGCACACTCCCTGTAACCTAGCTGGGGGGGTTAAAGTGCCTGATGCAGAAATCTGCTTGAAACTTCCACGTCACGTGGGCCAATTCCAGTAAGGTATTTGAGGGGATGGGGATAATGTGTAGAAAGCGTGTGGTGCAGCGGCCAGGGCAGCTGCCTTCAGAGCACAGGGTTCACGGTTCAATCCCTGGCTCCGGCGGCAGCTCAGCTCAGCACCATGTGACTCTGGGCAAAAAGCTCACTTAATTTCCACGACAGCCCCCAGCGCCTTGAGACCCGTAAGGGTGAGTAGTTTGCGCTTTACAAATACAGATTTTAGATTTTTTTTTTTAGAAAGCAGAGCTCTGTGTATGAGGAGAGGTCACAAGTTCAAATATGTTTAGTCTGTATTTATTATATTCGTTCAAAGTGGACCTTGGCACCGTCATAACTGACACCTCAGTCTCACCTCGGCGTGCACAGAATGTCTGGCGGAAGCTTAGGGTGACATTGGCATTAGAGTCCAAGCAAAGGGCAGCTCTAGGCACTGTCTGATTAACCAAGCCAAAGATCAAAGTGCAAATACAGAAAGGGCGGCCGTAAATGAGACAGTCTGCCAACTCTTTCCTCCTCTATCAAGGCTGCCAAGGGCTCCATGTCATGTGACTCCTGACCAAATCTTGTAATTTTTTTAATCCCCATAATTTTGTTTTGACTGGCTTGCAGTTGCAAGCCTCCTGTTTTTAACTGTGGGACTACAAGTCCCAGAATGCAAAGTGGTGCTTGGTGAAAGTCGGGCCTGGTTGATAACACAAATAATATGGGTCACTCAGCACCTTTGCATCCCATCTTTTCCACCTGACACTTTCCTTCGCCCACAAACTCTCTCTGTTCCTTTTTGTCTTCCTCTATCGTTCTCTCTTCCTCTCCCTTTCAGCCTTTCTCTCCCTTTCGCTTTCTCTCCCTCCATCTTTCCCTCCCCATTAATTGGCTCTTTCTCTCTCACTGGATTTTCTCCCACCCGTCTCTGTCTCACTTTCTTTCCCTTACGACCACTCACGTTTCCATTAAGCCAACTGTTTTGATGAGGGTGACCAGCACATCTATTTTGTTTTTCTGGGACTTGTTTTTTACTTTTCTCATTATTACTGTGGCCTGCAAGTCCCAATATGCGCTGTTTGCGTAGTACCCGGATTCCTGAAACTCCATAGCTTGGCTTAGATGCGTTGTACACCTGCCTCTCTCAGACTTTATATTGTGTGTGATCGAACCACCTGCCTCTCTTCTCACTTACAGCTTTCTCTCCCCGGTATCTTCCAATCTATCACTTTCAAGTTTATTGGTCACTCCAAAGCGTCGCTTCTCCTCCTTTCAAGCTTTCTTCCTCAGTCAGCTGTTTCTTCCTCTAATTATCCTGCTACCCATTCCACTTTTCTCACTCCCACTTCTCCCTGTGATTTCCCTTCCCTCTCTCCTTCTGTCTCACCACTTGTTTCTTTCACTTTCTTAAGTCTCTTTTCTGCTCTCCCACCCTCCTCACCTCCACATATCTCTCTTCCTGTGGTGCTCTCTTCTGGCTCGCCCACCTGCCTGTCTCCATCATAAACTTCTCCCGCTTGCCTCCCCCGACTTTCTGTCTCAACTATCCTCACAAACCCCCTGCAGTGGTGTTATGGAATGGATGGGGCTACCTGCAGAGTATGGTGAGGACCCCCGAAACTCGTGTATCTTGGTGATTATTTTAGGCCCTAGGCTAAATTGTTTTAGGGACTAAAAGGTGTGCAACCCCCCGTATGAGTGTTGTAGGTGCCTCTGTTATACCTCTGCGGCCCCCTTTCACCTTTTGGTCTCCACAGTGGCATGGAGAGCACGGGACCCACGTCTGGGCGTACCGGTCCCACTCGGGTGACAAATGCAAAAAGAACAATTGATGGACAGAATGCAGAACAATGTCATACAGTAGTGGGCAAAAGAACAATGGATTTAACCCAGATCTCTTGACTGAGGGAGAATGTTTGAATCATTCAGCATTCCGTCCATCATCCGTGCCTTCTCGCCCCCCCACTCCCGTTGTTCGTGCCTTCTCGTCCGCCCGCACTCCCGTTTGCAATGCAATAGGTCTCGCGTAAATGCGAGTCCTATTGCATTGCAAATGCTTGTTTTTCTTTCCGCCGCTCCTCGCCACTCGGGGGTGCGCAGGGCTGCCTCCAGACCCAGTCCCTTAATCTCCCCTCCAGGCGTGGCTGCTCATTGTCCGTATGACTGCTCTCTCGTCCTCTTTCGTAGAGGAGTATCGATATCCTCGGCAAGAGCAGGTGGCATCTTTGGACTCGGACACACTCGCTGTGTTTGGCCTGCTAGCGTTGGTGACCCGTCCTCTGCGGCAGCCACCATTGTGCTTTGGTGGCATCTCCACCTGCTCCCCAGGGATGCAGCAAACTCCTGTGTCCCTTCCAGTAGCTGATAGCACTGTGGCCCGCAGGGCTTGCCGTCCGTGCCAGGGTGTGCTCCCTCTGTGCTTATCTGGCACTGGGCCCATTGATGCTGAGGGGCGAAAAGACTCCTCTGACCCCAGATACTCTGGCCCTGATGCAGATGGCTCAATGATTGCCACCGTAGAGTTCTCGTAGGAGTCTCATCACATCACCCAGAGTTGCGTTGCAGCACAAAGTAGCGGTCATCCGACTCCAAAACGGATACCTCGAGCAGGCCACGGTGGCTCTCTGCGCCCTAGGCAATTCCAGGTAAGTCACGCCAAAGAGGCAACCTTAACCCCACAGCAGGGGAGCGTCGCAGCCTCCTTGTTGCGCTGGTAACCGACAAAAAATACAATGCAATTTAATGTAGTAGCTCAAAATAGGCATAGTTGGTGGCCCGCCTCCTCCAGTCTTTCCAGGGTTCCCGCCACCACCCAAGATCTCTGCCGCCCTGTTTCCTCGCTCCTGCCCTCACATATTTGTCTCCCATCCCCTCTAAGAGTCCCGTGGTCCAACACCCGTGCCCAGGGCATGCCACAGTCCTGCGGCTGCTAACAGCTTCGCTGGAACGTTTGCCCTTCATGTAGAAAATGTGAATCTGTGTGAGGTGCACTGTGCTGCCCCCAGTACCCTTTTGGGAGCTGCCTGGCACGATGGCACTGCCACACAGCGAGCGTCATGCACACCCTGACAGCCGTCCATCATATGCACTGTTAAAACTGCCTCCCTATTCATTTTTCATCACAAGGAAAAAATTTCAAAGCGCCCCCGCCTTCACCCATTGCCAATGTTTACAGCGCCAATATCTTTTATAGCATTGGTTACGGATCCTTACCAGACCATTAGCACTATCGTTTTATTTTAATTGTTGCAACAAGTGCACTTTTTGTAACATGGTAAGCGTCTATAGAATACTCATTAGAAAGTCAATAATGAATATGCATGTGTGGAAACCTCTGCACGTAGCTGAGCACATACCATACATTTTATATGGAATAATGTCACAGGTCGCTTCTTCCTATGGACCTTACGCTGTGCCCTTTACAGGGCAATAGGAAGTATTGGCTCCGTAACATTAAATTTCATAACCAAGCATTCGTGTAGCTTGAACGAGGCAAAGGAGAAGATATGGCCATAGACCCTCTGATTAAATTTCTGGTTTACATCCGAAGTTCCACTCCATGGTGTAATCCTAGGCAGATGCCTGTCAGTATCCCCTATGCTCGTATTCCCTTACTTTTCAAATATTGAGGTGGGGTGGGGGCGGATTTGAAAAAATCTGTGGACCAAAAGTGAACAACTGTTCCATTGACTCTGCAAGCGCCTACAGGACCTTCAGCTTGTGGTGTCACCCTATAATTGGCATTTTCACTGCAACATCCTGCATATTTTATTTATTTCATTTTTTTTTTATAAACGTGTAATAGTCTTTAAGCTTTTAAACACAATAAAAAAGTATTGCCATTTAAGGGTCTGTTGTTCAAATGCCACAAAAGCACGAGGAACAAAAAAAAGTGAAGCTTGCACAAACAAGTCTCCTTTTGAAGTCAGAGAATGAAAGTAAACAGGCCCCCCTTAGACAATCTCGTCAATTATTTGTCCTTTTCTTTAAATACACAGCAAATATGACCAGATAAGATGATTTACAAGCAACAACACAGCACCACCTCACTATCACTACAGCACTACCTCGGCATCAGTGCAGCACCAGCACAGCATCATTCAGCACCACCACAGAATCACTCAACAGCACCACCTCAGCATCAGCACAGCGCCACCGTCGCATCAGCACAGCACCACCTTTGCATCAGCACAGTACCACCTCTGAATCAGCACAGCAGCACCTCTGCATCACCACAGCGCCACCTCAGCACCACCAGAGTGCCATCTCAGCATCAGCACAGCGCCACCTCATCATAAGTGCACCACCCCAGTATCAGCTCAGCACCACCCCAGCATCCGCTAAGCACCACCTCAACATCAGCACAGCACCATCTCAGCATCAGCACAGCACCACCTCAGCATCACCTCCGCACCAGCACACTACCACCTCAGCATCACTCAGAACCACCTGAGTATCATTCAGAATCACCTCCACACCAGCACACCACCATCTCAGCACCACCTCTGTCTGTCCTCGGAATCTAGCATCTGTTGGTTCTCCCGTAGTGTCTGTGCACTGCTTGTGTTGTAATTCAGCCTCCTGTTGTTTATATCCCCCCCCCCAATAACACAAATAAAGCGATAACAAACAAGCATTAGAACAGGCTGGAAGATGTTGCCAGCATTACAAGGGCAAAAAACTAGAAAACATTTTTTGTGTTAATTCTTTTTTTAATAGGGTCATTCAGTTGTACATAATGTCTTCTTGGTTATATATAAGGTAACAAAAATACTTTGCACTTTTTTACTGTACCTTTTTAAAATGCTGCACAGCACCTCAAAACCTGACTCTTCGACAGACCCCCTCCTTGATGGACTGGAACCTGCACACCCCCTACCCTCAGCGCCTTGAGACCCTTACGGGTGAGTAGTCACGCTTAACAAACACCTGATTGATTGATTGATTGATTGATTGAGCAGTCACACTGCTCTACAACATAGCTTAAAGACATTGGTAAATCCAATAGCACTGGTTAAACACTTATAAGGTCCCAAAGGCGAGACCTATTGGCTATGCCAATGCTTGTATACTTTAGTATATACTTATATGTGTATGTACTTTGTGGGCTCTGGAGATCAGCCCTAGGACTTGTCTGCTTCCGCTTAGGAACTTTTTTTCTGTTTAACTGCCTCTATTTAACTGTCTTGATAGAAAACAACCAGCAGAGGTCAGTAAAATACCAGAATTGCTTTTTGCTGATGGACTTTCTTTTTTTTCTTTTTCTGACAACTGCCTCTATTTAACTTTCTTGATAGAAAACGACCAGCAGAGGTCAGTAAAATACAAGAATCACTTTAGCATTTTCTAGATTCCAGTCCATAGAAATTGTCTTCCACGAGCACCCGTAGACAATAATATTTTTTAGAAATCTTGTATTTTCAGTGATATGACCACCGAAGGCCCTGATCTTATATTAAAAACAGAGCTTTGGACTATACAATTTCCTGCTGAAAGGGAATATTTATCTCCATGTGTTCCCATACCTGGCGTGTCACGCAGTTTGGTGCTTACTTTCCCTCCATGTTAAAGAACGGTAGATGTTTCAAGACCCAGGCTAATGTGCTGCATAGCTAAATACATATAAGGTCCCAAAGGCGAGACTGATTGCATTGCAAATGCTTGTTCTTCTTTTTTGCCACCCCTGCCGTCGCGCAAGCTGGGGCCTACCAGGCTCTCACTTTTATAGTGCTTTGCACACTAGCACTGAGTAAAACTCCATCTCTCCCTGCAGCTTGCATGTTCAGACAACCTGTGCCCGCTCACCTCCGTAATTTACTTTTATGCCCCCTCATTACTTACTTAAATTATATTAGTTTTGTCTTTCCCCCATTAAAACAAATTATAATAAACATCTGGATACAATATGAATGCAGCATATTATAAACAGCACACCCTAGTGGTTGCTTTTGCTCCATTGCTGTCTCTGAAAACGAGCATCCAGACGCCCAATGCATAGGAACAGCTGCCTCTGTTTGCTTTCACTGCACCCTGTCACCTGCTAACTCTCTCTCTGCCCCCTCCCAACTTCCCCTCTGACCCTTTTGTCGTTATCCCTTCAACTCTGCTCTTACCGCCTACACATTTCAAAAGGACGGTGGAAAGCTTACATAAACATAAAAGGCATATAATATTTACAGTTAAATATCTACAAACTTACTAACAATACAGAATAAATACAATATTCAGGTAGGTGCTCGCCCATGTGTAATCTTTCCTACAACCTATTCGCTCGTACAGTGGTGTAACTGCAGTGCTAGAGCGGCACTTTACATATGCACAAAATCCCTATTTCCTCTTTCTTTTACAGCACTACTCGTACCACCTCTGCTTTCCACTATTTCCTCTCCATCTCATTTCCTTCCTATCTCTTTACATAGGTAAAATAATCACTAAACTGCATACAAAAAAACATATCTAAAAACAGTGTCATTCGCAGAGCCAATAGCTCTAACTTTCCCTAATGCGAGACCACTTGCATTGCAAATGCTTGTTTTAAATTTACATTCCTTTGTGCGCTATTTTTTGATTGGGTCTGCCTCGGGTTGTGTATCAGCATGGTGCCTGCTTCAGAGGCTTCAGTGGCTTTGTGACTGCTGGAGGATTTTAGCATCCTGGTGTTTGTAGTTGGAAAGTGAGTACTAAATTCTGTTCTTATTAAGATTGTCAAATCATAAACATTCACAGTGGGCGGGGTCTGAACGGCTGCCGAGCAGGGGATGGGAATAATCTCTATATTTTTTGCATCACTTTTGTATTTCAGTGATACAAAAATATAGGACACGCGTCCAGGGCGCTTACACTGGCTGCAGGGGACACATGACCAGGTCACGGTACGTGACTGAGTTCGTAGCACGTGAGCAGCGTTTGAACAGCTTGCCTTCTCCCACAGGCCTCGAGGACAGTCTACTCAGGTTAAGTCCTCGTTTAGCACCCTTTGATTTACAACAGGACTTGAATGAATCTGCCTGGCATATTGGCAATGTACAGTCTCCAATCAGCTAATTTTACATTGCTAAGAGATCTTAATATTCACTTGGAGGAGTTTGCAGACACTCTGGCAGCCAATTTCGTGCACAACATGTCAGTGTTTCAACTATCTCCCCCCCAAACATAATAAAGGCCACACTCTCGACCCTATTTTTACTAATATAAGCAATATGACAGTGGAATCCCCGATACCAATAGTCTGGTCGGATCACTATATAATACCATTCTCTGTTGCTAAAGTAGGGGAACATATATAAAAAGTTTTTTATTCTAAGACAGCTCGACAATGGCACAAATGAGATAAAGCCAGGTGGGAACTGGCTTTACAATATTCAGTCCTGTGTCAAGCATAGATGTTTCTACGTCCTATTCAGGACTCAAAAACTGGATCAATGAGACCCTGGATGGACTATTACCTTTAAACCCCCCAAAAAATAGCACAACTCCGAGATAAAGCTTAGTGGTTTTCCCAGGAATTAAGGCAACAAAAAAAACAATGCAAAAAATGCGAGAGGAAATGGAGAGTTAATTTATGATGATGCAAATAAACAGATTTATAAAGTTTCCCTTTAAAAATGTTAGCATGCTATCCGTAGGGTCTGGATGAACGACTTTGCGGAAAGGATTAAGCAATCCTCTAATTCCTGTAAAGAAATTTACAATATCGTGAATTCGTTCATAAAACCTGTGGTATCAGGAGGGAGCCCATCTTCGGCAGTGGAACGCTGCAAATTATTTGCTACGCACTTCTTGGGGAAAGTGAGGAACATCAATGAGGCCCTATATGTGTAATGGATAATTCTGAGGAAAGGAGCATCACCAATAATAACAAAACTGAACTGCCATCATTTCCTCAAGCGAGCAAAGAAGAAGTTTTGGCAGTAGCAAGTTTAGTTAAATCAGGCTCGCCACTTGATCCTGCTCCAATAGATATTTCATTGAAAGGTGGAGATGTAATGCTTTCTGTATTGATAGATACATTTAATCGGTCTCTAACTAACTGTCATGTTCCGGAGGAATGGAAACATGCCTTTATTCCCCCTCTACTTAAGAAGCCTACCCTGGACCTGGGAGTAGTAGAAAACTACAGACCTATCTCACTCCTCCAGGGGATCAGCAACATTCTGAAAAAATAATAAACAGGTACCTGGCAGAATACCTGGAAATCAACAACATTCTCCATCCCACTCAAACGGGTTTTCCTTCCAGTTGCAGCACAGAAACAGCGCTGTTAAGGGCCACGGAAGATCTTAAAGTGATCATGGATCAGGGGGTGTCAACAGCTCTGATCCTCCTTGATTTAAGTGTGGCATTCAACACTGTCTCACATTCCATTCTTCTTCTCCGACTGGAAGAAATAGGTATTACAGGAGATGTTTAAAATGGCTTGAGTCTTTTCTGGAGAACCGCAGTTTTCAAGTCAGCGAGGGTCCCTTTCTTCAATGAGCCATCAGCTGAATTGTGGGGTATCTCAAGAATCCTCCCTGAGCCCCACTTTATTTAATGTGTATGTCGGCCCGTTTTCAGATATCATCAGTTCATCTTGATTTGTTATGGAATCCTATGCAGACAACACTCAGCCAATTGTTTCCTTAATACCTAATACTGGCCTCATTTCTAAGAGTCTCAACAGTTGTCTAGAGAAGGTGACTAAATGGATGGCCTTTAGCTGTCTAAAACTTAATGGAGAGAAACAGAGGTCCTGGTGGTCGGCAATAATCCCAGACTCTGGGACCAAATCAGCTGGCCTCCCACTCTAGGAGAGCGTCCATCCAATAGACAGAAAGTTAAAAGCCTAGGGATTACCTTAAACAGTCATCTCTCCATTAAAACTCAACCAAAAAAGGTAGCTGGCAGATGTTTTGGCCTCCTATGAGCTTTAAGGAAGACCCTGAAATGGCTCTCGATGGAGCATAAAAGAATTGTTATTCAGGGACTGATTCTCTCCCGCCTTGATTATGGTAACTCACTTTACTTGGGCAGTCCAATATCAGTCATAAAAAAACTCCAAGTCATTCAGAATGCGGCTGTTCGAATACTGTTAGGTATTCCTAAAACGCAGTAAGCTAGAGCAGCTGTCAAATTTCTTCACTGTCTTTCATTAACTGTAGAGTACAGTTCAAGGCACTCTGCATCACACATCGGCAAGATATAAAGGGGGCCCACAGGTCCTGCAGTAGTTGACCAGCCCCCACTTAGCCAATGGAGCTCTGAGGTCCAATCATTGGGGCCTTCTTACTGTCCCCAGAGTTAGAAGTGCTAGAAGTGGAGGCCGCTCCTTCTCTTTTCTTCTTTCCATACTCTGGAATTCGTTGCCTATCAACCTGAGATTGGACGAAAATTTCCTGAGCTTTAGAAAGAAATTAAAAACCCATCTTTTACCCTAGTCCCTTTAGGTATTCATACTCTAGCTACTCCAGACACCATTAGGTAGACCTGGTAGGGTAGCTATGTGCTTTATAAATCCGGTGAATAGAATAGAATGAAGGGAGAAACAAGGAGGCTTTATCAGCTGGGGCACAACCAACCCTAATGTTAAAAAAGCATATGGTGGAAAGAGCTGTGTTCATACGTGCTCATTTCTGTTTGTTGGTGGCAGCGCATCTGAAGTCATGTTGGATTTGGGTCAGGAAGCGCAGGCTTAAGGCTGTGTTGGTAGAAGACAGTGGGACACTTGCTTTTTTTAAACCCCTGTGAGCAGAAAGGCACATGCCGCCCTGTTTGTCTCCTCTCAGGGTTCCAGAGTTTATTATTGAAAATACAGTGGCATGAATTGTAGGCCTGTCTGCTAGTATGAAACTGCTTCTGTGCATTGTATACAGGACTAATGTTTTGGGGAGTACGGGGCTTGTCCAAGGATGTTGCTATCAGGGATTAAGTGAAGTTTCGCATCACGAAGAGGGGTGGACTGTGCATTTTGTACGATGTAAGGAGCTATTGTTACCACTGTGATAGAATTTCCACTTAGCCTTTCATCATTCCAAGATAAAAAATACACAATATCACTTGCAGCTGCCTCATAAAAAGCTGAGAGGCACTTTCACTTTGGTGTGGTTGCAGAACTCTCTTTGCAGAAAGTCACATTTCTTCTTTCCGGATCCTGCCACTTTAATGCTGCTTTCGTCTTCAAGGGATGGTTTTGTTTTCTCCCAGCTCCCAAGGGAGTCTCTTCTCCAATCAAAGTGTTTGACTTTGCACGCAAGCTTGTTTTTAGAAGCTACCCAGTCTGGTAGCTTCACAAACTGGGCATGATGCTCCAGTTGTATCCATGTACGAATGTATAGGTATGCATGTATGTATGCATTGGTGTCTCATGTATGTATAAATGTATGTATTTGTGTATGTATTCATGCATGTATATTAGTATATGTCCATATATTTATCCATATCTGTAAATATGTAAATAGACATGTATGTACTCATGAATGCATCTATATCTGCACATGTGCCTATGTACCTGTGAATGTTTGCTTGGATGCATATGCAATCATAATTTATATTACGCAAACTTGTGGTAAGCACAAGTATACTGCACAAGCGAATATTGGTTATTTTTCCAAACAACTCCCCAAAAAAAATTGGTAAAAGAGATTGTTATTTACAACTTCAATAACTCAAAATCTCGCAAATGCGAGACCTGTTGCATTGCAAATGCTTCTTATGATATCCATATCAGAATGGGGTTATTAATGATGGCAGTGGAATATCATTTTCCTTAATTGTGAATTGTATTACTGTTGCTTTAACACTAGATGGAGCTCAGAGCTTTTCATATGCTGGGCTATCGGCGATGTAATTTCTAGCCCAAATTCACGAAAACTGCATCTACTCTTTTTAATTGGCAAACGTTATGATTGGTCTTGTTCTGTTCTGAGTTCCCATTTGGAAAATAATTGCACTCTGCGGGACTCGCATTCTGAAATTAAAGCGATTACATATTACACCGTACTTGCATTAATTCGCTACTTAACGGGTAACGCATTTTTGAATTTCCTTTTAGAAGCGCAATGCACGATCAATAACAATGTTTTTTGTCGCTTGCTCCAACGAGACAGCTGCAAGCAAAGAGGGAGGACAACCGGTGTAGTCTCAGGGTCAACTAGTTTGACATTAGATATAGAACAGAATTAACATCATTGGTAAGCCCGGAAGAGACAACAAACCCATATATATGCATACAGCCATAGGTGGAGAATCTTAAAAGCAATCTAGCCCATAGTCTGCCGAAGGATTCAACAGTATTGGTAAATTTTCCTTTTTAAAAAAAAACATCAGCAGCAGTTGGTCTCCGAAAGTGTTCATCATGGTGCCCATCCTGAGAAAGAGCTCTGGCGAAATATGAAATGCATGTGTTGTAGGGTGCGTGTGGGTTTAAGTTTTACAACTCTGTAACATGTGAACTAAGGAGACTTTGGTGCGTTAAGAAGAAAATTAAATAAAAATGTAAAGAACTCTATTTGATCTTCGCCTGAGCTTGTGCGAGGATCCGCTTGGAGCTCCAAACAATCTTCTGCTATCCTACTCCACGAGGATTCAGTTGTTTGATGGGCCATTCCCTGCGACCATAAAACATAGGCCTAAAGAATCTTTACAAAAAAAATAAAAACAGAGATTGGCCTCTGGGTGGAGATTTGTACAGCTTTACCTTCTTTGGTGCCTGCTCTCAGTGCTTAATTTGTAAAAGAGAAAGTGCAGGGGCACAAAGTTTTGGTCAGAAGCCTGCTGGCGAATGTTGGGGTTGTTAAACACGAATGCGGTCTATTCTTGATTCCACCTCATTCCTCTTTCCTCCACCGCCATTCTCCCTACGGCAGGTTCTTTTTCATCTCTGTTGTCTCTATCTTTTCACTGTTTTCTCTTCCTCCTTTTTTACTCCTCAGCCAGGGTTGCCACCTTACCAAGAGAAAAATACTGGTCCTTTGTTGTTGTAAGAGTCTGCAAAGGACTGGACGTGATACTAAATAGGACTTTAACAAAATCAAATGTATTCATTTGTAACATGATTTTTCTGCCTTTTTTAGTTTAATTATTAGTCAGGGATCATTAACGCAGCTCTAGAACACGTTTGAATGGGGTTTTATTTATGTTGACTGTTGGAAGTATGTACAGATAAGAGCTAAAAATACCAACTTTAAGTGATTTTGCTCATTTTTGTACTAGCAGGACATTAAAATACCAGTGGTGCCGGTAGAAAACAGGCCAGGAGGCAACCCTACCCCCTGCTGCCTTTCTCTCTTGTTAGGGTCAAAGTCTTATAATAAAAAATAAGTGCTGGTCCCCAAACATGAGTGCTAGTGGGCCTCACCTGGAAACACCAGCTCAAACTAAGCACTGCACGTGCACCAACAGCTCTCCAAGGGAAGGATGTTATTGAAAGCGATGAAGGAGCACAGCACACTGTTGTTCTTGAACCACCAGTTGTACCAACCTGAAGATGTAATGAAACACGGAGCTTTGGCTGTTTCTACCACTGCCTAACATCGGGTGAGTTGTTGCAAAACCCACAGCCCAGGCAAATTACAGTGCAAAAGTCTGATTTAATAGGATCAGTCTGTAAGCTGTTTTCTAAAAGATTACATGACCATGATAACGCCCAACTTACTAACTCATAGAACACTGCTAGCACCACCCACCCTTAAGTCTCCCTGTGACCCAAACACCCCCAACCAAACAACTCACATCAATAAACAACCAGCGTAAGTCTTGAACCAACTCCTGGTCTTTATCAGGCTGCTTTCTCTTGCCCCATCCTAGCTCCTTTGCCTTGCCACCCTTTCTTCATAAAAGGTACACAAATACCTGAACAATGCAGCCCCGCCAGTCTGGATACACCAGTTCTCTACAGGTTGAGCATGCTGATTTGGATGGCACAGGTTGTAGGCTTCCATTTTGTTTGCCGCTGTAGGGTGGCATTGAGCAGGAGAGGGAACTGGTGATTCAGTATTTTGTGAGGACCTATGCATCAAAATCAACTGGTACAAACTGAAAGCCAACAAGGCCACTAAGCAGGAGAACCCTTTCAGCTGATCACCGGTCCTTGAAACCCCCATCCCTCCCATCACCACAAATAACTCTAATCCTCAAAAAAAATGCCACCACATATAGGGAGGATGGGCGGGCGAAACAACTAAGGCTGAGAATACCCGACAAGAACAAAGGATATGGCAGGATTGGCAATCATCAGTCTGACCTGGGCCTAAAAGCCTATCTGAGCCCCGCTCCAGCTCCCTCCACTAACCTATCATTAACCGGACCCACATGGCCATTGCCACTCGCCTAAAACCCCAGTAATAGAAGTTTATTCTGCCGCCCCGGCCCATGAGCCCATCAGGCGAAATAGAGTCAAAACCACAGCCAAGGAAAAGTCTTCAAATCAACTCCCCATCCTTTTCAAACTTCATCCTCTTGCCCCCAATCCCTAGCTCCTTCACCCTGCCCACCTGTTCTTAATCTAAGGCATTCAAATAGCTATTTGAATAGAATTCAACCGGTCTCTCTATCTTTCGGCGTCAGTTGGTGTAGGTTCCGTTTTCTGCAGGCTGCTGCTGACACTTGCCCCTCCATTGTTGCCACTGGCCCCTGCAGCAACCTGACTGGAACTGGCTGAGGAGGTGGTTACCTCCACTCTTCCTCATGGAGCAACCAAGCTGCCACCCCAAAAATCCAACTTGGCTTTCCTGATTAAGTCAATGTATTTAATTCCTACCCCTTTCGGAGTACCTTTCACAATAGACACTTGCATATATTTATACGGCAGACATCCAAGTCACAATAAGAACTGATAAGCGGAGGTGGCGCATCAATTTCCATTCCTCCTCTTTAGAACCTTCTGTCACCAGAATCTCTTTATCCAGTCTTTAGACCTCCACGCCCTTTTCTGTCTCCTTACCTTGTCTTTGTTTGTGCCCATCTTCTTCAAACTACTCTTTTCCTACTTTCTTGTCCACAGACATACCATAAGAACCAGCAATGACCAGTTTCCCTCCAATTGACCCCTCCCACACCTACTGATTTAAAAGGTGCCACACCCTCCACAACTACCTTCCCCTTTACGTCCTAGATCCACCATCAAGCCAACGTGCCATGCCACAGCCCGTTTCCTTCCCCAGCTGGCTGCACCTTCTCTGCCAAGCTGTTGTCTTCTCGTTATCCAGAACCTACGTGTGCACTTCCTGCACAACTCACCTCTGAAAGGCACCCATTTCTCCCGCTATCATACCCCTAGCACCTACCTCCTCCATCAACCACCATCACCTCCTTTCTTGCAACTTCACCCTCAGATTAATTCACACTCGCCATCCTCCTACACCTCCTTCTCTTCTTCATATTCTAACTCCCCATTTCCACATCCTCCGCAACCTGAGCCACACATGCCCAGTTTATCACCATCACCTGCACCTCCATCCTGCGCAACTCATATTTCAAATTTCTAATGTGGAAAAAAGCATAACATGTCCAATTAATCCGGTGACACTTGAAGGGCCATTCAGGACCGCTCCTTCATTCAGGATGGTGGCCCTGAGTAGCCCCAGACTCTAAGGGTGGTTGGATCCCATCCCTGGCCCGTCTGACAGGATCACCTGCCTTCTCCCCTCCAGGCCACTCGTGCCAGGAGGTTTTCCACTCCAGTGGGCCCCACAAGCCATTCCAAACTTATTCTGCATTACCTAACATCACCTTATTTGTAACCCACAGCAATTGAGACTAGCTTGACAATCTACCCTTCTCCTCCTCCCCCCATGCAAATAACCTGCCCTTCCAGAAACTTGCCATAATCATATATGCCCTTATGGCGGCCCAAAGCCATATTACACCAACCCTAATGCCCCAGCCAAGTTGTGCCCATTTGCCCCATCCTCCCCATTAACCTAATTCTCATCTCAACCTACTCTTACTCCCTCAAAAACATGGCGCGCTCTGGTGAATTACCTTCTCATCTACAGTCATAACCACTGCTGTCGCCTCTTACATAAAGGAGCTAGATTCTGTATTTTCCTTGCCACAGTTCTACGCTGCCCCTACTGCCTCTAACACCCCCCGCACTACAGATGGATGAAACCATCCTCAGCCCAGAGCTCTAGCTGCAGCAGCTGTAACACCCACCAGTGAAGCCTCCCTAAGAGAGGGCGCCTCCTTCATGACTGTCCTCAAGACCATGGCCGCCGCAGCCAACCTGCACGGCCTGTGCACGGGAACTGCTCTCGTTGCCATCCTGGAGCTCACCGGAAAGCTACAAAGTACAAATGTGCCTATGCTAACACTACCTCTTCCCCACTTTTTTCCAGCGTAACACTCCTCTGAACTGATCTAGCCCATGCCCTGCCTTACCACAAGGCGGCAAGCACGCTAATATTGCAACCACCTTCCTACTAGCCGCCTCTCTCTTAGGCCTCTGTCTCCATACCCACTCCTGGTCAAGGATGCCAGGTTATTTTAGATCTTCCATGGTCCCCTAGCAAAGACAGTGCAGGGCTGCACATACTCCATGCCTGTCCCCTTATAAACTTAAACATTCAACCTCAAGCTAACATTGCAAGGGCTCTAAAAGCCGAGCCAGACCCTTGGCTCGGCTCTCCTTGTTAATTTGTTGTCTCGCCCACCTCAAGTATCCTTTCTGCGGAGTATATCTGATGCGTGTGGGTTCAGCTCTAGTGTGTCTGTGTCTGTGTCTCAACTGTGGGTGAGCATTACCTGTGTATGCTTATCTCTTCCCTTAGAATATTCTTCCACTTGTAGAATAGTGCAGTGGATTGTTGAACTTTGTTCACATTCACCTATAAAGTGAAATTTCTAAGCAACAATGTGTAACAGCCAGGTTAAAGAAACTGACAAAGGCTGGAGAGCAGGAAAGAGTCCTGTCAAGTAAGCATAGGAAAAGTAAATCCAAACATGGGGTGCCAATGAGGCGACAGCTAACAGATAGATGTATGCGTATTGCAAAGCGGAAGGCTGAAAATGTCTGACTTTACTTGGCCCACATTGTATCAGCACGCAGAACACTAGTTTATGCTGTAGCTGGGGCTCGCGCTCCTTTTATAATACAAAAGACTTGGATTCTTTTCTATATTCGGAAAAGGTGAGTGCTTAAAACGTGTGGTAGCTTGCTTACAGTGAGTGGCTTCCAGGGCTTAGCCCCAGGTCCTACATTCATACAACTGTTAATTTGATATCATTAATTAACACCAGTGTGGGGCACAACCTGAAAATAATATTGGAGGGATATGGCAGCTTGACGCTATGCACTCCAGTCACGTGGTGTCTTGCGCGTTCCTGTGCCATGCTGCCTCCACCGTCCGCTTGATTATTAATTACGCTTCATCTTACTTATATCATAAAGCATGCCAGCCTCCCAGGCCTACATGTCCATAGCTGCCAAGTTTTCAGATTTCATATGTGTACTTATGAGTGACATTCCATGACTTTTCTGTTGCACTGTGAATGAAACTTAATAGCGATTAAACAAACAGACAAAACGCTGTAATAAGATACATATCAGAGAGTATCCGGATTGATACAGCATGTTTGGAGGTGTATGACAACAATGTTTCCTCAAACCCTTATTATCTGCTGTAGACTTTTATAGCGCCTGCTAGATAAACAACTTTTTCCGCTGGGTGGAAAACAAAGGACTGCTGCTGAGCTCAAAGGAGCCCTCAAAATTGTGTGGCAGTGTTTCAGTGCAGGAATGCGGAAAGAATGAATAATTTGCGTTATTGTGACCCGTGATGCGGGGCACTTGGCAGGGCTGAGTGCCTTAAAAGACCATTTTATGGGAGTTGTGAGACTCTTCCCATAAAGGACGTTTTTGGAAAAAATGGAAAAACGTGCATTTAAAGCAGCTTTGGCCAGTCAATGTTGGTAAGAACTTTAGAAAGAGGAAAGGACACTTATCAATGATGTCAGTTTACTAATAAAGTTAATGATATCTGAATGAGACTGACCCCCTTGGCACGATTGGGTTAAAACCTTGCCCCATCCGTATCCTATCAACAGCCTCCTATTTAATGTTAAGGTGTTAGGGGAAAAGGAAGCTGTGGAAACTATTGTACATAAAGAGAACTCGAGTCCTTTTCGCTTACTGTTTTTGCTCAAGTCAAGCGTTCATGGCCTGTGACTACGGGAGGCAAGGGCAATCAATGTCAGTGTATCAAACGATAAGCCAAGGTACCATGGGTTACCCCTTTCCTCTCCTAAATAACGTTCATGAAAACTCCCCCAACGAATGGTTCGAAAAGGTTGAGGACAACAATGCATCTTAAAGCACTTTGACAGGAGATTGTGCTCCTTTTGCAATGTTTACTTTTGCTTTTAATGTTTATTGTGTGGCTTTCACTAGTTACCTGCTTTGCATCCTACAGCACAACCTCCAAAGGAACCAGGCTTTTCCATGTACCAGTAAACGTGAATTAGATCTCACATATTATAATTTGGTTAGCAGCTGAGGGCCTTACACAACCTGCGGTGGGGGAGTTTTTTCCATCCTCATACACAGAAATTCCCCTGAAAATACAGCTGCAGTTTGTGCTCTCGCCCCAATAATTTTACAATCAGCCCTGAGCATACAGCTACAGCAGGCAGTGTACTGAAGACTCGAACATGTTATAGCATATGTGAACACGAATTTTCAATGCTATTAAGGACCCGAAGATTATGGAAACTCTTCTTCACTGCTTATTCTCAGCAGCCACGTAACATAAAGCAAAGCATAAAGCATAAAGCAGGTAAAAGGCGACCCCCTCAGGATCCCTCAAAGAACTGATATGGCACAGCATCCAGGATAAGAAGCTCCAATGGGAACCCTACGTGAGGAATTCAATCAAACTTTTGGAAGCCCAGAGCATCTTTAATCAAAACCTGCCTCCAAAGTTAACCTCCAAAATGCTAGCCAAAATCTCAAAAATAAAATCGGGAGACGAAGACAGGCAAGAGCTAGCACGAAAGGCCCATGCAGAACTTTGTGTGGCTTTTTACCAAGACCAGGGAAAAGACTTATGCCTATGCAGCCCTATGAAACTGGCCTTCAAAAAAGAACTCATGAGGCTGAGATGCAGGCTGATTCCTCTAAAAGCATACAAATCTGCGAGCATATAGGGCTCTCCTGAACATAACTGTCAATTGAGTAATTTTAGGCAGGAATCATTGATGCATTTGGTCTGCATTCGCCTGTTTAAAAAGTTTAAGGTGCTACTGGTTATAGCCAATATTTCAACACTTGGGCATAACAAAATGTAATAATGCCATTACTGCATGTCTGAGTGGAGCTGATGCACAGCTTTCAGCTAGGTATGTGAAATTCCTTAGGGAGGTGCTTAAGTTACTGAACTCGTGCCCCACAGGCAATTAAAAGTGATAGTCTGCCTGCTTTACACTAATCCTAAACATTGCTGTCCAATGCGATCCCACTATGTATTCATACTCGCAGCATGCAACCTTCCGGCCGCAGCCCGGCCAAGACCAGCGAGGAATAGACACTGCTGGCCCGGGCCTATCACAAAAGAACCTTGCGAGAGGAGCGCGCGCGGCGACGCCTAAGATGGCCGCCCAATAACGGAGCTCCGCACCGCGGCGGGAGTGCCGTAATTGGTATGCGGTTCCCGCGAGCCTGTAAACATGGGAAACAGGCAGAAAACAACGTCGGAATGTATCCTGCACTGAGGGAAGGTTTTTTTAATTCTTTTTTTTAATTTTTTCATGCATTTTTGGGATTTTGAACTTTCCCTCAGTAATGTGGCAGCCATTTTGTTTTATGGAAGCTGGATTCTTCTCAGCACTGGGCTGATTGTGACTGTTTTTTGATACTTGTCTCCTCATAATATTTAATATTTTATTTGTCTTGCATTGGCTTTGCCCTGCTTTAACCTACCTTGAGCCCTTTAGTCTGCGGAGATTTGCGCAACTAGCAGACTGACTGTCTTTCTGGCTCTGGGAGACTATTGGAGGGAAATATTGGCTTATTGTTGCCTGCGTTCTTTTCCTGACTGCACATTTCAAGTTTTCTTATGGGCAGAAGCAAAAACTTATTATATTCAAATAAGAGTGGTGCTTCCAAGATATCCAAAGTTGATTCTCTGTGTACTGAGCCCTCCATGAACTGTTCGTTCTCTATAGCAGATATGGCGCAGTCGTCTGCCTCTCGCTCAGCACTGCCGCTTTTGCCGAACTCTAAGACGCAGGTAACTCCCACATCTAACAAGTGTCTCAAGCAAGACCCACCCTCCCCTCCTAAACTTCCTGCTCCTGTATCTTTAGATACTATTCTGGAAGAGATACGGGCTTTGCGCCCATTTATTGAGGAGACTAACACTCGCCTACAAGTGTTGGATAACATGTGGTCCTCTATGGATTCCCGACTCTCCTTAGTGGAACAACGTGTTGGTGATATCCAGGATGCTGCTGTGAAGATAGCAACTTTGGAGAAAGATATTTCACTACTTAAAAAATCTGCTGAAGATCTCGAAAACAGGAACAGACGTAACAATCTACGTTTATATGATCTTCCGGAGGGCCTTGAAGGGAATGATCCTGTCGCTTTTTCACATCCTTCTTTCCAAAACTTCTGGACCTTCCTTCTTCGACCAATTTGAACATCCAGCGAGCTCACAGACTAGGTCCTCGTCTGTCCTCTACGTCTGCCCCATCAAAACCTCGGGGGTGATTCTTCTTTTCTTACAATTTACAGACCTTCTTCAAGTGTTAAAGTGCAGCCAAAGCTAAGAAACGTCTTGCTTGGTCTGGTGTTAACTTGTTTATCTCCCAAGATGTCTCTACAGCAACAGCCAAACGGCGAAAAGAATTCCTTGATTTAAGACCTGCTCTACGCACCCTTGGAGCTTGATATGGTCTTTTTCATCCATGCCTCTTCAAAGTGACATTTCAAAATAACACATCCACATTCGAAGATCCTGCGGACTTAAGGAAATGTATTCATTCACATTCTACAACATCGATGGAAATTCCTGGCCCATCTTCTTTCACTTGACTTTTACAGTTTTATATAACTATTGTTCTCAACTATACTAATGACTGCTTCCTTTACAGGTTGCTTCTTGATGTTTGTTTCTCATTTGTAGTATGTTAACTTTTTTCTTCATCTCTCTTCCTTCCTTACAGGTTATTTTAATATTCGGTTTGTCTGTTCCGTAACTGTTATGTTGGCGTACTGCTGTGGTGCCTTCTCCCTTGTCGGCTGTGTCATCTTCATTTGTTGTCGCCACTCCTTCTTGTTGTCTTCTTCCTCCCCATTACCGGTATGTATCACAGTTGTCAGTTTGACATGTACTGTCCCCTCTGGCTCTATCTTTTGTTCCTCCTTTTTCTATCCTCCTCTATCCTTCCTCTCTCCTCTCCTCTAGCATGTGTACTATTATATTCTTCTTGGTTCACCTGTTTCACTTACCTTTTTTTTCCCCTCTTGCTCTGCCTATTTTTCCTACACATTTTCATTGTTGTTGGCTATTTTGTTCCATATTTACTGTTACATTCAGAGTTGTTACTTGGAATGTAAAAGGATTTATTAACCCTATAAAAAGGCAGATAATTATTTCACATTTAGCCTCCTATAATCCTGATTTAGCTTTATTAAAAGAAACTCATTTGTCAGAAGCTGAGGCTCTTAAACTTAAACGCAATTGTGTTGGTTCCATTCTTATTTCTCCCACTACTACAAAGAAAAATTGTGTCATTATTTTATGCCATAAAAAGTTTAAATGTTCTGTTGTCTCACGGGAAATAGATGCTGACGGTAGATGGATTTTAGTTAAATTGCTTATTAATAACAATATTGCTTTAACTGTTTTCAATATTTATGGTCCTACTCAACCAGATTATGCTTTCTGGCCCAATATTACAAATAAATGCTTGCAGCACAAAGATGAATTTTTTTATCCTTGGGGGTGATTGTAATCAGATCATGGACCCCTTTATTGATCGTAGATCCCAGGTGCGTTTCATCCCTCACAAAGCCCACAAACAATTTCATAGTACAATCTCACAAGCACATCTCATAGATGCTTGGAGACTATGTAACCCAGACCAAACAGAATTTTCTTTTTTCTCCCCTCCACATGGCTCCCTAACCCGATTAGATTATTTATTCCTGTCCAAACCTTTAGCTCAAAATCTCATTTCATCTTCGATTGAACCTATTTTGATTTCTGATCATGCTCCGGTGATTGCCGATTTTGATTTGCTTTGTCCACAGCCCAAATCTTCTAGATGGAGATTTAACAATTTTCTTCTGCAGGATCCAATTTTTTCCTCCTCCTTTGCTTTTGCGGAAGAATTCTTTTCTTTTAATGAAGGCCCATCTATCTCTCCTGCCTTGGTGTGGGATACTTTTAAAGCTGCTGCCCGAGGCTTCATTATTGATTTTTTTATCTAAGAAAAAGAAACACACTCTCACTCAACATAAAGCCCTACTAGCCAATATTATACGCTTAGAACATCAATTTTATACCTCCTCATCAGATCTCATTTTGCAGAAGCTTGTTCGTGCTAAGCTGGAATTTAATAAAATTTCTACTGATAACGCTTCTTCTATTCTGCTTCGTAGTAGTGCCCGGTACTATGGAGGCCGTAACAGGGTTGGATCACTCTTGGCTAACTATCTTAAGTCCAGAAAGGAGAGGATACTGATCGATTCTATTCAGTCAGAAGATGGGAGACTTTTTTTTAAAGATCCTGATATTCTGGGTGAATATACATCTTTTTTGATGAAAATGTATATACTCCGGAATCCACAGCATCACATCCTCTCATTGATTCTTATCTTAGCAGTATCTCTCCCCCTTCCCCAGATCTTGATTTCAAGTCCCTAGATTCAGACATATCGCTTTAAGAGATCACTAGCTCTCTAGGCTCACTGAAGAAAAATAAATCCCCAGGTTCAGATTGTTTTTCCGTAGAATTTTACTTACATTTTCGAATCTCTTACTTCCAAAACTCTTCAATCTTTTTCAGTATTTTGGCACTACTGGAAAAGCAAGTGGTACGTTTCTAGAAGCCTCCATTTGTCTCATTCATAAAGAAGGTAAGGATCCTAAATTCTGCAAAAATTATCGTCCTATATCCTTGATAAATGTGGATTATAAAATTTTCGCTAAATTGTTAGCACTACGCCTTGATTCACTCTTACCCCATTTAATTGGCGGCCCAGAGCAGTGTGGTTTTGTCAAGGGTAGATTAACTTCTGATAATTCTCAGTTGTTCTTTAATGTTCTAAACAAGGCGTCTACTCTATCCTATTCCTTAGCTGCGATATCTATCGATGCGGAGAAGGCCTTCGATAGAGTTGACTGGTCTTTCTTATTTAAGACACTCTGTTGGCATGGTTTTGGACCTAAGTTCATTTCCCTGGTTTCATTACTCTATACTGCTCCTACTGCTTCTACTATAGTTAATGGTCTTGTTTCAAATCGTTTTTCGCTTCACTGTGGTGTCCGACAAGGTTGCCCCTTATCTCCTCTTCTTTTTATTTTATCTCTTGAACCTTTTCTATCTCACATTTGTCAGACTACTTCCATTTCTGGGTTTCAATATGGGGATCATCACTTGAAGCTATCTGCATATGCGGATGATATCTTACTTTTCATATCCAATCCAGAATCTTCTATCCTCCCGTTATTACAAGAAATTTCAGATTTTTCGGCGGTATCGGGTTATAAAATTAATTCTGATAAAACAGAAATCCTTCCCATAACCAAATTTTGCTCTAAGCATCATTTTGACCTAACTGGATTCCGTTGGAATAGCTCTAGAATCAAATACCTAGGTTTATGGTTTACCAACTCCATTTCGTAATCGGTCACAATAAATATGAAAGAAATCCTGGATCGGGTTTCCAAACTACTTTCCTCCTGGAATCCTCTTTTCCTCTCCTGGTGGGGACGCCTGGATTCTATTAAGATGATGGTCACCCCTATCTTGTTATATGTTCTTTCCATGATCCCAGTTCATATTCCCTCTTTTTATTTAAAAAAAAATTGGATTCCCTTTTATCTAAATTTCATTGGAATAGTAAAAAATCCAAACTTTCTTTATCTCATCTCAGAAAATTAAAAGCCACTTTAGGTGTGAATTTCCCAAATTTTAGATTGTATCATAAAGTCTTTTGTCTTAAGCAGGCCTCTCATTGGCTTCATACGGGCATCTCTTCTCTCACCCCTTTATGGGTTAATATTGAACGCTGCTTACTTTCCCCTTTCTCTTTCCCAGAGATCCAAGCCTTTACGGCCAAAACTAATCTCACGTTCTTTCCACTTTTTAAACACACTTGCTCATTGTTAAGACCTCACTATCAACCAAAGATAATCTCTAGAAACACATTTTTATGCTCTCCTTTTTGGCATAATCGCCTTCTCATTATTAACAACAGACCCTTGTTTTGGAGCTCTTGGAGATCTAAGGGTATTATTTGGGTTCAGGACATGTTTGATGGCCTTTCTCCTTGTTCTTTTCCTCAGTTCCAAGCCACTTTTCAGTCTCCTCGTTCGTTTTTGCACAAATTCCTGCTACTGATGGAAACAATTCTGGAAGTTTTTTATTCTCTTCCCTCTGAAGACTCCTTGTCTATACAAGATCCGCTTATCAGAATCCTATCATTGTCTCCAAAGGCTTCTCTCATTTATAAATTTTTCAACCCCGCTGATCCGGAACGAACTAAGACTAAGGTAGAGCTTGCATGGGAGTCGGATCTGGGTTGTGAATGGAGCACTGATTTCTGGAGCAAGATCTGGATCAGATCGTTAAAAATTTCTAGATCTGCATCTACTACTCAGTCTCTGTTTTTTCTATATCACAGATTATTTTTTACTCCAATCTCCATTGCCAACTTTACTCACTCTGACAACAAGACTTGCTGGTCTTGCGATCATCCATTGGCTGATTTATCTCATCTTCTTTTTCATGTCCCCCGTGGCTTCTTTTTGGTCACAAATATGGTCTAGGCTTTCGACTATTTTTGATCTACACACTCCTTTATCAAATATTCTTCTCTTTACGGGAAGTTTATCAGAATCACTTGGGTTATTGTCTCATAAACGAGGGTTGGTTGACCTTATGTTAGACTTAGCCTTTCAACAGATTACACTTAATTGGAAATGTTCAAACAAGCTCTCAGTCAAATCTTGGTGGAACACTGTTTGTCACTATCATAGGTTGGATACTACTTTTGCTTTCTGTTGTAATCCACAGATAAATAGAGATATGTTTTGGTTACCACTATCTGTTTATCTAAATAAGATTTCTTTTACTCAGATATCCCGTAATCGTTCTGAAAACTTCCTACCTCCATGATTTCTTCTTTTTTATTTTCTTTGCCTTTTTTCTCTTTTAATTATTCAGCATTATAAAATATACATAAATATATTAATGTATCCCTTTCTGTTTTGATGTACATTTATTGCCACTGATCCTCAGCTGCAGAGTATATTTTTTACCCCTCCCCTTTCTTTCCCTTCCTCCTTTTTTCCTTATAATCCTAAAATTGTAAACAGCTTTCTACTATGTTTTTCTGGCATATTTTATATCACGTATGTTGGTTTTTCTTAAAAATTGTTATGGTATTGCCCTATGTTGTATATTGAACCTTATCTCAATAAAGCTTATTAAACTTTAAAAAAAAGAACTTTGCGAACCGAATGGGAATCATCCTGGCTCGTGAAGCCAAATTAAATTGTTTCAAACAAGCTACCAACTGGCTTATCAATTGGCTGCTTCAGGACAGCTATGAGTAGTGTAAGCCAAAACCAATAGGCCAGACGACATTGCAATATGCACTTTATTAACTAGATTTGCATCACAAGTTGAATGAACCTTCATAGTTCTTGTCAGTTATCTGGCTGTCTTCAGCAGATGTTTTTTAATCCAATGTGATTGTATTCTGCACTTTACTCATTGGCCTGTGACTCCCTACAATTTGTGGGATCCCCCCTCGCCCCTGTCACCTAACGAGCCTATTAGAAGCATGTCACTAATTGGTTTACGTACAAGCTCCTTCAGCCTGAGAACCTGTACTGTGCTCTTTAACTAGCCCTTTGCCTTTCCGCTACACCTTCGCCAGGTCTAGCGGGGACCAGGTACGGTAGGCCTTTCTTACCATCAAAAAAGCACTTTAGGAATCTGAGGGGAATCCTCTTAGCTCTCTTGAAGCCCAATGAAATTACCTGTATATGTCACCATTTCATTGGGCATCGCGCTTGTGATGCTAGCCCGGTTTAAGAGGTGTATATGTCACCAATAAGCTTACGATTCTGTTGGAAGGTCAGGATTACAACAAACTTGACTTGTCTGGCCATCCGACAGTGCAACATACACCTCTCAAACCGGGCTAGCACCACAAGCGCAAAAAAATCGCTTAATGCACTTTTCCCCTTTGGTGAGAACCATTGTTCACCCAATGTCTGACCAGATTGCTCCTTGCACCTCATTTACCGGCCTGCAGACTATTGCTACATCTAAGTTAGGTTTAGTGAGGACACCCTCCAGCCCTACATTCCCGGCTGGTGGGAATAGCCCGTGGTAGGTCATAGGCCGTGCAGTATTCAACACTCTGGGGCCGATTCCGATCTCGGTCGGAGGCGCACCCAATACCATTCGGTCGGGAAAAAAGCCATGCGAAAGCCTGTTTCCCGACCAATCCGTACAGCACACCGAACGAGCAAGTACGATGCGCACAACAGCAAAAAATCCGGCCGAGCCGTACTCACCCAAACCAGGTCCTGTTCTCCGACCGAGGCGAATCCGGAAACGCCGAATCGAGTCGCACGGAAGGAAAAATGCAGCCACGTCCGGCCGGACAAGTACGATGCGCTTTCCGTACGCGCCGAACCCGTCGCTACGCACGGCACGTCAAAGCATCCGGGAGAGGCGCACATAAGCTCCGATTCGCGCCACAACACGATCCACGGCTACGAGACGAACACGGCAGCGGCGAGGACGACGCAGCGGCGACGAGGCGAGCGACGAGGACGACGCGAAGCAACGAGAAGGACGAACGACCACGAACCAACCATGAATCCCTTCGTCCCGATCATACCAATATTCTACATTTACTACCGGAACAGGCACGGACGCGTACGGCGCAGAAGGTAAGCCAGACACCAACCACAAAACACATACAACACGTACACGACACATCACACACACACACGGGGATGCTGAATATACTTACACCAGCAACAGCAGCACCATAGGGGCGGGATGCCCATCACCAATGCCACATATGCACACAGGGGCCTGAATGCGCACCACCACCCCTACCCAGGGGTGGCATGATGCCTACCACCACTACCACCCTCACCCAGAGGTGGCATGATGCCTACCACCACAACCACCCTCACCCAGGGGGGGGCAGGATGCCTACCACTACTACCACCATCACCCAGGGGGGCAGGATGCCTACCACTACTACCACCCTTAGCCAGGGGGGCAGGATGCCTACCACTACTACCACCCTTAGCCAGGGGGGCAGGATGCCTACCACTACTACCACCCTTACCCAGGGGGCAGGATGCCTACCACTACTACCACCCTTAGCCAGGGGGGCAGGATGCCTACCACTACTACCACCCTCACCCAGGGGGGCTGGATGCCTACCACCACCCTTAGCCAGGGGGGCAGGATGCCTACCACTACTACCACCCTCACCCAGGGGGGCTGGATGCCTACCACCACCCTTAGCCAGGGGGGCAGGATACCTACCACTACTACCACCCTCACCCAGGGGGCAGGATGCCTACCACCACCCTTAGCCAGGGGGCAGGATGCCTACCACTACTACCACCCTTACACAGGGGGCAGGATGCCTACCACTACTACCACCCTCACCCAGGGGGGCAGGATGCCTACCACTACTACCACCCTTAGCCAGGGGGCAGGATGCCCACCACTACTACCACCCTCACCCAGGGGGGCAGGATGCCTACCACTACTACCACCATCACCCAGGGGGCAGGATGCCTACCACTACTACCACCCTTAGCCAGGGGGGCAGGATGCCTACCACTACCACCTTTAGCCAGGGGGCAGGATGCCTACCACTACTACCACCCTTAGCCAGGGGGCAGGATGCCTACCACTACTACCACCCTTAGCCAGGGGGCAGGATGCCTACCACTACTACCACCCTCACCCAGAGGGGGCAGGATGCCTACCACCACCCTTAGCCAGGGGGCAGGATGCCTACCACTACTACCACCCTCACCCAGGGGGCAGGATGCCTACCACTACTACCACCCTTAGCCAGGGGGGCAGGATGCCCACCACTACTACCACCCTCACCCAGGGGGCAGGATGCCTACCACTACTACCACCATCACCCAGGGGGGCAGGATGCCTACCACTACTACCACCCTTACCCAGGGGGGCAGGATGCCTACCACTACTACCACCCTTAGCCAGGGGGGCAGGATGCCTACCACTACTACCACCCTTAGCCAGGGGGCAGGATGCCCACCACTACTACCACCCTCACCCAGGGGGGCAGGATGCCCACCACTACTACCACCCTCACCCAGGGGGGCAGGTTGCCTACCACTACTACCACCATCACCCAGGGGGGCAGGATGCCTACCACTACTACCACCCTTAGCCAGGGGGGCAGGATGCCTACCACTACTACCACCCTTAGCCAGGGGGGCAGGATGCCTACCACTACTACCACCCTTAGCCAGGGGGCAGGATGCCTACCACTACTACCACCCTTAGCCAGGGGGCAGGATGCCTACCACTACTACCACCCTCACCCAGGGGGCAGGATGCCTACCACCACCCTTAGCCAGGGGGCAGGATGCCTACCACTACTACCACCCTCACCCAGGGGGGGCAGGATGCCAACCACTACTACCACCCTTAGCCAGGGTGGGCAGGATGCCCACCACTACTACCACCCTCACCCAGGGGGGGCTGGATGCCTACCACCACCCTTAGCCAGGGGGGCAGGATGCCTACCACTATTACCACCCTCACCCAGGGGGGCCAGGATGCCTACCACTACTACCACCCTTAGCCGGGGGGGCAGGATGCCTACCACTACTACCACCCTTACCCAGGGGGGGCAGGATGCCTACCACTACTACCACCCTTAGCCAGGGGGGGCAGGATGCCTACCACTACTACCACCCCCACTCATAGGATGGACAATGCATGACACAACCAGCACACCACAACCTAGGGAATGCAAGAAGGAGACATCCCCCAACACCATGACAAGCGTGTGTAGACTGTGTCAAATGCCTACAACACCGAACATGACTTTGAACATACAATGTGACCCCCTAGCACATGTGCCACACATATATGTGTGTGGCACCCACAATGCAAGCAGGCCATGACCATTGTGGCAATGGGGTCCAAACCCCCATCATCACAGTGACCAAAATGTAAGTGTGGGGTCCATAGCTGAAGCACATTTTGAACATTGTGGCAATGGGGTCCAAACCCCCATCATCACAGTGACCAAAATGTAAGTGTGGGGTCCATAGCTGAAGCACATTTTGAACATTGTGGCAATGGGGACCAAACCCCCATCATCACAGTGACCAAAATGTAAGTGTGGGGTCCATAGCTGAAGCACATTTTGAACATTGTGGCAATGGGGACCAAACCCCCATCATCACAGTGCCCAAAATGTAAGTGTGGGGTCCATAGCTGAAGCACATTTTGAACATTGTGGCAATGGGGTCCAAACCCCCATCATCACAGTGACCAAAATGTAAGTGTGGGGACCATAGCTGAAGCACATTTTGAACATTGTGGCAATGGGGACCAAACCCCCATCATCACAGTGCCCAAAATGTAAGTGTGGGGTCCATAGCTGAAGCACATTTTGAACATTGTGGCAATGGGGTCCAAACCCCCATCATCACAGTGACCAAAATGTAAGTGTGGGGTCCATAGCTGAAGCACATTTTGAACATTGTGGCAATGGGGACCAAACCCCCATCATCACAGTGACCAAAATGTAAGTGTGAGGTCCATAGCTGAAGCACATTTTGAACATTGTGGCAATGGGGTCCAAACCCCCATCATCACAGTGACCAAAAGGCAAGTGTTGACAAAGTAAGAGGTGCAACTGCCAAACTGCATGGATGATTCCTGGTCACAGAACAACAAACACATCAGTGGCAAAGTAGTGTATGTGTCCTATTGCAACATAAATTGGGGGAGCCAAATCCTGCAGTGCAAATAAGACATAACTTTGGCCATGTGCAGACAAACAACACCTATGGGGGCTGACACCGTCAACAATCATCAATGACACAATGACAGAAGTGACCATCCGAATGCAGACCCACATATTTGCACCAATGGGCACACACATGCAGATACCCTGTGGAGACTGCAGATGTGAGGCGAACAGATACCATACCATGGCAGCAATGGGACACACAATCAACAATTAGCAACAAATGAGGGTTCCCGTCCCATCAGCCTGGTCATGGAAGTGCCAACGGAATCATCAGCACAGATCCAACACACTTGTATAGCAATGTTGCACTGACAACACAGATGAGTCCTTCCCCATTGATGCCCAAACCTGCATGTTCACTGGAGATGGCCACACGGTCAGGGAAGTAGACGAATAGAACAATGGCAGGCACAACAGATGTGCAGGGGTGGAAGCCACAGATGTGAAGTTGCCATCTAAGTAGGAAATCTCATTGCCAAATACTGAACACATGACACCCTGAGATGCTGCTATGGATGACATGGATACACCACAGGATAGGACACATAACCCCTGGACCACATGGGTTCCTGCACAGTAACACTTCATTATCATGAGACCAAATATCACCATCACTGCAGCAAGGGCATTCTTAGCATCATCAACATCATGTACATCAGAAGCAAAAGCACTAGAGAACAGAAAGTTGCTTTATTCAGCATATGTGGCATTAAAAGTAGAAGTCCGGTAGAACATAAACAAAGGCCAATGGCCAGTCCATCAACAAAGTCACAATTGGGTGACAGTGGCAGATGCCACCCTACACATGCCTGCACAAAACCAGGGACAATCCACTAGGAGGGGCAACCGGGGGTAGGCCAGGCACCGCAGGGAAAGGATCAGGGCTCACCAGGAGGAAGCAGGGAAGGGGTGGTGGGTGCTGGAGAGCCACTGACAACTGCAGTGGAGGTGTCTGACATGGTGTGTGCCGGCACAACTGGGGGGCATGGCTCAGATGTTGTGGGTGCCGGCACGACTGCAGTGGACCCTGCAGATGGAGTGGACAGGTCCGCCACTGCAGTGCCCAAGTCAGACAGGGTGGTAGTGGACTCCACTGCAGTGCCTACCACCAGGGGAGGAGAATGGGGAACAGGCAAGGTGGGCTGGACAGAGGGGGAGGACACCCTCACCACATCAGTGGCACAGACAAGCGCAGCAGGGGGTGTGGTGCCGGGAGAGCAAGTGGCAGGGGGAGAAGGCCGGAGCCTCTTGGGGATGGTATATCTGTGGGTGGGGGAACCTGGGGCAGGGTGTGGCGGGGGCACCTGTGGAGTGGGGGCCTGAGGGATGGAGGAAGGTGACCTGGTGCTTGAGCTGCAGGGTGGCGGCGGGGTCTTGCTCTTACCACTCCGGGGGGACTTGCGGGTGGGGGCCTCAGTCTGTCTGCGCCTGGGGGAGGGTGTCCGGGGGCGAGGGGCACTCTGCTCCGTGTGGGGGGCTTCCTCTTCCCCCTGGATGCTGGGGCAGCTGGATCGGAGGGGAAGAGGCCGAGGTCACTGAGGAAGAGGCGCTGGGTCTTTGGGGTTGCAGGTGAGGCAAGGGAGGGTGCTTTGGAGGGAGAGGCAACTGAGGACTGCGCAGTGCCCGTGGATGCGTGTGTGTGTACCAGGGCCCCATCCCCTGTGAGTCTGGTTTCAGTCCCCTGACTGTGCGTGCGTGTGCGTTTAGTTTGTGGCGTGTGTGTCTGTGTGCTGGATGTGTGTGTGCTGGTGTGTGCCTGTGCCGGTGTGTGTGTGCTTGGGACGGGCAAGGTGCTGGGGAGTGTGGATGGAGCAGAGGCAGGAGGGGTGAGGGACTGTCTGAGGAGGGACACTGCTGCCATCAGGGAGGAGTCCATGGACCTGTTGCCCCTCTGTAGGTCAGACATGCCCGATGAGATGCCCTCCATGAACGACACCAGCTGAGTCAACAGTGCGGTGTGCGCATGGAGGACACTCAGCATGGCTGTCTGCCCTACATGGAGCTGGCGAAGGAGGTACACAGACTCCTCACTCAGGGCAGCAGGGGACACAGGGGCAGGGGTGCGGTGCCTGGCCCAAAGGAGACACACTCCCGAACATGGGAGCCTCCACGGACCTGGGGAATGGGAGCCGATGGGAGGGCGGTGGTGGTGCTGGTGGTGGCGGGGACAGCAACACTAGCTGGGGTGTGGTGGCTGCTGACACCCGCCTCCACAAGGGAGTCATCCTCCGAGTTGCTCTGGTCCTCAGCTGAGGTGGATGGTGCTGAGGACTCCTCGGTGTGGCTCCCCTCGCCCTCCGTGCCACTGGGTCCCTCCGACCACTCCTCGGCTGCTGACCCAGTCTGGCTCTCTGGCTCCTCCTGGTCCGTGGAGCTGTCCCCTTCCGTGGCCGTGGATGTATCTGCAAACAATGGGGAAACAGACAGACATCAGTCACCTGCACCAAACGCACACACCACTGTGAGCACAGCACATCACAGAGCAAGCCCTGGCATCATTAGTTGTACATTGCTAAAAGTGCCCTAACTGAACAGGAGAAGCCAATTGTCAGTCTGATGCCAAGCATGGCACTCACATCCCACATGGCCTTGCACCCATCTGTCTGGTGTCTGTTGGATTGCAACACCCCAGTGTGGACACATGCACCAAGTACACAGTAGTTGGACAGTGCAGAGGACACGGTGTGGACACATCACAGCTCTTGCCACTGAGTCAGTACAGGTTTCCGGATGAAAGGGATGCCCAGAGTCAAATAGGAAATGCATGTGATGCATACCAGCAACAGACACCATGATGCACCAATGTCCTGATATCCAGCGCCACTATGGTGTGCATGTAGCACATGTCACTCCCCTGCAGGACCACAAATAAGTTGACACATGCCATGGCAGAGGCATGACTGTTAAGTCATACATCACTGTCTCAGTGATGTATGACTTGGCAGCCAGACAACAACACTATGCACTGTGTCACAATAGTAGGTCATGGGGAATGCAAGTCCTGGAGCTGCACAAGTGCACATGTACATCCCCCACACAACACATCATCTCAACCCTCATCTGTCCAGGTCACACCTATTGGACATATGGGAGACCTGTGACACTACCCTCTGAACCTGAGCCCCTCACAATTTGCTGTGAATGGGGAACAGCTGCCTGAACATCACATTTGCATACCCCAGTCTGCACGGGCAGCTGATCAAACACCTATGTGACACACAAGTATCGTCTCCTATGGTCACATCTCCAGGGGCATGCTGAGCCCCTACCAAGAAACACCACAGCAGTCCTGGCAACTAATCCACAGCACACTGACACAGAGGCAGACACCGGAGGGGTCAAATCACTGTGCACAATGTGTCAGCTGATACACGGGAGTGGGAGTACAGAGTGCATTGCATGGCCTGGAGTAGGCATGACTGTCCTGCTCCACATGAATGAGGGATGTGCCCTGGACAGTGGATAGCTGGCTATGTATGTGTGACACACGTAATCTGCACACTCCTGGGGCCCAAACATTGTTCCCACCCGCTGCATGGGCGTGTGCCACATACCCCAGGCACATGTGGTGGCTCAGCTCAGCAAGTGGACCGCATATCAAAGCAACAAGCAGATCACATGTCCAAAACCAGGCGTTGTGTGAACAATGGACCCACCCATGATGCCCACAACAGAGTCAGGGAAACAGATGCTGTCCCCCACCTTTAGTGAAGCAAACTGCAAGGACACAGTCCCAAGTGACACAATTCCCTGACTGTAAGGGCCACACCTGGGTATCAGATGAGCAGTGGGCAGTGCACAATAGAGGGACATGGCTCCTGGACAACATGACTGCTGCACTGTGGCAGTTGAACCAGGCCAGAGGAGGGCACAAAGCATGTAATACAGAGTTCACAGTGCAGTCTTTGACTCACCCCCTCCTTGCTGCTGTCTGGCCTTCAGCTGCCCATCCAGGTCTGGAAAGACCACCGCCAGGATCTGGAGCATGTGGGGGGTCAGGGTCCGTGTTCCGCCCCTCCTGCGAGGAGGCGACAGTTCAGCTGGACCCATGCAATCCTCCGGGTCCAGCCCCGAAGGTCCTGCCACCTCTTCTGGCAGTTGCGGATCCGGCGCTTGTAGACCCCCACGGACCGGACAGCCCGGACGATGTCCTTCCAGAGTTCCTGCTTCCGATGGGCATTAACCTGTCAGGATGACAAAGTGAAAAGGCCATTACCACACATGCAACATATCCGTGCATGACACAGTCGTATATACATGTCTCAATCACAGGGGCACATGATGTACACAGGCAGTGCAAAGCTGACCATGGACAGTTTGCCAGACGTCACTACATGGTATCATTGCATGGGAAGTAAAACCATGTTCAAATGCACTGTCACTGCACCATACCTGTCCAGTGCAAGTCACTACACACTATGGGGGGTGACAACTACTCAGTGAGCCTGCTAGCCAGTGGCGTGCAGACTCTCAGCCTTGCTAGTCAGACAAAATGCACATTCAGAAAGGCAGTGCACAGAACACTCACCTGCTCCCCTGGTGTCCCATACAGCTTGCTGTACTGTGGAAGTAGGCTGTCCAGCAGGGCTTGGTTCTCTTCAAGGCTGAAGGCTGGGGCTCTCTCCACAGTACGTGCCATTGTAGGGTCCAGAGGGGCAGAGACAGCAGCAGTGCAGTGGCAGATGTCGTCTTGGAGCATGTAGTGCAGGCAAGTGGGCTCTCAGGGGAACAGCCAGCAATATATATGTGCTGGAGAGGCAGATACTGTCCCTTGTGTCCAAAGTGATAGGTCCAAGTCGTTTGCATCTTCTGAATCTGGCCAATCCATGGAATAGCAGCACCAAAACACGCCCACAGCATCCTTCAAATCTTCAACTTCATGACATACATGATTTTGCAACATTGTTGTGGGTGACCAACTGATTTTCCAGCAACCGACTCGTTCGAAATTCGAAAACGCGTCCGTTGCCAGGCAAGCCCATTGTCAATGGGTGCGCACCGATCGGTCCATTGCGGTACAACGCGCACAGGGGTACAACGCGTACCCGCACACATTGAAAGCAATGGGCTGGCCGGAGGCACCGATCGGTCCATTGCAGTTCAACGCGCACAGGGGTACAACGCGTACCCGCACACATTGAAAGCAATGGGCCGGCCGGAGGCACCGATCGGTCCATTGCTGTTCAACGCGCACAGGGGTACAACGCGTACCCGCACACATTGAAAGCAATGGGCCGGCCGGAGGCACCGATCGGTCCATTGCTGTTCAACGCACACAGGGGTACAACGCGTACCCGCACACATTGAAAGCAATGGGCCGGCCGGAGGCACCGATCGGTCCATTGCTGTTCAACGCATCACTGTACATGTGACTGGCATATGTCAGCATGCCTGTCTCAGATGGACATATGCCAGCCACAGATAGCTCCCAGGGATTGAGGGGCACACCTACATCACGACAGCCTGTCCAAACCTTATCATAAGGCATGTAAGGCTGCATTTCCTATTGTGTGTATGTTGGTGTACATGTGGTCCTGTGGGTGTCACCTGTGGGCAGCCACCCCCAGGCTGTGCACGTGTTCATGGGGACAGGATCCTGGGTGTTACGTGTACGTGACCACTGTGATGTGCAACTGTTCATATCTGTGCATGTGCCATGGTCACATTTCACAGTGGTGTATGTGTATGTCATGTCACATACCCTGTGAGTCCCATGTGGGACGGTATGTTTGAGCCAGGGTGTCCCAGTGGCACAATAGTGATGGTCCTCCACAGTCTTTGTGCATGTAGTGTTTACAATGTCTCTGATTTCATGTGCACAATGGGAGACAGTCTCCACATCCACGTTGTGTGTGCATGGACTCTGATGTTGTGCGTGTGTGTCACAGACGTCCATGTCTGTCCTGCCATGGCAAGTGGGGCCACTACCTGTGGGGGTCAAGGTTGTTTTGCTGTGGTGTATACATGATACTCCATGTAATGCCAGTGTCCATGTGGCATTACAGGGTCCCTGGGAATGTACCTGTCATTGAGCTGTGGTGCCTGGGGCACATCTGTCCTCACATGTCACTGTGGGGGTTATTGTGACACGGCAGCAGGAGATGGGAACTGTGACACGGCCTCATGATATCCAATGGGCCAACCTGGGACAAATTGATGCCACCTGTAGGACCGTGTTGACAGATGTTGGCCATGTATGTACCATACATGTCCTTCCGGTACTGCACACTTCATGTAGTTGTGCCTCATAATGATGTATGTTGGGATCTTGAGTGTGTTCAATGCCGCATATGTGGGGTGACTGACAATCTTGCTTACTTCTCCTCTGCACTGCAGGGCTCCTGCTGTCCATCGACCATTCCCAGACCTGGCAACGATGGTGGAACGGGACAGCATCCGACGGTACCGCTTCACCAGGCAGCTGATTGAGGATTTGGCAGTGCAGTTGTCCCCACATTTGCAGCCTGGCCGGCCGTATCCTACAGCGCTGACCCCCAAGGTGAAGGTGATGGCAGCCCTACACTTCTTTGCCACTGGTACCTTCCAACATACTGTGGCGACTGCTGGTGGGATGTCACAGACCATGTTCAGCCGTGTGCTCCGCGATGTTTTGGCGGCAATGTTGCTCTTCCTGAACCGGTACATCTATTTCCCTAGACTGCGACGACTCACTGACGTGAAGAGTGACTTTTATGCCCTGGGGAGGATGCCGCATGTCATTGGCTCCATTGATGGGACACATGTGGCTTTGGTACCACCACAGGCCCAGGAGCAGGCCTACAGGAACCGCAAGCACTACCACTCGGTCAATGCACTGGTGGTGTGTCTTGCAGACATGACCATCACACACGTGTGTGCCCGTTTCCCTGGTTCAGCACACGATGCCTTTGTGATGAGGAGTAGTCGCATCCCCAGGATGATGGCACAGATGCAGAACCAGCGTGCCTGGCTTGTTGGTGTGTACTGACTTTGTGCCATTGTGTGTGATCTGATCTGTAGTATTCCGCCCACTTTTCCAAGTCAGCTAATGTGCACTTGTCTGTCCATAGGTGACTCGGGATACCCCAACATGCCGTGGTTGCTGACACCCCTCAGGAACCCTGTGACACCTGCCCAGATGCGCTACAATGAGGCACATGGTCGGACCAGGAGAGTGATTGAGCGGACCTTTGGTCTCCTGAAGAGCCGCTTCCGCTGCCTGGACAAGACCGGAGGGTCCCTCCCATATGCCCCTGCGAAAGTGTGCAAGATTATCATCGTCTGCTGCATGCTCCACAACCTGGCAGTGCGGAAGGAGTTGCCTCTCATCCAGGATGACAATGACCAACATCCGCCACCTGTGGAGGATCCTGGCCTGGACCACGATGCCAGTGACGATGATGATGATGATGATGGTGATGGTGATGTCCGCACACAGCTCATCACCAACTTCTTTAGCTGAATGTGAGTATCCTGAGGTGTCATGTCAATGATGTGAGTTGGCATGATGTGTGGGTGGTGCTCTGGTGCTGTTGGAGTGTGTCCATGGGCTACTTGACTGGATGTGTGTTGCGATGTGTGGTGACAGGTGGGCTGTACTCCCCAACAGTGTTGACATGCTAACTTGGTTCTGGGTGGGTATCTTGTAACATGTATTGTGCATGAGTTTTGCTGTTCTGTCCTGTACTCCATTGCTTTTGACTGTGTGTCATTTCTGTCCTTCACAGGGTACTTTCAGATTCGTTTGGTCAACTGTGTCCACCGACGACGTGATTGCACATCCAGGCTGGTAGCTGTGTCCCTACAGGTGATGTGCGCCACACCCATGGACTTCCTTCCGTCTACAGTTGTTGACTGTGTGCCCGCTACCAGGTGGGGTTACCTTGCATCTGTAGTGGTTACGGCATGTTGCAACTGTGTAATAAACCTGTGCTTCACTTTGTGATGTGCGTTGTCTGTGGTCACACATTTGACTGCCATTTGCTTACTGCACCTGTGGGCTACTTGACTACAACTGGGAATGGGTGTGGTGTCTGTGCATTGCACCGTCTTCCCTGGCAACATCAGTGTAGGCAATGAGTCAGATGGCCTAGGTGTGTATGTGTCGTGTAGCCCTGGTGGTGTGTCTCCCTCATGTGTGTCACGTTGCCTGTACTCACATGCCTGTGTTGTCCTTGCTGTTGCAGTTCGCATACACAGTGTAATTTTGCAGTTCATCATCCCCATAACAGCACCCACGTTGGAATCACGACAGAGGCAAGTATGGTGTATTAGTGTGTTTATTGTGATACATTTGTGTTAATAGTGCATAGGATGGGTTGTGCTGTACATGAATCTTGCAATCCCAAGTTCCTAGGTGAATTGAAAGTCCGGGTAGACAGGATCCCCAGTATCGGGGCCACAGTTGTCTGACACATTGGTCCAACTTGTACTCCCCATGCAATGTGTGGGAGTAGTGTTGCCGTCAACAGGGTGAACAGTCTGTGCACAAAGGCGAACATCCAGAACAGGTTCAGGCTTCCTGGGAGTTGCGCTTGGCCATCGGCCTCTCACTTGCCCCTCCTCGGACGACCCCTCTTCTTTGGGGGGGCCCTCAAGTGCAGGCTGCTGCGGTGCAGGGGACTCTCCGCCAGAGTCCTCCTCCCTCCCTGTGGCAGTTGCAGTTTGTTCGGCACCAGATGTTGTTGGCACACAGGGAGGTGTGGACTGGTTGCTGTTCATCTGGCGGAGGCATTGTAAAATGTCCCTGTGCACCGCCGTCATCTCATGCAGTGCATCCCACTTGGACTCCACGCGGGACATGTGTGAGTCCACACGGGACATGTGTGACTCCACGTGGGACATGTGGGAGTCCAAGCGGGCATGATGGGCAGCCTGCTGCTGTTTAATGTCTCTGAGGAGCCCCACTACCTGGCTGAGCTCTCCGGTGCTGGACTGGTACGCATCAGCTATGCGTACCAGTTGTGGGTCGTCATGCACACCAGCAACGTCTGCAAGCAGCGACCTCTGTCTCCCACCCCTCCCACCACCCCTGCTGACATGTGCAGTGTGTGCAGTGGCACGCACAGATAACCCTGGTCCACCTTGGGGGTTGGTGGTGGTGGTGGTGTCCATGGCCCCAGGTTGGTCCAGGGTCACTGTGCTGGTGTTGCTCCTTATTCTGTCCATGTCGGCAGGGATGGTATTCGTGGTGACAGTCGTTGTAGGGGTGGGTGCAGGGGTGCAGCTGGTGGTCCTGCTGGTGCTGCAGCTGGTGGTCCTGCTGGTGCTGCATGTTGACTTGCACCGGATGTGCCAGGTTGTTCTTCATCGTCCGAGGAGGACAGAGTCTGTACGAAGCCAGTGAGCTCGGCATCCTCTTGAGCCTGGGACTGGGACTCCTCAGCGTCTGCTGCTGTGTCCCCATCATCACCTGTTTTTGGGAGACACAAACAATGTATGTCATGTTTCTGCAGGCATCAATGGTTGACACACATGACAGTTGTGACTGTGCCTCTGGGTGCGGGCCTGTACATTGCATTGTCCTAAGTCGTCACAGTCAGGGGTTGATATTGGTGTGGCACATTGTCCTGCATTATTTGGGCATTTCTATGTATTTTCTGGGGTGTGAACATGGTCTGCATTGCTTGTGTTTGGTTGACAGCCGGACCTCCTTCCCACCCACCCAGCCAGTCAGTTATCCCACCATGGAACGTGCTTGCGTTGCAGGGAGTGTAAGTTGTCTCTCAGGATGTCAGTCAGTGGTGTCCTGCTGTTTGTTGGTGCACAGTTGGCAGCAGGGCCTTGTGCTCCCCACAGCAGTAGCCAGTGTCAGCCATCTTGTGAGTCCTTCTCCACTCCCTGTGATGTGAGCATGGTTCAGGGTGGTGTTGATGGGACAGTTGTGGGGGTGAGCTATGTCTGTGACTACGACTCCCATCATGCCATTGCCTCCACCCCACTTGCCAGCATTCCCATACTTACTTGCTTTTGTGTGGAGTTCAGTGTGTGTGGGTGTGAGGGCAATGGCAAGATGGCTGACAGTGGTGTCCTGCTGTTGGTTGGTGTGCAGTACCCAGCATGCCCTTGTGTTCCCACGACACAGCAACAGTGTCAGACATCTTTGATGGGCCTTTCCACTCTCTGTGGGATGTGCATGCGTGAGTGTGAGCTTGCTGGGCCATGTGGTGGGGGATGTAGGGCTGTGACTACGACTCCCATCATGCTATTGCCTCCACCCCCTTCCCAGCATGCCCATGCTTCCTTCCTTTTGACTCTGCTTCCCTGTGGGGTGGGCTGGCTGTGCTGACAGGATGGCTGGGAGTGTTGTCCTGGCAGTTGTTTGGCTAAGAGTCCCAAGAGTGTCCCTGTGCTTCACACAACATAACCCAGGGTGGTGGTGCTTTGTGGGATCTTGTGTTAGGATGGAGGGCATTGCATTCTACCAGGTGGGTACTGTGGAGTTTGTGTTGGGGGGGTGTGAGGGGAGGTGCTGGTGACTATGGTCAGTGCTGCAAGTCCCCCTTCCCACCCAGCCAGCCAGATATCCCACCATGGAACGTGCTTGCATTGCAGGGAGTGGAAGTTGTCTCTCAGGATGTCAGTCAGTGGTGTCCTGCTGTTTGTTGGTGCACAGTTGGCAGCAGGGCCTTGTGCTCCCCACAGCAGTAGCCAGTGTCAGCCATCTTGTGAGTCCTTCTCCACTCCCTGTGATGTGAGCATGGTTCAGGGTGGTGTTGATGGGCCAGTTGTGAGGCTGAGCAATGTCTGTGACTACGACTCCCATCATGCTATTGCCTCCACCCCCTTCCCAGCATGCCCATGCTTCCTTCCTTTGACTCTGCTTCCCTGTGGGGTGGGCTGGCTGTGCTGACAGGATGGCTGGGAGTGTTGTCCTGGCAGTTGTTTGGCTAAGAGTCCCAAGAGTGTCCCTGTGCTTCACACAACATAACCCAGGGTGGTGGTGCTTTGTGGGATCTTGTGTTAGGATGGAGGGCATTGCATTCTACCAGGTGGGTACTGTGGAGTTTGTGTTGGGGGTGTGAGGGGAGGTGCTGGTGACTATGGTCAGTGCTGCAAGTCCCCCTTCCCACCCAGCCAGCCAGATATCCCACCATGGAACGTGCTTGCATTGCAGGGAGTGGAAGTTGTCTCTCAGGATGTCAGTCAGTGGTGTCCTGCTGTTTGTTGGTGCACAGTTGGCAGCAGGGCCTTGTGCTCCCCACAGCAGTAGCCAGTGTCAGCCATCTTGTGAGTCCTTCTCCACTCCCTGTGATGTGAGCATGGTTCAGGGTGGTGTTGATGGGCCAGTTGTGAGGCTGAGCAATGTCTGTGACTACGACTCCCATCATGCTATTGCCTCCACCCCCTTCCCAGCATGCCCATGCTTCCTTCCTTTTGACTCTGCTTCCCTGTGGGGTGGGCTGGCTGTGCTGACAGGATGGCTGGGAGTGTTGTCCTGGCAGTTGTTTGGCTAAGAGTCCCAAGAGTGTCCCTGTGCTTCACACAACATAACCCAGGGTGGTGGTGCTTTGTGGGATCTTGTGTTAGGATGGAGGGCATTGCATTCTACCAGGTGGGTACTGTGGAGTTTGTGTTGGGGGGTGTGAGGGGAGGTGCTGGTGACTATGGTCAGTGCTGCAAGTCCCCCTTCCCACCCAGCCAGCCAGATATCCCACCATGGAACGTGCTTGCATTGCAGGGAGTGGAAGTTGTCTCTCAGGATGTCAGTCAGTGGTGTCCTGCTGTTTGTTGGTGCACAGTTGGCAGCAGGGCCTTGTGCTCCCCACAGCAGTAGCCAGTGTCAGCCATCTTGTGAGTCCTTCTCCACTCCCTGTGATGTGAGCATGGTTCAGGGTGGTGTTGATGGGCCAGTTGTGAGGCTGAGCAATGTCTGTGACTACGACTCCCATCATGCTATTGCCTCCACCCCCTTCCCAGCATGCCCATGCTTCCTTCCTTTTGACTCTGCTTCCCTGTGGGGTGGGCTGGCTGTGCTGACAGGATGGCTGGGAGTGTTGTCCTGGCAGTTGTTTGGCTAAGAGTCCCAAGAGTGTCCCTGTGCTTCACACAACATAACCCAGGGTGGTGGTGCTTTGTGGGATCTTGTGTTAGGATGGAGGGCATTGCATTCTACCAGGTGGGTACTGTGGAGTTTGTGTTGGGGGGTGTGAGGGGAGGTGCTGGTGACTATAGTCAGTGCTGCAAGTCCCCCTTCCCACCCAGCCAGCCAGATATCCCACCATGGAACGTGCTTGCATTGCAGGGAGTGGAAGTTGTCTCTCAGGATGTCAGTCAGTGGTGTCCTGCTGTTTGTTGGTGCACAGTTGGCAGCAGGGCCTTGTGCTCCCCACAGCAGTAGCCAGTGTCAGCCATCTTGTGAGTCCTTCTCCACTCCCTGTGATGTGAGCATGGTTCAGGGTGGTGTTGATGGGCCAGTTGTGAGGCTGAGCAATGTCTGTGACTACGACTCCCATCATGCTATTGCCTCCACCCCCCTTCCCAGCATGCCCATGCTTCCTTCCTTTTGACTCTGCTTCCCTGTGGGGTGGGCTGGCTGTGCTGACAGGATGGCTGGGAGTGTTGTCCTGGCAGTTGTTTGGCTAAGAGTCCCAAGAGTGTCCCTGTGCTTCACACAACATAACCCAGGGTGGTGGTGCTTTGTGGGATCTTGTGTTAGGATGGAGGGCATTGCATTCTACCAGGTGGGTACTGTGGAGTTTGTGTTGGGGGGGTGTGAGGGGAGGTGCTGGTGACTATAGTCAGTGCTGCAAGTCCCCCTTCCCACCCAGCCAGCCAGATATCCCACCATGGAACGTGCTTGCATTGCAGGGAGTGGAAGTTGTCTCTCAGGATGTCAGTCAGTGGTGTCCTGCTGTTTGTTGGTGCACAGTTGGCAGCAGGGCCTTGTGCTCCCCACAGCAGTAGCCAGTGTCAGCCATCTTGTGAGTCCTTCTCCACTCCCTGTGATGTGAGCATGGTTCAGGGTGGTGTTGATGGGCCAGTTGTGAGGCTGAGCAATGTCTGTGACTACGACTCCCATCATGCTATTGCCTCCACCCCCTTCCCAGCATGCCCATGCTTCCTTCCTTTTGACTCTGCTTCCCTGTGGGGTGGGCTGGCTGTGCTGACAGGATGGCTGGGAGTGTTGTCCTGGCAGTTGTTTGGCTAAGAGTCCCAAGAGTGTCCCTGTGCTTCACACAACATAACCCAGGGTGGTGGTGCTTTGTGGGATCTTGTGTTAGGATGGAGCGCATTGCATTCTACCAGGTGGGTACTGTGGAGTTTGTGTTGGGGGTGTGAGGGGAGGTGCTGGTGACTATAGTCAGTGCTGCAAGTCCCCCTTCCCACCCAGCCAGCCAGATATCCCACCATGGAACGTGCTTGCATTGCAGGGAGTGGAAGTTGTCTCTCAGGATGTCAGTCAGTGGTGTCCTGCTGTTTGTTGGTGCACAGTTGGCAGCAGGGCCTTGTGCTCTCCACAGCAGTAGCCAGTGTCAGCCATCTTGTGAGTCCTTCTCCACTCCCTGTGATGTGAGCATGGTTCAGGGTGGTGTTGATGGGCCAGTTGTGAGGCTGAGCAATGTCTGTGACTACGACTCCCATCATGCTATTGCCTCCACCCCCTTCCCAGCATGCCCATGCTTCCTTCCTTTTGACTCTGCTTCCCTGTGGGGTGGGCTGGCTGTGCTGACAGGATGGCTGGGAGTGTTGTCCTGGCAGTTGTTTGGCTAAGAGTCCCAAGAGTGTCCCTGTGCTTCACACAACATAACCCAGGGTGGTGGTGCTTTGTGGGATCTTGTGTTAGGATGGAGGGCATTGCATTCTACCAGGTGGGTACTGTGGAGTTTGTGTTGGGGGGGTGTGAGGGGAGGTGCTGGTGACTATGGTCAGTGCTGCAAGTCCCCCTTCCCACCCAGCCAGCCAGACATCCCACCATGGAACGTGCTTGCATTGCAGGGAGTGGAAGTTGTCTCTCAGGATGTCAGTCAGTGGTGTCCTGCTGTTTGTTGGTGCACAGTTGGCAGCAGGGCCTTGTGCTCCCCACAGCAGTAGCCAGTGTCAGCCATCTTGTGAGTCCTTCTCCACTCCCTGTGATGTGCGCATGGTTCATGGTGGTGTTGATGGGACAGTTGTGGGGGGCAATATGTGTGACTGCGACTCCCATGATGCTATTGGCTACACTGACTTGGCCAGCATCCACAGAATTCCTTCCTTTGAGTGGTCTTCACTGTGTGTTGGTGTTGTTGTGGTGGCTACATGTGTGGATGTGTTTGTTAGTTCAATTTGTGCCACTGCCTAGCTGTAGTTGTGGTTGTGTTTGTACATGTGTTGGCACAGTTGGATGTGACTTTTTTGATGGCATGTGTTGTGTTTCTCTGACTGACATACACATTTTGGGATGATTCTGTTCTGGTTGCTGTGTGATTGCTATGAGTGCATGGTTTGACTCTCCCCTTGACAGTGATGTGTGTGTGTTTTGTGGCAGTATATTGTGTACATTTGTTGTGTACTCACCAGGCTCTGGGATGTCCTCTAGTCCATATATGCTCACTGGCGGAAGGATGGCCCGCACCTTCTCCTCCCAGGGCCTGAGGTATATTGGCTTGGCAGGAGGGCCACTGCCGGTGTGTTGGCTGTTGATGTAGTCTTGCTTCAGCAGTTTCCGTATCCTCCTGCGCACGTCATACCACCTGTTCTGGATGTCGGTCTTTGTGCGCCGACATGGTGATTGGGCGTTCACCCTGTTGATGATCCTCTCCCACATCTTGGTTTTCTGCGACATGGGGGTCTGTTGGACCAATGTGCCAAACAGCTGTGGCTCTACCCTGAGGATCTCGTCTACCAGGACTTCCAATTCACAATCTAGGAACTTGTGATTCTTCTTGGGGGCATGGTGATGGGTGGTGATGGTGAGTGATGTGTGTGTTGGTGTGCAGGTGAGGGTGTGTGAGTGTGTGTTTTGCTGGGTGTATGTGAGGTAGGTATTTGTTGGTGTGCTGATGGTGTGTGGCTTGTGTGAGGGATGAGCTGTGGGTGTGTGGTTGCTTTCTCTTGGGTGCTGGCAGTGGAATGGCATTTGCAAAGGCTCATGGTAGTGATTTGTGTCCTTTATATAGGTGGAGTTGTGGGTGTGTCTTTGTTCTCTGTCCCCACCCCACCCCCAGTATTTATTGGCTTGGTAATTGCTTGTTTGGCCTTTTTTGGGTGATTTTTCCTTTGTGCTGTTTGTGTATGTTGGAAACGTTCTTGTGACCGAGTCGGACCCTGCATTGGTCTCGTACGGTGTTCTCCGTTTCGTTCACGCTGTGTTTGTGCAGTTTTATATGCTGCGTACGCGTCGGTCGCGGTGTATTGTGTTGCTTCGGCTCGGTTTTGTATGCGTGTCGGTCGTACGGCTTGTCCTCCGTCCGACTCGCTCGTGGTTTTCGCGCCTTGCATCGTACTTTGCGGTTTGGAGTTAGCGTGTACGTTTCGGTCGGATTTGTTCCGGGTGCGTGTCGGTCGGTTGGATTCGCGTGTTTTTCCGGCCGGATTGCTGTTTTCCGTGCGGCTCGGTCGGTCGACTTGTTTTCGGTACGTGTCGGTCGGATTTTTCGCGCCTTGCATCGTACTTGGCGTGTCGGGCGCCACGGGTACGTGTCGGTCGGTATTTTTTCCGGATCCGAGTCGGTCGGTGCTTTTTCCGGCCCGAATCGGAATCGACCCCTCTGTGTGGCTTGTGACCTCGCCCAGAGTCATCTTCCATGCGATTTCATAGCTTCGCCTACTCTGAAGTCAGACCTTGCTGCTAGTAAAGTCAGCCCCTACTATAATGAGCCTGAGCACTGAACTACAATACCCGTGAGTATTAAAGAACTACTGTCCCATCATGCCAATAAACAGAGGCCAATCAACAGTTATGTGTACATCTAAACCATGGTGATTATGTAACATCTTCCACTTCCTGCTGCGAGTACCCAATGATATCTGAGCACTGCAACGTTTGAGTATTATTCTTGCTTCTGGTCTGCAACTGAAGTAGAATAAAGGTGCCAAGAGACATATTTATAACAAATTTAAAATAAATATAGGGAGGGTAAGATAATAAAGAGAAATCAATGGGCTACATTATCATTTTGAAACATTTGCAGTAAAACACTGATCTTGGTGGGATAATCTTTGGCCCTGTGTGCTTAGTAGAATTTAACATTCTTATTCATGTATGCTACAAAATGTTCGATTCTATGATGGGCCAGGATTATGCAAGTTTAAATCTAATCTATAATAATAGTAATAGATGTACTTACTAGCTTGTAATAGAATTCTTTGTACATAGAATCCAATGACATCTTCCAAATGGATAATGTCCTTGAGATGAGCACCAACATTAAATTATTTGGATGCTACAGCACCTGTAACAGAATGTTCTCCAAAAATGGAGGTGTAGATGCCTGCTTCAGATAAAATTCATCTGATCCAATGAGCTAGATTTGGACATGAAATCGGGCCATATGGTCGAATAAAAGAAATTAGGATTGGCCTTGTTGAGAAGTTCTAAATTTGGAAGTGGTTGATTCGTAGATTTTGAATATGGATAACGCATAATTTTTTATCTCCCGGGAATGCATTAAAGGAGACTTGTCAGAATGCGGACTTCGTTTTCCTTCAAAAGCAAAAAGTCACTCCTTCTGGAATGAAGTACCTACCTACAAATTCAAGAGCTCAGATATCTGAACCCCTTTTACAAGAGGCTAGACTAAGGAGAATGGAAAGCTTGGTGGATAACTGTTTTCTTATTATTTATTTTCTAGCCAGAATTCAAGACATTTTAGAATAGAGACATCCCACAGAGCAGCTTGGACGAAGGGGAGTAGTGACTTAAATACCACATAGTAATTTGGAAACCAAAGGATGTTCTGCAAAAGGTAAATGACCAGCAGAAATAGCTTTACAGGAGCAATGTACTGTTCTGAAACAAACACCATCAGCTGCTAATGATGCCAAGAAATTTTTTACAAAAACGACATTTGCTGCCACGGAATCCAAATTTCATTTCATGCACCAACTAGATCATCTGTTCAAAGCTGGCTAACCTATATCTCTTGCGAGTAGAATCTGCTCATGCTTTATCAATAAAGTTGAAAGCTTGTTTTGAAAGTCCTGTCACTTGCCAGTGTCTCCAGCAAGTCTCCAAGCTACTACATGAAGATGTTTTTAGGAAATCAAAGGATGAAGTTGGTCTTGAGGGTCTAGCAGGAAAGAGGGAAACATTGGGAGAAACCATGGTTGTTGCCATGACAATTCCATCAGATTTGGGAACCAACTCTGGACCCGATTCACAAAGGTAAACTGTGAGAAGCTGGCTTGGAATATGGTGCACACTAATGTAAGTGGGCACCCTGCACCAATCCAGACAACCCTTATGATGATTTTAGTGGTCTTAGACAACCACAGAAAGCTCTCTAAGTGGTAGCTGTGGAGCGCAGCCTTCAGGCTTAGTCCAGAAGGAGTGTAAAGCAGCTTGTTTTACCACAACGTAATCTTATAGGTATAGATTAAGTGAAAAAGAACCACACAGTGTAGTTATAAAAATATGTATTTATTATAAGACACTCACTAACACATACAAATATCTCCTACCCGGAGCTATACACAATGCACATAATACTTTGCAGAGAAAATAGGTAAGTAGCACGAAATACACAGTGGTCGCCAGGGGGAGAGCAAACCATATACTAAAATAGTGGTATGTGAACCACGACTCAAGTCAAGCCTACACCCAGAAGACGTAGAAGTGCCGGGGACCCAAGGAACCACCCAAGGTAAGTAATCAGGAATCCCACGGAGGCCGTGTACAGAGTGGGAAGACGATTGCGGACTCAATACAAGTCAATGGGTAAGTTGTGGTTGCAATTTTAAAGAAGAAGGACACTTCTCAGTGGACCCTGAAGAAACCCAGTGAAACACAGAAGTTTGGAGGGCCACCCCACCTGTGGATACCCTAAGAACCAGGATACCTACACCAGGGAAGCCGGGTGCATAGGTGTGAAGTGGCGTCGGAAACCGCAGTGGAACCCAATAGAGACTTCAGGAAGATGCCTCTGCTGGAGAAGGTGAAAGTGTCCGGTGGAACCCAAAGGTGGATTCAGGAGGAGAAGTACCTGCTAGCAGAGGGGACAGAGTCTATGCCACTCAGGAGGGACCAGGAGGCACGGGAGACGAATGCCCACCGATGTCGGGTGTTGCAGGAGAACTGACGGGGACCTTGGAGCTGCAGCTGTGCGGATTAGGCGATGCTGTGGAAGACCAGGAGCCGTTCACGAGCTCTCTCACGTCGGATGTCGAGAGTTGAGGGGTCGATGTCCGTCGGGAGCACCAACAAGCCTTGGCAACTGCAACCAACGTGGAAAGCAAAAAAAGGTGCAGGGTCGGGACCAGCAAGGTCCAGGTGACTCGCCACAAGCAGGGGAGTCAGAGCAGGCCCCGAGGAATCAAGGGAGCCCGCTGAAATTGAGGAAGACCCTCAAGAGGATCCTCAGGCCGGAGGCACTGGAGTCGCAAGAGGACCTCGAGCAGCTCATCAAACAGCAGGCCCACGGTGCGAGTGACGTGGTGAGGAGAAAGATCTTGGTCACAGAAGATGCTTGAGGTCGTTGCTACTTGGATTCCGAAGATCTTGGAAGAAAGAAGCTAACAAGCCTTTGCAACGGCAAGTCGACGCGGTGCACAGGGGTTCGGTTCCTGCGGCTCCAAAGAGAGATACTGGCCTCAAACTTGGTGAGAGGACAGGGCAGGCCTCAAGGGATGTGAAGAACTACCACCTGTGTTGCTGAGCCTTTTGGAGTCCGTGGGAGCCCAGGATCAGCAGACCAGTCAGCTTTGCTGCGGTGCCTGCAAATGCAGGGAAGTGACTCCTTCACTTCAAGGGAGATTCCTTCAGGTGTCTTGGATGTCCACAGGCCTTGGAAGGTTCCTGTATGGAGCACAGGCACAGACTTTGCATCAGACGACCAGGGCGATGAGACCAGGAGCAGCAGGAGTCTTCCCAGTTGCAGCCTTGATGTCCAGCGAAGTCCAGAGTGCCCAGATGGTTGAAGAAGAAGTGGTGTCTTGATATGAATCTTGTCACACGACAAATCTAGGGACCCACCCACAGGTAAGCCCTTAAGTACCCTAAGGAAAGGGTTGGGACGATTCAGGGTTCCCTCCCAGGGGAGGGATCGGACAGTGGGGAGGATACTCCCATGTCCTTTGTCTAGTTTCATGCCAGAGCGGGAGCCAATGGCTCCCTGAGCTGGTTTGAACTGGACTATGCAAGGAGGGCACCAAATGTGCCCTTCAAGCAGACTTAGTGGCACTGGCAAGCGTCCCCACCCTGCCCCAATACACTAAACCCTGTCTGGGAGGTGGTCACACCTCCCTGTGACAGGATACCTATTGTCCTGCCTTCCCCTGCTCGAGCGTGGCTGAGCAGCAAAAGGGCAGAATCGTGTCTCTGGTCGGCAGCAGCCATGTTGTGCTGTCCGGGTGTAGAAGACTGGTACCGGGAGCACTGAGGGCCTCCCGGAGGAGCTTTACAGTGCATGGAATCATACCTCCATCATACCTCCCTCACCGTTTACGGTGTGGGGGTATGATTCCAACATGTTTGATACCAAACATGACAGGGTTTGTTACAGCCAGTTTAGAGTTAGCCATCGCATCATGACGCATGGCCACTCTATATATTGTAACGGCTGATGCACTTACAACCCAGGAGAATGGACTCCGAAGGTTGAAGGGGTGTCCCGCTCATGCAGGGGCACCCTCACACTTAGAACCGAGCACCCTGCCTTCAGGATTGAAAGGCCTACTTTAGGGGTGACTTATAGGTTTTAGGTGCAGTGACCTCAAATATAGGGAAACCTATATCTGTTATAAGTGGTGATTACACAGGCTGCAATGGCAGGCTTGTAATTACAGTTTGAGTGGTCCCTCATGGGTGGCACAATACATGCTTCAGCCCATGGGGACCCCTGGTGTACCTATGCCCTGGGTACCTTAGACCATATACTAGGGACTTGTAAGTGTACACCAGTAGCCAATCTGGGGTGTACCTAGGTACTCACCATAACCAATTTAGGGGAGAAAGCACAGAGACTGGGGTCCTGATTAGCAGGATCCCAGTCAGAGTAGTCAGAAACAGCATAGCACCAGGAAAAAAGTGGGGGTAACCATAAAAGCAGAACCTACTTTCCTACATAAACTTAGACCAAAAGTCTAAGTTTACAACTTTCAGTATTCACAAAGGTCAGTTACGAGTAGTATCTTTACGTTCGCACTCAGGGATCCCACAACCGAGTGGAATCTCCACCTCCACCCCGAATGCGGAGATTCCACTCCCGGTGGGGAAACTTCTCAGAGTGCGAACGTAAAGATACTACTTGTAACTTACCTTTGTGAATACCGAAAGTGGTAAAGTTAGACTTTTGGTCTAAGTTTACCTTTGTGAATCGGGCCCTCTGTCTTTTCCAAAAAGGAGAAATTAAAATTATTTCTGCTTTCTATCTCCTTATTTGTGGCCAACTTTCAGTAACATAGAGAAAGGAGGGAAGGCATAATTCAAGTTCTTCCAAATCTGAAGAAAAAAATCTGTCAATAGTGCTAATGGGTCTGGTCTACAGTTGTAAAAAAAACAAGCATTTGCAATGCAATAGGTCTCGCATTTGCGAGAGTTTAAGCTATTGGCATTGTAAATGACAATGCCTTTTATTTATCAGTTTTGATAAATAACACATACATAAAAGGCATTGTCATTAACAATGCCAATAGCTCAAACTCTTGTAAATGCGAGACCTATTTCATTTAAAAGAAGTGGCCGCCATTGTCCCGGGCTGCTTGGAAAGTGAAAGCGCGCATGGCGCGCTGAATGTTGCAGGAAAGCATGTCGTGCCTGCAGTAGGAGAAACTCATTAAAGAAAATAGTGCTTACAAACTAAATAAGACATACCGTGTAAAAAGGGCCAGTCCTCCTGGGAGGTTACATATGAAGACAAGGCGGTACTAAGGAAGGACTAACAAGCCTACTAACGAATTAGAAGCCAGCATTTACGAAGGGCATTGACACAAGCCAAGACAAATATGGGCGGGGCTTCAAGTCTATACTCTAATACAGCATGCCCAGGCTCGACCTAAAAAGTTATGTTGGTCACATTATAGACTGTATCTATCCTTTTGAGGGATTCTCATTTACAGTAAGTCAACTAAATCCTGAAAAAATATATATATATATATATATATATATATATATATATATATATATATATATATATATATGTGTGTGTGTTATTCTTCCCACTTCGCCCATTTGACAGCTTGGTTGTACACAATCGGTGTAATCCTGATGAAGTTAAAACTTGTGCTGGATGGGTTTTCAGCATATTGAGATGAAGTGGCGTGGTTTGGGCCTATCTGTGATTCTTTTTCGGGCTTGGTGAAAATCCGTTCAGCAGTTTCTGATAGAAACAATTGAAGGACACTTTATCAGAGACCGCCTCTACTATCCAATCAAATGACCAGCAGTCTAGGAGAACACTCACCACTGTTATTTTCTTCGCACTTGACTGCGACTTAAACACAGATAACCTGGATTTGTTTTTCTACATACTCAGCCAATAAAAAACGTTTTTGCTTTTTAACTACAGAGATTACAGATTTTTATTGGGTCAACGCGAGAAAGGAAACCCCAAGATAATTAGCGGAGCCCAACAGCGTTTAGAGTAAGAACAGGAAGATTGGCGCTCAAACTAGTGCGCGTTATGTGAGTAATGCTACACAAAGTTGTGCGGTGCTGCCAGGTCGGAGGAACAACCCAATAACCCCTGTGAGTGTGTGAGTCGAAGAACCCACACTGGACAAGTAAACACAATCCTGGGCACACGTATTAGGGGTATACCAGTAGTATGAGAGTCTCGTTCAGATAAATCACAGTTGTTAATGTCTGGATAGAGTTCAGTGATATTTATTAAGAGAAAACAAAATTATAGAAACAAAGCAACCAGCCGACACGTGTTTCGTCACAAGTATAATTCCTGTGACTCTTCAGGGCTGGGAAGGATACAAAAATAAAAATGAGGGAAAGAAAGAAACAAAAGAAGGTGGGCTATACAAATGATAAAGTTATTTTAAGGGGACGTTTGGGAAGGGGAATAGACCTTGAAAATAACTTGAATAACATTGGTTTAAAAGGTGCACAATGAAACCAGTGACTCTCGTGAAAGTGCCGCTCTCATGAAGTGATCTACATGATTAAGTTCGCGGGAAAAACATAGTTAAAGATGAAGTGACAATCGAAATGTGCGGGGCACAAGGTAATAAGTGACATAGTGGGTTTCAAGTGTTTGTGCGTGATAGAGACTGTTGTTAGTCAACAGAAAACAATAACAAAAAAGAATTACTATCAAACATACACTGAGACGTAAAGAAAATCATAAAGAAAATAACTGTAGGGATCAATAATGGTCAAATAATAAGAGATCCAATTAACATGGAATATACAGAAAAAAATAAGAATTTGACAAATCACATTTCGATTGTCACTTCATCTTTAACTATGTTTTTCCCGCGAACTTAATCATGTAGATCACTTCATGAGAGCGGCACTTTCACGAGAGTCACTGGTTTCATTGTGCACCTTTTAAACCAATGTTATTCAAGTTATTTTCAAGGTCTATTCCCTTCCCAAACGTCTCCTTAAAATAACTTTATCATTTGCATAGCCCACCTTCTTTTGTTTCTTTCTTTCCTCATTTTAATTTTTGTATCCTTCCCAGCCCTGAAGAGTCACAGGAATTATACTTGTGACGAAACACGTGTCGGCTGGTTGCTTTGTTTCTATAATTTTGTTTTCTCTTAATAAATATCACTGAACTCTATCCAGACATTAACAACTGTGATTTATCTGAACGAGACTCTCATACTACTGGTATACCCCTAATACGTGTGCCCAGGATTGTGTTTACCCAACAGCGTTTAGCCTACATGCCAGGATACCAAAAAGGTAAGACAAACACTAAAGTGGTGTTTGCCTTTTGATTCTCTAAGTGGTGGCCATGTAAGATCAAAGCCCCTATGAGAAAAATCTGTAGGAGAAGCCATGGGTGTTTCTACTAACTACCCATAGAGGAATCTTTGAGGGGCCTCCAGCTCCACTTTTGAGCCCCCAGGACAAGCATTTTGATGTGAAAAACAGGCAAAAATCCAGGTTTCAAAAACTAAGCCCAACATTTTGGATTAATAGGCGAAACGTCAATATAATTGATTAATTTTAAAGAGCTCTGTAGATTGTATGCAGTGCATTTTGGAATGTGTTTAGTACAATTTAAAAGTGGTCTTTGGCAGTCTTTGCCCTTTAGTGCTGCCGGCAGCCAGCTTCTAAGAAAAACGATGGACCCTATTTCTTCTTATTTTTACACATGTAGAGCGCACTGTAACCATAAAAGGTGTCCTTGCGCTGATAACCAGAGTCCTACAAAAGCAGTCTGACACCAACAAGACAAACAGATATTTAAAAGGGGGCTGCCTCGCATTCCAAGCATACAGTACGGTAGTCATTACGTCAGACGCTAAACGCCTCTAGTCAACACCAGTCGCCAGACGCCGTGTATCAAAGCCCGAAAGGCCGAAAGACTGGAGACCGCGCACAGAACGTGCACTGAAGGCTCCGAAAGAGGAAAGCGGTTGCGGCAATCTTCAATAGTACAGCCAGCCGTTGCCACTCCAGCTGTTTGCCGCGCTGCTGATTTTTGATATTTGAGACCCTCCAGGCGGCGGCTATATTAGATGTTTGAGGTGAGGTGTGGCGTGGTGAGCTGTAGTTGCAGCTGGGATGACCGCCAGTTCCCGGCCCACGGTCCGCGGTGGATACCGCAAGGCAAGTGAAGGAGGGTGTGTGGTGCCCGCTACTCGACCGTGCCCGGTTGCTGCTGCTGGCCTGCAGTAGGCTCCGGTAACATCGCGGTGGTAGTGGCGACGGCTGGGCAATAGCCTATTGCGGTTTCTCCTTCAGCTTCTACCAACTTTCACTTTCCGTCAACGGTGGCGGTATTGGGCTACTGAAGACGGATGAAGAGAGTGTAGAGAGTGCCGAGCATTAGTGTCAGTGCCATAATTGGTATAATTGCGAAGCCAAGCCAAAAGTGGGTGTCTGTCTCTATCTGCCTGGCTTGAGGACCCTAAGGACGTTGAATTTGAAGCCCGGTGTGGTGCGTGGAGTGCCTGGAGTAGCGCGTAGACCCATCGTCTGGGTGAGTGCAGTAAGTGCTCTAACGTCAGACGGTGGTAGCGAAGAGTGTGCTTCAGGCGGGGGCGAAGGCTGCCCGGGTAGCGCTTGGTGCGGCCTGTGTCCGCCTGCAGAGCCCCACTCACTGGTCTTTGCTCTTTTCTGTATACTCTCAAATACCTAATAGCGAACTGTGAGCTGACAGCTGTGAGGAGCTGTGAGGAACTGGGAGTCGTGAGGAGTGGCTCCTTAAATCATTAAAACATCTTAGTACTTCTGTAACTGTAATTGAGAGGGGGTGGGTTGCAGTAAGTCCTGATAAGAGTGCACTCCTTGCGAGCAATATGACTTCCAAAAAACTACGCTCGGGCGTGTGCTCTCTTCATCTCCAAGTCGGTCACATAAACTAAAGAGATCATATAGTGGCACTAGGCAATTGCAGCAACTCTGCTACAAATCCCACCCAGTTATTACAGGTTTTTTTCGCAAGGTGCCCCGGATTGCACCTGAAGTGGTAGCAGTGATTCAAGACGGACAGTTCTTGAATTGCCACTTAACAACGTTCTCTCCCCTCTCTTTTGGGGAGTCATTGGGAGATACTTGCATTCTTGCGGGGGACCTGAACCATTCCCGGGAAGGGGCATGTGGACAGAAGAACGAAGCTGAAGCCGTTGAGGATGGTCAAAGTGGGCAATCTGTCGCCCCTTCATATGCAAATTTTGGTATTGTTTCTCGCAATGTCCATCAGAGCCAGCAACAGCCCTCCCCGGCCAGGTCGAAGCCAGATTGTATGTCTGTTGTGGTATCTGTCACATCCGACGTCTCTTCATGTACAAAATTGTGCGCAGACCCTCTAGCAAATCCACAGAGTCAACAATATATCCCTGTGGATGGACCAAAGCCTGACTGTGGGTCTGTTGTTCTACCACCTGTTTCATCTGCACAGGGGGATATCTGTAAGCAAACAAGAGGGGAGGGTGGTCCTGAAGGTATGTCGGATGATGCTCCTTTTATGGTCGAGAAGTCAATTGTATGTGAAAGGTTAAACTTAGGGGAAGATTTTACTCTCCCAGACATTGACATAGAAACCCATACAAGGGGCTGGGAAGTCCCTCATAAGAATGATCCTCCGATGAGCGGTCTTAGGGGTAATAATATTCCAATTGTAAGTTCCTCTCCTAGGCGTTTCTCTTTGCCTCTCATGTATTGTAGTACAAGTCATTTGATTGGCACTTCTTTGGAGTCTCCCCATGATGTATTTTTACCCTGTACACAACCGAAGTCGGGAAATGAGAGGGATGTTGTGCCTTCGGAATATCTCGTTTGCATTGAAAAGAATGTAAATTCTATTTTTTCTTTACTAGAGAAATCTGTATTAAGCTCTGACCATATATTGGAAATGATTTCTGTAATGTTGTTTGAAGTGCAAAAGGTAACTAAGCTTGATTTTATCCAACCCATGTCTATGATACATCCCCAAACGGAAGAATTGGTAAATGACAGGCTTCCTTCTTCCGTCCCCTTGAGAGAATTTAGAGATGTCTCTGTTCAAGTGGGAATACCTCTTCATATGTTGCCCCCTATTGAACCCATGTGTAATCTCGAAAAAGAAGAGTTATGCTTAAGTACCCTATTTGGGGAGGACGTTTTGGGACCCCTCTCGGAAAAGCCTATAATAAAACCTTTCCCTCTGTTTAATATTGGTAAAAAAGGGGGTAGTAGAGGAACTGAGAAAATTAGGGGTTCCGAAAAACAAGTGGGTAGGGGAGAGGGGGAGGTCCTAACTCCTTCTACCTCCCAGGCCTGTTGCTCAAACCCGCCTGAGAAGGGAGAATTGAAAGCAAGAAAGAGGGGATGTCCCAAAATAAATCTTAAGGAGGAAAATATGAAAAAGAAACATAAAAAGCTGAGGCGTTTTTCTAAAAGGAAAGCGTCAAAGTTGCACTTTTCACGGATCCTCAGAAGCCAGAGTGATACTCAAGTATCAAAGGAGGAGAGAGACCCCAATCCCCTGTTTGATGAGGGTGTTCCTAAGGAGCCCCACAGAGTGCGTATGTCATCGGCTGGGGGAGTGGGGGTCTCTGGAACAGGAGAATCCTTACCAAATTCGATGTCGCAGCCCACTCTAGTATTTCACACTCCCTTGATTAACGAGCGGGTTGATCATTCTGAAAGGGAACTACAAACGGGTGGTGGGGTTTCTATGCTCCAGACTTGGCCTGGGGTTCCTGGGGCTAGGGTGGTTGAGAATCTGGAGGAGGGGCACCAAACACGGAGCACAAAGCAGGTTGGGTGGAATAGAGCTCTTACAGGGAATACATCTTTGCCTAACAGAAGTTTAGAGGTCCCAATTACCACTACGGCACCGTACTTGACCGTTCAGCCCAATGATGGCCTAAATGTTGTCAGTTGTGGCGATAGGGTCCCACTATGGATCCCCCCAAGGGACGCTTCAAAGAAATTCAGTGCGGCGCAGAGAGCTTTATCTCCTATTGTGGATTTTACCTGGCTATTTGATAATGAATCCTATCCGGTAAATCGAGGATCCATTCTGTGTCTATTTTCAGAAATGGAGGCGTTAAGGTTGATATCAAGTAGGGACATCTTAAATGTGAAGATTAATTTACAGGAAACCTTCTCCTACTCTAGAGTTACTTTTAGTTCTCTGATCATTGGCAACTTGGTTATGCAGAATTGTGAGCATTTCCTGAAACGAGGGCTTGATATAACATCCGTTCCCAAATATGAGGAATATCCCTCTATGTGTTTTCCAAAGCAGTGTCTGACAGCTCCTAGGGCCGTCAATTCGGTGGCGCTAGATGCGATGGGCCCTGATTTTGAGCATTCATTGAGTAACACCAAAAATATTGTGGTTTCTCTGGATAGAAGGGGCCGCTCAATAAATTTGGTTTCCGATATGGTAGCTGTTTCCCAGGCCGTGGATCTAGAAGAAGAATCGGCCCAGTGGAGCTGGGTCGCAAGAGCATTGAATAATACCTGTCCGGTAGCAGAAAAAAACGCGCCTTTGAGGTAGCCTGGGTGGTTCCTTTTATCTTGGAATATGGCTGGCTTGGGTCATAACGAGGCGAAATTGAACTATTTGAAAACCATGAATCCCTTAATCATCTGTCTGAAGGAAACTTGGTCTTGCAAGGATTTTGATTGTGATGGTTATTTTGTTCTGTCCTGTCATGCTATACGTTCTGAAAGAGGTCATGCTAGTGGGGGGGTCTCCATTTTGCTTAAGAACTCGATTAATTGGAACCAGAAGGTATTCCGCCGTCCCTCAAATTTTTGCATATGTCTGAAGTTGGCTGGTTTGGGAGACCTTGGTAGGTCCATTTTTTTCCTCGTGGCAAATCTTTATATCCCGCCTGGGAGAAACTTTGACCATCTATTGAGTATTCTTTTCTTATATATTCATGATATAGCCATCAAGGAAGAATGTCCTTTAGTGGTAATAGTGGGAGGCTTAAATGCCAAAATTTCCAACTCTGCGTTAGAGATTTATGCGAATATTGATAAAGAGGAAACTTGGCATATCCCTGAGATCCTTCTACCAGAAAAAATAAAAACAGATAAACGGGGCTACTCCCTGTTGGATAGTATTAGAAGTACAGATCTTGTTATTTTAAACAGGAGAGTGCCCGCTGATGAAATAGCCCAATTTACTTTTCACTCCCGTCACACTCAGAGTCTTTTAGACTATGTAGTCGTGTCTTATCAAATGTTTGGGGCTTGTGAAAATGTATTTGTCCTTCCGTCGGTATGGAGTGGCCATAGTATAGTAGGTATGACAATGCTTTTTGCTCTTCCTGCACTGGACCCAGGGAATTCGGGCCAGGGCATGGTGGTCTATAATAAAGTAAATGGACGCTCTTTTTGGACATTCAAAAATACCACTGAAGTGAGTTTAATAGTGAAGAAGGCTCATGTAGAACAGGAGGGCTATGCAAATGCGAATATTATACAGCACTTTGACGCCCAAATGGAAGAGATACGGAACTTAAGTTCTAGATCTGCCGGTCCCCGTCTGTTTAAACGGGGCATGTCATCATTGAAACTGTTAAACCAGGAAATTAATCGACTCGTTCGAAATCAATATATTCAATTTTCAATAGGTCAACAGCAGGAAATCAATTGCCTCAAGCGAATAAGAAGCCGCCGTAAGTTTAGCGAAAGGAGAAGGGAGTTTGACGCTAAATGGATTGGGTTGAGGGAAGCTGCAAGGGCCAAAGATTCAAGAAAGTATTGGCACCTGATTGCGGAATACTGTGACTCAAGACAGAGGGCTTTACCCATACCGATTCCAGAAAAGGAGTGGGTGGACTATATTTCTTCACTATATAAAAACAACAGTTCAGTAGCTCCAGTAACGATATGCATGGAGGAGTCTTCTCTCCTTGAATATGGTCCCCCGTCAGGGATGAGGTAGTAGGTTTTATAAAAAACACTAGAACCTCCGGCGCACAGGGGCCGGATGGAATTCCGATTGTGCTAATCAAAAAGGAGTCAGCTGCATGGGGATCTCTTTTAGCGCCACTGTTCAAACATTGCTTTCGAACAAGTAGTATTCCGCCCTCCTGGAAGGGGAGTATAATCGTCCCTTTGTATAAAAAGGGCCCGAAAACTATACCAGCTAGTTTTAGACAGATTGCTCTGTTGGATGCTTCAGGCAAGTTATTTGCAAAAAGTATTCTATGTCATCTACAGGAATGGGCCCATGATCAGAATATTTTACCTCCAGAGCAAGCTGGCTTTAGAAAGAATCATGGTACTTCTCTCCTTGAATATGGTCCCCCGTCAGGGGATGAGGTAGTAGGTTTTATAAAAAAACACTAGAACTTCCGGCGCACAGGGGCCGGATGGAATTCCGATTGTGCTAATCAAAAAGGAGTCAGCTGCATGGGGATCTCTTTTAGCGCCACTGTTCAAACATTGCTTTCGAACGAGTAGTATTCCGCCCTCCTGGAAGGGGAGTATAATCGTCCCTTTGTATAAAAAGGGCCCGAAAACTATACCAGCTAGTTTCAGACAGATTGCTCTGTTGGATGCTTCAGGCAAGTTATTTGCAAAAAGTATTCTATGTCATCTACAGGAATGGGCCCATGATCAGAATATTTTACCTCCAGAGCAAGCCGGCTTTAGAAAGAATCATGGTACTCTGGACAACATTGCTGTTGTCCAGATTATTGTAGAGAAGTATGTTTTCCTGCGAAGTATGCCAGTTTATACAGCATTTATTGATTTCTCCACAGCGTTTGACAAAGTCGACCGTTAAACGCTGTGGAGAAAGCTCATTCAACTTGGTATACCCCAGCACCTTCTGGGTCTTATTATTGAATTACACACAGATACTTGGTGTCAAGTCCTGATGGGAGGTGCGCTGGGGCTATCACGTAAGATTAAAACGAACAATGGGCTAAAGCAGGGTTGCTTGTTGGCTCCTTTATTGTTCTCCTTGTATATATCTGATCTTCCCACCGCTTTGAATTCAGTGCGGGGGGATGCCCCCAAGATTGGCATAATGTCCGTTGGCTCCTTATCATATGCGGATGACGTTGTAGTCTTTGATTTAATGCCCATTGGTCTGCAGCGACGTTTGGATGTCCTAATTAGATATGCAGAAGCCCACTTTTTGAAAATTAATATTGCTAAAAGCAAAATTTTGGTCACATAGACTAAAGAGACGTTTTAAGTGGTCACTGGGGTCTGAAGAACTGGAATCGGTTGATTCCTATTTATATTTGGGGAAGGTTTTCTCGAAAACAGGGCGAGATTTAGAGCACATCAAACACTGTGTTAGCAAGGCTGTCTCCCAGGCTGGAGCTATAAATAGATTTTATAAAACTTGTGGGAAACGCCATTTTAGTCATGTTTTGTCAGTTTTTAAGGTAAAAATTCCCCCCTCATTAACATACGCTGCAGAGGTATTGGATATGAAATACTGGCTTTCTTCTGATAAGGCTGAAGGCCGAATCCTTCGTCAAATTTGTAATCTAAATTCTCAGGCTGCGGTACATGTTTTGCGTCTGGAATTTAGTTTAGTTTCTTCATACATTTTATCCTGGGCTGCGGTTTTGAGATGGGGTAATTCTCTGTGTTGGGGGGAGGAGGGCACTCTTAGGGCTGCCCTGAGAACAGAAATCTTTGATGAACTGAGAGAACATTCAACATTTTTTAGGTCCTTTTTACAAGCAAGTGTCTCATTTGGTCTTACTTGAATATTGACTCCCCCATGCCAAAAACTTCACTAAAGATGTTTATAAAGAAATTTGCATCCTCTATCAGCTTGGCTAGAGACACTGATTTAAGTAAGACCAAGTCTCGCAATGAGGTGGTTTGTGGAAGTGCTTTGGGGAATAGACCACAGCTTTATTTAACCTGGAACCTTCCACATGGAATTAGAAAGTTAATTCTTTTATTAAGAATTAATTTGTTGCCCTTAAGAGATGTTACTGGTATATGGGACAAAATTCCCAGTGAGGAGAGAATCTGTGAAATGTGCCACTCGCAAATACAAGATTTTAATCATGTGTTATTTGTTTGTATGAAGTTACAAAAGGCCAGGCATATGTTTTTAAGACCTGTATTTATCAAATACAATATTCATTCTGCCCAGGAGGCCCGTTCATTTGTTTTGTCTCCTCCAAATGAAATGGTTTGTTTTAAGATATATCAATTTTTAAAAACATTTCTGGTTATTTATTAGATAATTTTTAATGCTACTTTTGTACATTGTATTATCTGATGGTTGAATATGGAAGAATTTTGTACTGTACTTAAAATATTTTGTATTCTAATCTATTTGTGCATTTTTGTGGACCTCCGTCGGAGTTCCATATCAAAATAAATAAATAAATTGTCAATTGAGATTTAAAAGGAATAAAGCCAAGTTTTAAGTGAAAAACAATAAATTGTCGATGGACCTCAGCATGAAAGGAAGAGAATTTCATAACTGCGCTGTTTGGAAGGAGAAAGCGCGCCCGCCCACTCACGCCTTCCTGAATTTAGGAACTGTAGTAAGGTTGGTGCTGGCAGACCTCAGCAGGCGTACAGGCGTATGGCGAGAAAATCTTGTCTGATGAAAACGAGGGCCTTTCTGATGTAGAGATTTATGAATTATACAAAGAGATTTAAATGTAAACCAATAACTAGTGTAAAGTTTACAAAGGATCAGAAGATAAAGAGTGGTGAGGACGAGACAGGGCTAGCTTATCAGCAGCCGTTTGAATGCGGTGGAAAATTGAACTACCAGAGGGCGGAATTCATATGGAAGAAGTTGCAGAATTTTACAGAGGAGATGCATTAAGGTAAAACAAGTAGATGGCGATTTTTTTGAATGTGTGGAAAGAGAAAGATCTGCATTGATAAATACAACAAGTTCCCGAAGAGCGGAAGTAGCAACAGGGACAGTATTACTGGGCACTGACCAGAAGTCTGTTCGTAAAGGGCCAGGTGGGCTTCCTGTAGAGCAGCAGAGGATCTCAGTTTTCTCCCCATTAAATTGTAAGCAATTACATCCCAACAAATAAGAGATATCACACGCAGTCGTGAAAAGTTTCCTTAGGCAGAGGGGAGGACCAATCAACTGATAAAGTAATTTGGGTATCATCGGCATAGTTATGAAGTTAATTCCATGACTATGTATCAGTTGAGCCGAAGGCCTCAGGTAGATGTTGAACAATGTTGAGCTTAATAAGTTACACTCCAATGACTCTCCCTGCAGTGGCATGGGGAGCTCTGTGGCACCCCTTGCCTCAATTTTATAGCTTTGGATTAGAATGATGGGAGATAAATGGCTTATACCGTCCTAATAGGATCTGCACCGATCAATTGCAACATCCTGGATTGCGATCTCATGTAATCTTGTGATCAAGATGTTATGGTTAACTGTGTCAAAGGCTGCAGACAAATCAAGCAATATCAATGCCACAAATTGGCCATTGTCTGCTGCCCTTCAGAGAGCGGTTGACACAGCAACTAGAGCTGGTGCGGTACTGTGAACTTGGCGAACCCCTGTCTGAGCAGGGCCAAGTAAATCATGGCCTTCAAAGATCCAGAAAGGTGTCAAATCCTGGGTGACCATGCAGAAAAGGCAGATTTTCTACATGGATGTTTTGCTTTTTCGGAATGAGGGTCAACTGACTGTCACTGACTATCCAGATCCCCTTACAAGTTAACATGTTTTATTAAACTTATATTTACCGCAAAAATGTATGGTCTCCATTATTCTTTCATTGTTATATCCCTATCCCAATACATACAGTGAACCCGTGGATCCAAAGGCAGCAACACTGTCCGAATACCTAAGTCAGAGTTCAAGATCACTCCAAGGTTATTTGCAAAGGTTGTGTTGTAGCCAATAATACACCGAAAACTGCTTAATAAAAGGAGAGTGACAGGTGATGGAGATATGATGCACAAGGACCCCACTGATTGAGGTCAAATCTTAACTACCCAAATCTACACTATCAAATGCAGTTTCCTAGGAAATATTTCAGCTATACAGGCAGATATTAATAAGCACATGCAATCTGGTTTACAAAGCACCAATGAACATTCGAAGACACACAAAAATGTTAATTTGGATTTTGCAGAAATGTTCACTTAATTGTGCAGTATTGTGTGTGGTCCTGTGGCTGAAAAATGAAAGCCCGAGAAAGAGGAAGACGGTGCTCAAACTCCCGGAGATTGAGAGCCAAATCCTATAGGCTTTGCACAGGTTCGGGTGGAAGGGGCACACTTTCTGCGTAGCTCTTTCGCTAACGTGCCCCCACCCTAGTCACTTCCTGATGTCAGCGGAAGGAGGTGGCGCGGACTCTCAGAGCTACAGTGCGGTATTGTTACTGAAGGCGGGAGCTCGACTCTTCCTGTTGGTGGCAAGGTGTGTCCCCGCCACTCTCCTGACTGATGGGGCGGGCGGCAGCGGATTGGGCAGTGCGCCTAGAAGGGGCCCAATGGGGGAGTAGTGCTATTCACACGAGAGAGGAGAACTGTCCCTTGATTCTTCTATCACTAACTCATGGGTAGTGTCTGGTGGTGAGGGTAGAGATTGGGGCTTTGGGGGGGCGGCCGAGCCCAATTGGCTGTACTTGGGCGGCAGGGCAGGGGGTTTTTATGCGGCCATTTGCGGGAGCAGTGTCACCATTTTGGAAGGTGACACGGCTGCTGTTTTAGTACCGCCAGCTAGGGAAAGTTTTGTAAAGGGATTTTGAGGCCGTAAAGAGGGTTTTTTGCTTACGCGACGCAGCGATGGCACGCAACAATGCGCGCGTCCAAGAGACCATGCGGCTCCTGGCAGAAGCCAGCCGCATGGACCTCATCAGGGGCCCGACGGAGACCACGGCTCGGGCGCCGCGCCGTTTGGCGGGGGCATGGGCGCCGCGATCTTGGCGTGTTCACCGCCGCGAGGCGGGGCGAAGAGGAGTGTTGAGGTACGTGGTGAGGGCCGCAAAGCCAAGGCGGCCCCCGCAAAGCGGGAAAAACGCGGCCAAAGCGCCACAAGGCGCCCATCACTGACATTTGTGGAAGGCAAGAGTGGGGCCGTGCGGGAGGACAAGCGCCATGAGGGCCCCGTGTCGTTTTTCACCGCGGGTGCCACAAGTGTCCAAGAGGATCGTTGGGAGCAGGGAGGGCCCAGACCAGTGGGAGGTGCCAAGTCTGTGGGGGGCCAGGAGAGTTTGCAGAGGAAGGGAGGGAGGGGTACCAAGGCAGCGCCTGGGCCTTTAGAAGGGGGCGGGGGAGGGCCAGGTTTAGGGGCAAGCAGGTGGCTACTGGGGAGGGAGAGGCTGGGGGGTCACAGGTGGTCAAAGGTGTCGAAGAAGGGGGGGGCCAGGGAGGCCGCTGTGGCGGCACTGGACATTAGGGGGTGGTTGGACGGGGCCCCATGGAGGGTGGGGGACAAGTGGTCGGTGGAGGGGGGGTGGGCGCAAGGGCCCCCGGGGGGGCGGAGGGGTGTCTGGGGGGGAGGGGGAGGAAGGCCTCAGGGTCCAGTCTGCGGGGAGGAGGCCAGTGTCCCTGTTGGAGTGGAGCGAGGGGGAAGATGTAGAGACTGGGAAGAGTGGGGAGAGATCCCCGCTGCCCCGGGTCTACGGGCGTATGGGTGACAAGGGAGGGGTCATTCGGCGGGGCCTGGCAGGGGGGGTCAGGGTGGGCGGGGGTGGGGGACGCAGGGGGGTTGTTGCGGTCCCCTTGGGGGCCTCTGGCATGGGGGGGTATTGGCAGTGGTGCCCGGAGCAGGGGCAGGTAGGGACAGACAGGGACATTAACCACGGCAAGCGGACCTCCCATTTTCTTTACAGGAGCAGCGAGCGCGGGGAGAGTATATTGAGGACGAGTCGCATGCGGCTCCTCGCTACCGGGAAGAAGTGAAGGCAGGGTCCAGGGCGGCCAGCTGGAGCACATCGAGGGACCATGGTGGCAAAGACGAACGGAGGTCTGACAAGGTCACGGGGCGACAGCCCAGTGGGGCGGAGGTGCCCACTAGGGCGGCGGTGACAGTGGATGGGCAACAAGGGAACGCTGCAGGGGGCAGCAGGGCAAACAAATTGATAGCAGAAAAGGTGGTACACAGTGAAATGGTCACGTCTGGGCGACAGCCCGGAGGGGCAGAGGGGCCCTCTAGGGCGGTGGTGACTGTGTATGGGCAAAAACGGAAAGCAGAAGTCACGATAGACAGATTGTTGCAAGAAGCGAGGCACACGTGGGTAACAAGATTAGAAGAGGAGGGGGAGTGGGAGGACGTCCCATTGGATTATGAGGAGGATAGTCTAGAAGAGGGGGAGATAGTGGACGAAGAAAGGGGGGGAAAAGTAATTTTGTGCCTAGTATGTTACAGGAGGCGGGTCTGGACGCGGAGTACACGGCTACGCCTCAGATGACTCAGCCCGCGGCGACACTGGTTAGGTGGTTGGATCCGGTGAGGACACCGACCTTGACGCCAGGTAAGAAAGGGGGGCGGGGTAGTGCGGCTAGCCCAAAGCGGAGGGTTTCCACGGGGACGGATGCCAGAGGGGATGAGGGGGACAGTGGGCTAAAATTGTGCAAGGGAAGATACGTGAGAGACACAGGGGTGGGTACAGAGGGGCAGACGACGGAAAAGGAGGCAGAGAAGGATAAGTCAGGAGGGACGATGGACGACAAGTCACAGGGGGACTATGAAGCGACTAAGGGTGCAGGGGACGACAAAAACAACGGGGGGCTGGTCAGAGGACGGAGGGCAAAGAGAGCAAGGAAGTCAGATTGCCAAAACTGCCGTACATGCGGGTGACGAAACCGTTCGGGGCACACCTCATGTTAGCCATGAAGGAAAAAATATGGAAGGGCCAGTATGTAGACGTATTGAAGTTGCTGCATAGGGAATTGCGATCCAAGGAGGGATCGAAGGAGGAGGAGCTAGAGTTATCCCGACGACCGAGGGTACCCATGAAAATAGAGAACTGGACGGCAGCCTTTTTAATTTTCGCAAGTGTGTACTGCGAGAAATACCCAGACAGGTCGGTGGCATTGTTTAAATACATGGATGTAGTTAGGAGGGCACATCTGACGTACGGGGGTTCGCATGGTCACCCTATGATGAGGAGTTCCGTGCCAGACTAGCCTGGGACCCCGACGCAAATTGCGGGGAGATTGACTCGGATCTCTATCAACAGACGATGGGGGCAGTAAAATTTGGAAAAACAACGTACGCGGCCAGTGGGTTGCTGTTAGTCTATCGCCCCTTTCAAAGCCGTCCCACCCAGGGGGTGGGGGGTGGGCATACACCCAGAAGCCCGCAGGGGGAGGTCCAGGGGCCTGTTGGGACTATAACAAAGGCAGGTGTGCCCGGGAATACTGCAGATTTCGGCACAAGTGCACAAAATGCTCCGTAAGGCATCCTCTGGTGCAGTGCTTCAGGCCAGGGTACGCAGGACAGGGCCAGACAGGGGGGCAGGGGCTGCAGCATCACAATGCCAGCAGCGGACAGCAGGGGATGGGAGGCAGGGGGGGCAGAGGGGCGCAGGGTTATATGGGCAAAGGCTCATACACCCATTAAGCTGGATTGCTTAGAGGCCTGGCTAGCGGATTACCCACGAAAACAGGAGGCGCAAATTCTAAGTGCGGGTTTCAGAGAGGGTGGCAAGATGGGCGGAGAACCTGAAATCAGCGTCGGCTCACAAAGCGGTCGTTTGGGAGAAATTGCAAAAAGAGGTCAGGGAAGGACGTATGGAAGGGCCATTTTCCGTTAGCCCGATAAAGGATTTGATTATTTCTCCTGTCGGGGTGGTCCCAAAGAAGGAGAGAGGCCAGTATCGTCTGATTCAGCACTTGTCATGGCCGCAAGGGGGATCAGTAAACGATTTCATTCCCGATGATTTGACGTCCGTGTCGTACTCTTCGGTGGACGTAGCCAGGGCACTAGTGGAAAGGGTAGGAAAAGGGGCTGAGATGGCAAAATGTGACATTAAGGCCGCCTTCTGGCTCTTGCCAGTACATCTGGAAGACTTCCAGTTGCTGGGCATTCAAGTGGACGGAAACATCTTTGTGGATAAGGCTTTACCCATGGGGTGTTCCATATCATGTGCGCTGTTTGAGAAGTTCAGTTCATTCTTGCAGTGGGTTTTCTCTTGGACAACGGGAAAAGAGACGGTGACACACTACCTTGATGACTTTTTCTTGGTGGGCCGGCCTGGTTCGACGGACTGCCAGCAGCAGCTGGACAGTTTCCAGAAGCTCATGGGGACACTGGGTGTCCCTTTAGCACCAGAGAAGACACAAGGTCCAAGCAGGGTGTTGTCATTTCTGGGGATTGAACTAAATTCAGTGGCCATGGAGGCCAGGTTGCCGGAGGATAAAAAACTGCACATGAGGTTGTTGATCGATGACATGCCGGCCAGAAAGAAAGTGACAGTAAGGATGGTACAAGTGTTACTGGGGCATTTGAATTTTGCATGCCGGGTGGTGAGAGCGGGACGGACATTTTGCAGGAGATTGAGCAGGTCACTGGCAGGACTCACATTACCACACCACCACATGCGTTTGTCGGCAGGGACAAAAGAAGACTTACGAATGTGGTGCAGGTTCTTGGAGGAGTTCAATTGAATACCCATGTCCGTGCTGGAAGAGTGGGAATGGGACGCTCAGATATTCTCGGACGCCGCCGGAGCAGGCAGGTTCGGTGTGTACTGGCAGGGAAAATGGTGTGAGGAAGAGTGGCAGCCTCATTGGAAGAATGGGGGCAGGAGAGTCGCTTTCCTTGAATTGTTTCCCTTAGTAGTTGCGGTCACACTGTGGGGGCGGAGGCTAGCGCACAAAAGGGTCACTTTCAGGGTAGACAACATGGCAGTGGTGCAGGTGGTCAACAGGCAGTCTGCAAGGGATCAGCAGGTCTTAAAGTTATTGGGAATATTCATGTTGGGTTGCTTGAAGTATGACATTCAGTACAGAGCACAGCACGTCCCGGGCGTAGACAATGACATTGCGGATGCTTTGTCTCGTTTGCAGTGGGAGAGGTTCCATGGGCTGGTCACGGAGGCGGAAGCTCACAAGACGCCGGTGCCCGAAGAGATGGGGTCCGTAGGAGAAAAAGGATGCTGCAACTGGTTGTAGGGTCGTTAGCACTTTCCACGAGGAAGGCTTACGGACTAGCGTGGCAGGAATTTCTGCAGGGAGGTGCAAAGAGGAGGCCTGGGACGTGGGCCAGGGAAGAGGACGTCATACAGTTCATCTTGGACTTGATTGAGAAGGGTTTGTCGAAGGTTACCATAGCGGCCAAGCTGGCAGGGATAGCCTTCATGGGCAAGTTAGTGTGGGGTTATGCCCCAACGGCAGGCGAGCTGGGTAAGAGGTTGTTAGAGGGTTGGGCCAGGGAGACGGGTAGAGGACAGCGGGTTAGGTTACCGGTGAATAATGTGCTGTTGAGCAGAATGATTGAGGTGTTACCTCAGGTATGCTGCAGCCGGCAGGAGGCGACATTGTTTGCGGCGTTAATGTCTTGGCTATATTGCGGAGCATTCCGGGTTTTGGAGCTGTTGGGTAGGAGAGGGGTGCCAGGGCTGCAATGGGAGGAAGTACAGGGATGCGAAAAATGGGAGTGATGCAGTCTCCATCTTCCTCAGGCGCTCGAAGACAGATCAAAGGGGGATGGGGAGGTCAGTGGCGCTGTGGGCTAGAGGGGATCCCATGATCTGCCTGGTACGATGGGGTTGCCTTTTGCGGGAAGGATCAGTGAGGGAGGTGGGGGACGTTTTTTGCAGGGCCTCGGGCAGGACGTCACAGCAGCACAACTTCTGTGGGTCATGAGGCGGACGTTAAAATTACTGGGGGAGGTGCCTGAGGTTTTTGGCACTCATTCATTCCGGATTGGGGTGACTTCTGACGCGGCAAACATGGGGTGGGGCTCGGAGAGTTTGAAGCAATTGGGACGTTGGTCATCAGATTGTTACAAACGTTATATTAAAGCAGGGAGGGGGGGTTGGGAAGAAGGTGGGAATGTGAATTTCTTTTTTCACGCATGTGTCTTTGCAGGTGCAGTAGCAGGGCCATAGTCAGAGGCGCTCGCAATCTGGATTGTTGGGCATTCTTTTGTGAAATGGGCAGAAAGACACGAACAAGAAAAAGGAAAAGGAGTGAATTTTGGATTGGACCCGCGATTGTTTAAAGTCAGTTGGCACGGAAAAGGGGGCATGCGTTGGCACAAGCTTTTCCCCCTGTTAAATAAGTTACTGCGTCAACATGTTTGTCCAGATGTGCTGTTAATTCACTTGGGGGAGAATGATTTAGTGGTGTGTAAAGGGTTATCTCTGTTGAAGCAGATGAAAAGGGATTTGCGGGAGATCAAGAGGCAGTGGTCTGGGTGCTTTGTGGTGTGGAGTGAGTTTATTCCCAGAAGGCATTGGAGGGGGGCCGAGAGGCCGGTTGCCATTGATAAGGCCAGGAGGAAGGTAAACAGGGAGATGAGGGTGTTTTGCAGAGAGTCAGGTTTTGGCAGGATAGAGCACCCAGAACTAAAGTATTCGGCGGTGGATTGCCCAGAGCAACGTTATTCAGCAAAAAATAAATTCAGGGACGATGGGGTGCATTTGCCTCGCTTCAGGATGGAGCTATACTTGATCCAAATAAAGGAAGTCTTAGATGCAGCCATGGATATAAGACGTTATCCTTCAAGGGGCCTAGAGGGGGGGTCAGAAAAGTCGTAAGGACTATTTCTGAGTGGCGTCGGTTACCTATTTTTGGCCAGTTGTTACTGTTTCATTTTATGGTTGGGGACAGGTAGGTAATGAGGTTAGGATAGGTTATACTTAGTAGATAGATTTGTAGACAGGTACAGAAGAGGTTACAGGGATTAAAGGGTTAACCGTTAGTGATCGAGTAGATAGATCTTTAGATAGTTTGAGATGAGGTTACAAAGTTTTTAAAGGGGCGAAAGTATTGATCAAGTTGGGGTCTGTTAAATAAATTGCAATTGTGTTTGGGGAAACCTTAGGGGTGGGGGGAGGAGGATAAGTAGATGAAGTTTGTATAGTTAGCTATAGTTTTGTGAGGCAAAGGCAGAGGCTATGTTTTTGTAAGGTGCACCTGTCTTCAATAAAGAGGCCTTTTTCACACTGAAGGTGAGTCAATTGTGGTTTGTTCCGTGCACTGCGGCCCAATGGGGCTTTTGGGGGGGCGGCCGACCGGAAGGGAGGCTCGCACCCCCGGGTTTTTTGGGCCGGGTGGTGCGGTCCGAGTCTAATTGGGCTCGCATTGGGTGGCAGGGCGGGGGGTATTTATGCAGCCATTTGCGGGAGCCGTGTCACCATTTTGGAAGGTGACACGGCTGCCGTTTTGGTACCGCCAGCTAAGGAAAGTTTTTCCCACCCATTTTAAAGGAAGAGGGGGAGGGGGGTTTTAGGTTTTGTTGATATTTGATGGCTTGTTTTCATTGGGTACAGGTGCATCAGGGGTTTAAATGATATGTACTTTGGTTGTCGCTTGAAGCAGGTGCGTGGCGTCTGTTACCTATTTTTGGCCTGTTGTTACTGTTTCATTTTATGGTTGGGGACAGGTAGGTAATGAGGTTAGGATAGGTTATACTTAGTAGATAGATTTGTAGACAGGTAGAGAAGAGGTTAGAGGGTTTAAAGGGTTAACAGTTAGTGATCGAGTAGATAGATCTTTAGATAGTTTGAGATGAGGTTACAAAGTATTTAAAGGGGCGAAAGTATTGATCAAGTTGGGGTCTGTTAAATAAATTGCAATTGTGTTTGGGGAAACCTTAGGGGTGGGGGGAGCAGGATAAGTAGATGAAGTTTGTATAGTTAGCTATAGTTTCGTGAGGCAAAGGCCGAGGCTATGTTTTTGTAAGGTGCACCTGTCTTCAATAAAGCAGCCTTTTTCACACTAATGGTGAGTCAATTGTGGTTCGTTCCGTGCACTGCGGCCCAATAGACTTCGAGCCCATTTGATTGTTTACTTCCAACTAAATGAACGGGACCCTCTGTGGTCGAGGAGGGGAGATGAGTCACTGTGATCATTCGATACTTGGCTTCTTTCTGCAGCTATCGTTTTTGGTGATGGGGAGAGAGCTGGTCTCCATGCCAAAGGAAGCCACAGGCACAAGCCTCAGCGAGCACCTTTACGAATGAGAGCCATCAGCACTCACTCACTGGCACCGCTCCATAATGAATCACTTCTAGAATACGGCAAATCGGGATCGACACCCATTCAAATATTGGCCTCCCATTGCCCATTTCTAAGAGACAAGTGTGGCCCACGAAGCTTACCTAGTAAGCGGGCTGCTTCTATAATGAACACAGAATGATATGCCTATTGCAAAGGAACGAGATTGATGTGACGGGGGTGGGGGTCCGGCGGCAGTGGAGGATTCTCGGACGAGTTTTACACTAGTCTATAATTAACACATGAGGTGAGCAGCAAGGGGGCGGCAGTCTGGGGGAAAATCACATGATAAAATAGAGACCGAAGGAAACAGACAGCCCAGCAGTGAGAGAGGGGGCGAAGGCAGGAGTGGGAAGCGGAGGAAGGCAATAAAAACTGCATAAAGCTGAGTACAGAGGCGAGAAAACAGCAGAAATAGGCGCGAGGGGGGATCAGAGTACGGAGGAGACGGAGGGCTGGAGGGAGTGATTGAAGGGGCTAAAAAAATGTACAGTGGGGTGGAAATGACAAGGAGAGGCCGGGAAAGGCGTAGGGAGGGAAAACAAGCATTGGCAATGCAATAGGACTCGCATTTACGTGAGACCTAGTGCATTGGATACGGAAGTGCGGGTGGGAAAGAAGGCATGAATGGGAGCGTGGGGAGGGGGGGCCGAGAAGTCACGGACTGCGGGAGGGGGAGGGGGGGAGGCAGGGGAAGAAAATAGTGTTGGAAGTAAAAGGGCCAGTAGCCATGGAAGGATACAAATGACGACATGGACGTCAAAAGGAGGGACTAACAAGCCTCAAACCAATCGAAAGGCAGCATTTAAGACAAAAGCCAATGAAAAAGATGGGCGGAGAGTGGGCGGAGCTTCCACAGAGCTTCCACGCCATACTGAATACTGCATGCCTCACAAAGCGAGCAGCGCATGCGCTGCAACGCTAGGCTCGACCTAAAAAGTGAAAGTTGATAATTCAAACCAGAGGTAGAAAGATTTATTTTTATATGGACACCATTTGTTCATTTTCTGGGCACATAATAAAGAATTTAATTTTAAGCTGCTGGGATGTGAGTTAACGGGAATTCCAATCTGCTACTATGTTCTCTTTGTCTAGGAGATAAATCGCTAGAACAGAAATATTGTGGGAGAGGCAATAATGCCAAAAATCTTTGGCTATTTCCGCCAAGAGACGAGATCTCGTTCACCTCCAACCGATTGATGTATTGTACTGCTGACACATTGTCCATCTTTAAAAAGATGCAGCAATAAGAAGATTTGGGGAGAGAACAAAGGGATCGCAAAATTTCCAGCTAAAAGTTCTAAGCAGTTGGTATGAAGTAATGAGTTCTCTTGTGACCATCTGCCACCTGTTGTTATCTCTTGCAACCCTCCCGAAACGACTGGCATCTGATTCAAATACTAGGTCTGGAACAAGACCGAGGATGGCCCTTCCATTCTATACATCCATATGATCAAGCCACCCATGTAATTCTTGTCTCACTTCCATTGAAAGTTGAATATGGTCTACATAAGGAAGCCCTTTACTTACATGAAGTTTTAGGGCCTGACTACCAGTTTGGCGCAGCTGGGATGGCGCATGGCCGCCTCCGCTGTGCCAAGGCTGCGCAAGGACTGCCGACCATATTACGAGTTGCAAATGTGCAACTCGTAATACGGTCGGTGGTTCTTTGGCCTTTCCCATGGCGGTGCCTTGAAAACAGGCACCGCAATGGGAGTGGCCAAAACGTTCTAGCACTTCATGGACAGAGATGTCCATGTTGTGCTGGAACTGGAGGGAATACAGACAGGGGGGCACAGGTTGTGCCCCCCTGAATGTATCCCCATGGCGTTGGGGACATTGCGGTCCTGTAGGGCCACCTTTGTTATTGCACTGCCAGCTTTTTCATGGCGGGGCTCCGCCATGAAAAAGCTGGCGGTGCAAGAACTCAAAATATGCTGAGCAGGACTGTGCCAGTCCCTGCTCAGCATAATGCGTTGTGGGGCTCCTATGCCACCGCCAGGGAACGACTACGCCACCATGAGGCTGGCGGTCGCAAGACCACCAGACTCGTAATCAGGCCCTGTCTTTTGAAGGCACGGTAGTGTAATGGACCTGGAAAAATCACCTGAGTGGAGGAGGCTATAAGGCCCACTTCTCTGGCTGTCCAATGAAGAGTTATTTTGTCTTTAGCTAGAACTCTGCAAATTTCTTTTTTGATATCTCAACTCTTCATAATTGACAAATAAAGAGAATCTATAATGAAGTCTACTGAAAAATCTAGAAAAGTTATCTGGTTAGAGGGAAGAAGTATCCTGGACCTCTAGTTGCGAAGAGCGGAGTGCCTTTTTGACTGTCTCTCCATTGATCTCGTTTCCTTAAGATTCCACTGTAAGTAACATGGTAAGGAAAATGGCTGGGTGAGCGTCTCCTTCCTCTGCCAGTGCTGATAAAAAGGTTAGGCTGGAAAACCTTTAAAAGAGCTGATTGGGCTTTATACAACAAAGTAAACGTGTTCACAAATGTAAAAGGATCTCCGAAAAGTAATCCTTCAGCTGAAGGACCCTCTTAGTTTGTTGCAAGTTCTCAAATTTTAGGTTCAATGCAAAAATAAAATTGATCTGCAACATTCTGCCCAAAGGGCACAATTGGCATCGCCCAAAAGACAGATGGCTTGTTGCACACAGCCAACTAAAATGTTCGGGTCTTTTGGGATGCCTTGGTCTTTAGTAGTGAATTCCATGTCTCTCAGTTTTGAAAGAGGGCCAGCAACTTCTAAACGTTTATCTTGACATGCCTCCCAAGATCTAACAATGCCTTTCTTTGAGTCTTTTACAATTTTACTAAAGAAAGTAGATATTTTGGGGTCTAGATCAGGAGTGGATGCTTCATTGTCTGATAAACTAGGACATGGACACTGTGCACTAAGTTTGTTTCTAACATTCTATGAGAAGGATTTTCTTAATCTGATTTATGTAAGCAGCTGTTTTATGGGCAGATGTCCATTCAGAGGAACGTGGGTGTATTATTTCTTCTGCATTGAATGTATCATGAAGTAGAGATGCACCAGAATATAATTTAGAGGAGGAACCTTCCCCTGCGTCTACATTAATGTATTTTTACTCTTTTTTAGAAAGAGGACACTAAGGCCTATCCTCTTCTACATCAGAAACGTCTGTATCTATAAGATCATTGATCTTCAGAAGAGGACAAAACAGTATCACATTCTTCATCCTCATCAGTATTCCCAGAAATGGATGGAAAAAAATCTAAATATGACTTTTTAATATGTCTAAGGTGTTCACTTTAGATGTGGATTTTGGAGCTTTTGAATTGTAACATGTCGTGGATGAACAGGGAATTAAAAGAATACGTAATTTACAATTGAAAGTACATTTTTTAATTGTTGAATAAGAGGAAATGTGGTTAAAGATTTTTGCACATAGTTTTACAGCGTTTCATAAATTGACGATTTGTCTGGCCCAATAACAAAATCGGTAACCATGTCTGCTGTCACATATACAGGAATGTTTGAAGAATTAGATTGTGATGTTTTCTTCAAAAGAAATACATTTATTTTGCCAGTGTCAATTAAAGTCCCCAAATTATTTATTATTATTTTTTATTATTCGCCTTTATATATATGGAGGCCTATCTTGCAAACTGCCACAGTTTGTGCAACTGATAAAGAGGGGAAATAGCTCTCTTCTAGATAAACTGATGCAGGCAAATAATCTATTCCCTGAGCCAAAGCTGTGATCAATAATTGTTTCAACCCAGCACTTCTCTTGTGCAGGGCTTCTTGTAATGCCAAAATAAACTGATATTGTTTTTAATTGTCCTTCTTAATAAAACCATGGCGGGTATTAAAATGTTAAAATAATGAAATATTTATTAGGAAGTGCCCTATAGCAGTGGGCAGAGGACCGGCAAAGGGTGGTCTCAGGGCAGAGCAGGAAAGGACCTGATGTGGAGAATAAGAGAAGCGGACAGAGAGGATCGCTGGTGCGCGATGCCTCTTAGGGTGAGACCTGATCAGGAAACGGAAGGGTAAATGAAACTGTTGCTTGAAGAGAGGGGTTGTTTGCTATAAAATACCCAATGGTGAGCTTGCAAGGAGAAACGAGTCTCCGCGATCACACACTGCTCCATCAATGACAAAGAATGGCAGAGACTCTGAAGAGAACAAGCATTTGCAATGCAATAGGTCTCGCAGTTACGCGAGTTTAAGCTATTGGCATTGTAAATGACAATGCCTTTTATTTATGTTTTTAAAACGAAAACAAAAATAAAAGGCATTGTTATTTGCAATGTCAATAGCTCAAACTCACGTAAATGCGAGACCTATTGTATTGCAAATGCTTGTTTAATGATTGTCATCTTCACTGAGTTGTTCCTTCTGTCATATGGGTATAGTGTGCTGCATCGTAATTGCCCCATAAATGTTATGTCAGAGAATTCAGGGCGGTTTGTGGCAAAGGGAGCTTTTTAAAAAAAAAAAAAAAAATTTTGTCTGATCTAAAAAACAGGGCGGTAACAAGGAGGGACTAAAAAGCCTCATTATCAATCGGAAGCCAGCATTTACCATGGACGATGACGCCAGCTAATGAAAAATATGGGCGGGGCTTCCATTCCACTTCTAAAACTTACCCTACTACAGCATGCCTCGCAAAGCGAGCAGCGCAGCAAGCAGCGCAGCGCATGCTGCAAGCACTACTGCCTAGCTACTGAGCCCGCCATAAAACCCTCACATTGTCACTCTATCTATTTTAAAACTCCCGCCATTCACTAAGCCATTTTTCGTGCTCTTGTAATGCACACATACTAAGGCCTGCAGCTGCATTGTGGCGGGTTAGGTAAAACACACCTGTAAAAACATCACATTGCGTGATAATCGGCCCGGAGGCAGCTGCTGTGTTCAAGACTTCTGCAGTACCGTCCAAACTCCGGCTCTGACTGCTAATCAGACATACTACTACTGGCGCTCCTTCGGCCCACCACCTCTGGCCCTACAGCTTCCCACTGCCCCTGCTAGATCCCACCTCACCACACTTGTAACTGCCACCATACTACCCTATTGCTACCTGTCCCATGCTCAAACATCACTGCTTCTACGAGTGCCTCACCACAGTTTACTACTACTTCATCATTGCCCCTACAATGGCTTTCAACCCTCCCCTTACTGATGAAACAATCACTGCCCCTACTGCTGCCCCTACGACTGCCGCTACTGCTTTCCCTACCGCTACCTCTGCTGCTCCCCGTACGACTGCCTCTACTGCTGCCCCTACAGCTTCCCCTACTGATGCCCCTTCAGGTGCCCCTGAGTCTGCCTCTACTACGGCTCATACAGCTTCCTTTACCGTTGCCCCTACAGCTTCTCCTACTAATGACCCTTCAGCTGCCCCTACTGCTGCCTCTACTTCTGCCCATACAGCTTCCTCTACTGCTACCCCCTACTGCTTACCCTGCTGCCCCTACGACTGCCTATATTGCGGTCCCTACAGCTTCCTCTACTGCTGCCCCTTCAGCTGCCCCTACAACTGCCTCTATGGCGGCTCCTACAGCTTCCTCTACTGCTGCCCCTATGACTGCCTCTACTGCGGCCCCTTCAGCTTCCTCTACTGCAGCCCCTACAGCTTCCTCTGATGTTGCCCCTACAACTCTATACTGCGGCCCCTTCAGCTTCCTCTACTGCGGCCCCTACAGCTTCCTCTGATGTTGCCCCTACGACTCTCTACTGCGGCCCCTTCAGCTTCCTCTACTGCTGCCCCTACAGTTGCCTCTAGTGCTGTCCCTACTACTGCGGCCATTGTCATAGATTAAGTGCTACGAAGACTGCGATCAGGTGGAGGTGAGCGAACCTCGTTCTTGCCAAACGTTGCACTCCGCAGTGAGTGAATGAAGATCGGAAGGACGACGAGAGAACAGATAAACAAATAAAGAACGACTCTGCTAACATTTTAATTTAATAATTTATGTTGAATTAATTCCAGGAGTGACGCTTATCATCGTTTCTAAACATATATTAAGGAATTTTAAAGAAAGAATGCCTGGTCGACTTTGCTGTGTGTGAGACATTCATTGAATCGTTCATTTACTCCAAAAACCGTAGACTTAATGAAAGAAGTAAAAAAAAGTGCTTACCGATTAATGAAGGAAACAGTGTACCGCCGCAAGTAAAAGATCCAGTCCTGATGGGCGGTCACAAAAGGAGACAGGGCGGTAACAAGGAGGGACTAAGAAGCCTCATTATCAATCGGAAGCCAGCATTTACCATGGACGATGACGCCAGCCAATGAAAAATATGGGCGGGGCTTCCACTCCACTTCTAAAACTTACCCTACTACAGCATGCCTCGCAAAGCGAGCAGCGCATGCGCTGCAACTCTAGGCTCGACCTAAAAATAAATGTGGGCCTGAACCAGCAGGGACAGAATAATGGGAATAAAAGCAAGCAGCATCACTGACCGAGATCAGTGCAATCCTGCTGTGCAGAAATAGTTAAAAACACAAATATAGACAATTAAATGCAATAAAATAGAAAAGTGAAAATGTTGTACTCAACATGGCTGCTGAGCAGCAAAGAAGAGGAGATGTTACATAATCACCATGATTTATAAGGACACCTAACTGTTGATTGGCCACTGTTTATTGGCATAATGGGACCTGTAGTTCTACATTACTCATAGGTATTGTAGTTTTTGTGCTTTTTTCATACGCAGTGTTTACTTTATTGTTATGTGGCTGCAGAGAAAAAACAGTGAAGAAGGGTTTGGATAATCTGGAGCCTCTGGTCCAGTGTGAGCTAGTCTCACATGGATTTAGAACATGTGACACCATTGGTAGTGCCTCTCTACTAACACATTTAGTAACTGCAGTGTAAGCACTTAATATATTCATTTTTTTATTTCAATTTGTAAATTTCACAGAATTACAATACAATCTTAAATAGATCAAATGGATTTAACAAATATGTACAAACTATACATATATTAATTGTATCTGGCAAATAAAACAATGCCATTGCTTCACGCCATGTTTTAATATCACGTTTAGTTAGCTGTGGATTTATAAAACATTGAAGTGTAGCTGATAATCTCGGGCAAACAAACAAAACTTGCATTATGTCTTGCAGAGGACAAGAACAGCAATTATAGTTACTTGAAGAAGAGGCTGAAAGGTTTGACCATAAATTGTGGTCATCCCAAGTAAGCTTTGAGATAAAATGTTATGCCTTTGGTTGGTAGGGATTTGCTTAGCAGCCCCAGTCTTTTAATCTTAATGCAGTGATTAAAATCATGTTGACGACTCTGAGGCTTGATCATTTTCTTTACTGATTTCCTATGGGTAATCTTGGACATGACGTAACCTAAAATATCTAGACCAATTGTTAACATTTTTGCAGCATTTTTTACAAGGAGTTAAATAGTATTTTTGTGCTGTAATTGTCAGAACTTACTGGAGAGTAGGTCTTAGTGTTTTAGATCCACAGGAGAGTCCGGAACCAAAGGGTGACATGCTGCTTGTGGTTGCCAAGGAGATGCAGTCTGGGGAGTCATGAATGCAAGTTTTGGCATCCCACCCGTTCCAAGATGGTGGAGGTTCCGTGACAGACGAAGCCAAGATGGCATCCAGGTTTCCCTTTTGTGTCACAACAGGCACAGCAGTATTTAAGTGTTGTATTCGCAATCAGTCTTCGCCTTCAACTGTGCATATTGGTGGGCTTATTTGCGCCTCATTCCAGTTCACAGCTGGCTCCTCTCCCATTTGCACCTTTGTTGTTTACTCATGTTTCTGAGGGTAGCTTCACTAGGCAGGAATCACTGTGCTGTTGCTACTTACCTCTTGCTCTTCCTCATTCAGCTCCTTTTGTCCTGGAATCTCCGGATTCAGACTGTTGGCAAAACTGTTCTGTAGCCTCCAAGTGGCGAGCGGAATACCAATAACTATGAGCCAGATGTATCAAAGGGTTTCACCCATTCTGTGTCTGTGGGAAAATGTGTTTGTACACATGGCCCTATATGTTTGTGACTTGCTAATTTTCTAGCTTTAAAGTGTGGTCAGACCCTCAATGTGTATACTTTTGTTTACAGAGGGTGAAAGGAGCTTCATGCAGTTTGCACTCCAGTGTTTCTCCCTTACTGCTGCCCTCTCCCCTGTTTCCCCAGGGCCTGATTCTAAGCACTTGTGGTTATTTGATAAGTATGAAACATCTTGGGCGTTAGGCAGGCCTTGGCCTATCTGCTTGGATTCCAGTTGTAGTCTCTGTAATTCAAGCAACTTCTCAGGAACAAGGCGGCATAAAGAGATCAAATCACTTGTTTTTAAATAAAACCATATTTGCACAATTTGATCAAACCAACAATAAAAAATGCTGATGATATCTAGTTCAAATTTTAGCATATCCACTGAACAACTCCTTCTTAACATCAAATAACGTTCCAAAGAGTGGTTTCAACCTGGATAAAAAATTGATAGCCTGTTGTTTTATAACACACAAAACCATATAATAAAATGCTCAAAAACTTTGCCATATAAACATTTATAAGAGCATAATTTTTTTGTTTACTCTGGGCTGCCTGTATTTTAGCAAATTCCTTTTTCGAAAAAATTGATTCTAATTAAAAAACATAAATAGGTGTATTCTGCTACTGCTTCCAAAGGCTGGTTCTTGGCACACCAATTGAAATGTTTTGAACATTCTAGATATTCCTGTAAGCCATTTAATTTATTTTTCAGGCCCATTGGGGTAAGATCAAATATGACAGTATCATCTGCATATATCAATAAATTGATCTGTCTCCCGCTCAGAGGTGAGGGACTAGATTTTACAACGAAATATTGCAAGAGCTTGAAATGTATGAAAAGACACAAAAAAAGCCAAGACGCACCCCTGTTTTATACCATTTTTCACATACATATGTCAGGAGTACTTGTTAGAGGAGCACAAAAGGACCCAGGCGCATGTATTTGTATGAAATTGTGTCAGCATGGCTAGTGAGATGAGGATAGCCCAATGACCCAATTTAGACCATAGTATTACCCATTCTACCTAATCAAATGAAGAAGAAGGATCAATAAATGCAACATATAGTTTCATTTTCTTGTCTATGTTATATTTTTCTTTTATTATTGTGAACGCCAGCATGTTTTCAACAGGTGATGTGCCCTAGCGAATCTCTGATTGTTCAAAGGGAATCAGGTTATTTGGATTTACTGTAACAATTGACCCCAAATCTGCCCTCCTCGGGGCTGGGCGGGAGAAAGCCCAAAAGACACAAGGGCTGTTTTTAGGATGATCACTTTTTACTTGTTAAACTTACGTTTTAACTATAAGTTGTGCCTTCTCAATGCACTGGTTATACCCTAGCATATGACATTACTTATATCATGTCAAATCATAGCTTTCATAAAAACACTTATGACATCTCAATTGAGATGATTTTTCAGAACACAGTGCATGGTAGAGTCGCGAGTTATAGTTAATGTAGTATGGCGAGTGAGGTGAGAACACTGTGAACGCAGGTGCGCGACTTATAGTAATCTGAAGGTGGTGTGTTAAGTTAAAGTGTAAGTTATGAGTAACACTGTGTACGTAGGTGAGCGACTTAGAGTAATTAGGAGGTGGTGTGTAAATTCAAATTTTAAGTTATAACTATAACTTTAGAATTCCTAATGTTGGTGTACTTTAAGTATGGTTAAGTATGGTTTGTATGGAAAGAATAAATCAAGTTTTCCTAATGATAACGTATCTCTAACTTTTGTTTTTTTCATGGAATATATCTATCTATCTCTCTCGCTCTCTCTCTATATATATATATATATATATATATATATATATATATATATATATATATATATATATATATTTACCATATTTCCTCAACAGAAAGAGTTCAGTAGCACTCACGGGTCGTTCATATTTCTTCTTTTTTATTGTTCAAAAAGCATGAAAGCCAGGACCAACGAAAAGTCCCCGACGCATTTCGGTCTTACCAAGACCTTGTTCACGGGTATATATATATATATATATATATATATAAAAACAACCACATGGTTTTAATTAACGCTCGTGCATGCATTTAAAAGGAATCACGGCGCGACCTTCAGTTGATAAAAGCTTGACATTGAAGCTGAAACGCGTCCTGAATGTTGCTGGCTCGTGAAATAAAAACGGATGAATTTTCCCCTATTTGGAGTGCAGACAGTTCTCTTTATTACAGAGGTTGTAGTGGGTTAATATATATATATCAGAAGTCAATATTCATTCAACATTAGAAATGAAAAAAGACGGCACACCAAGTGGTTTTGCACAGAACTTTATGTGCAAAAGGAACGACGCGTTTCAGCAGTAAGCCTTTGTCAAGTTAATGTCATGTGCTCAACCCACCACAAAAATACGTGCAGAACCGAAAAAACATAAAAGAAAGACTTCCAAATATCCTGTAAGTCCTATGTTTGAATCAATGCAATTGCAAAGAACATTTCCCAATAAATCTTCATGACAATAATAATATGTCAGAAAAATATATATCTGAGAATTCTTTCATTAATTTAAACAATCATCAATGCAATATATTTTATGTACATGTATCCGGTTTCAACACGATAAGTGCAAAGTCACCTAACAGTGAGTGCTCATATAAAAAGGCACTTATAAGATATAGCAGGCTCACATATCCCAAATGGGAAAAGCAAAATTCTGCAAGTCAGTTATAAATCCATAAACTGATCATGCATGCTACCTAAGGCTTACCATAAATTAGCCTGGAAATTAGTCCAGAGATAAAGAAAAAGAGAGGAAAAATTCCAAAAATAGGGCAAGTGCCCCTAGAATAACCATACTGGCAATAGATAGATTGCCAGTTATACCCTCATGGTCACAATGATGAACTGAGGATGAAAAAATGGTAAGCCAGGTGGTGCCCTCAAAAAACGGGGGGGCTAGATTAATCAATCAAGGGCAAGTGCCCATTATTGGAGATTCAATGTGGCTGCATATTTAAAAAAAAAAATGCCTAAAAATGTGACATAAGTGAGATACAAACAAACAGACAAATTGTAATGAAGAAAAAGGGCAATTACTATAAAGTTAGAAATATGAAAATATATCAGTTCTGGATTTCCAAATGGTATGAAACTTAATCAGATGTTCAACCAATGTGAGTAGTCAATTCCTCACTACTATTCATTCCGAATGGAATTCTAGTATTTAAATCAATAATATATCTTGATTCCAAGATTCGCAACTGTTTCTCTCTGTCCCCACCTCTGGTATGTCTCATGATACAGTCAATCCCAAAAGCCTTTAGGTGACTGTTATCACTATTGTGTTCTAACCTGAAGTGACGGGCTACGGGGTAGCTCTGGTCATTGTTGGTAATGGCACGAAGGTGCTGCAATATTCTCAATTTCAATGGTAATTTAGTGCTACCAATGTAGCGCAGTCCAAAGGGACATTCTAACAGATATACTGTGAACTCCGTGTTGCAAGTAATGAATTTACGGATGTATCTAATTTTACCATTCTCCGTGGTATAACTCTTGCAGGTTTTACTGTTTCTACAGGCTTTACATGATCCGCAAGGATAGAAACCTTCCATTTTCTTGTTAAGCCAATTCGAAGGTGATTTATGTTCCTGGTAACTATATACCAAGGAATCCCTCAATGACTTGGGTCGTCTATATGTCACCTGTGGGGCAGCCCCTATGGAGTTTCCAATGATGGGATCGGTAATTAGAAGGTTCCAATGTTTTCTAAGTAAACGCCTTAGGAGCTGAGATCTCTTGTTATATGTGGTGATGAGCCTAGATCTATTGTCCTCACTACTATTTCTGGTCTTATTTTTGAAAAGAACATCACTTTGCTTGACCCCTTCCAGTTTCTTACTGGCCTGACTAAGAGTCTTTTCTGAGTAACCTCGTTGCAAAAATCTAAATTTGATATTCGCTTGTTCTTTTTTGTAGGTCTCATCCTTGCTGCAATTATGACGTGCTCTCAAAAGTTTGCCGTAAGGTATGCTATGCACAAGTGGTGCTGGGTGATGACTCGCAGCGTGTAATGTACTGTTACCTGCTGTCTTCTTTCTAAAGAGTGACGTTTGCAGTTTGTTTCCTTCGATCTCAATTGCCACATCTAAAAATTCACAGTACGTACTGCTGATGGTATAAGTGAAACTGAGATTAAGATCATTTGTTTCCAAAACATTGATAAATTCCCTGGCACTCTTCTCATTGCCATCCCAAATAAGGAACAGGTCGTCTATGTAACTGATCCAAATTGGGATGTGCTCGGTGAATCTATCGTGTTGTTCAGTCCACACCACCTGCTCCTCCCACCAGCCCAGAAAAAGATTAGCTACGCTGGGGGCGAAGCATGTGCCCATGGCTGTGCCTGACTTCTGTCTCTACACTGCTCCCTCGAACATAAAAATGTTCTGTTCTAAGCAAAAAAGCATCATGGCTCCTAGCATATTAGAATGATCCAACAGTGATAATGACCTACCCTTCAGAAAATACATACATGCTTCTACTCCCTTTCTTTGTTCGATACATGTGTATAGGGAGCACACATCCAGTGATATCATAAGAAAGGTGCCCTCCCATTTAACATCATGTATCCTTTTCAGAAAGTCCGTACTGTCACTGCAATATGACCTCAAATTGGTCACAAATGGTGCCAAAAAGGAATCAAGAAAGATTGAAGTATTCTCGAGGAAACACCCATTTGATGACACGATGGGTCTCCCTGGTGGTCTAGTTGGATGTTTGTGTATTTTTGGGAGTAGGTACAGACAGGGTATGCGGGGATGATCATTCTTCAAAAACAGGTATTCATCATAGCTCAATAAACATTTGACCCACCAATTTTTTAACATCTCATGGTAAACAATGATAGTGTCCCTGTAGGTGTCCCAAGTAATTTATTCATAACATGAGACATCACTAAGCTGATTGAGAGCTTCCCTTCTGTAGTCCTGTACATCCATCAGGACAATATTGCCCCCCTTGTCAGAGGACTTTATCACTATGTTCGGATCCTCAGTGAGCTGTTTGAGGGCAATACGTTGTCCCTTAGTGAGGTTTTCATTACCACTCATCTTGTAATCATTCCGCATCTGAGATAGTTCGTGGATCATAACAGAGTTGAAGGCCTCGATATTATCATGGGGGACATTCGGGTTAAACCTTGATTTAAGTTTAAAACCGCTGTTCGTGGAGTCATCTAGGACAAAACCCATTTGTCTCAATATTTCACTGCTCTCCTGTTCTTGCATCCCATTGGTTGAGTTCTCATCCAAAGAATGTATTGTTAGGATAGAATCAATATCTTGTAGAGTAAAGGTAGATGATATTTCGGATCTGTTGGTTAAATGTCCATCTCTCCTCACAGTTTTGTTCGCAGTAGTGATTAACATTTTATGTAATTTCATTAACTTCAATTTTCTTATATACAAAAACAAATCGATCATTGTATCCACATAGTTCATATCTTGTGTGGGACAATATGAAAGACCCGATTTGAGAAGGGACTCTTCATCATTGGTTAATTTCCTAGATGACAAATTGACGATAGTTTTTTCATCCATCATGTCTTGATTTTTAGCTACAACTTAGTGTGGGGTGACATTACGCCCCACTTCCAGTCGCAGCGACTGGAAGTGGGGCGTAATGTCGCCCCACACTAAGTTGTTGTGAACTCAAATGTCATGTGGGCAAGGCATTTTTTCCGGTGAGCACGCATTCTTGGAGGATGAGGACAAATATGGATAACTTTTGGTTAAATAGGTGTGCATCCAACAACTATAACTGATCATTAATTGATTTTTAGCTAGACACATCATGCGATTTTTGGTTCGCCCACTGTGTCTTTGTCTTACTCTGTTTGTTCATTTGAGCCCTTTGCTTTTCCTTTGCCTCGCCCTCTTCCCCGCCCTCTTCCTCGTCCCTTCTTCTCGGTTGATCCCTCTGTTGTTGATTCCTTCTTCTTTTGTTTTAATATTTGGAACTCGTGTAGGAACGTGAGAGGGCGCGTACCTAAAGGGACCGCTTGTCTGTCTGAGTCAGAGCTAAGATCCGAGCTGGAATCAGTTGACACCACCTCCTGCTGTTTTTGTTGTTGAATAACACGTAAGTCTCTTTGGGCACAATCGAATCTTTTTGCGTAAGTTAGGATCCTCCCCTCAGCATAATCGTTCTTGTCGCACAAGAATTTGCGTTGTTTCTTTATTTTGATGGTATCCTCATAGGATTTCAGTCGGGCTTCCAGGCCTTTCAGGAAGTCAATCACCACACTTTCTGTTTTGTGTTTATCCAGTTCTTGTCTTACTTTGACTAATTCCAGACGTGTCTGATCCAGATCAATCTTAGCATACTTTATTAGCATCTCCAGCATCTCCTTGCAAGTTTTGGCCATGTACTGTGCCCATTCGTTAAGGAGATCCGGATTGGGGTTCTCATAGGTGGGAACGATGGAAATTCTTAGCCCTCTGGGGACCCGACCTACTTCCACATAGTTGGTGAGAGAGGTAACCTCCCACCATTTGTTTAGTTCACGTTTGGAAAGCTTCTCCAATGTTGTTAAGTTCTGCGTCACAGAAGATTCCTGTGGGTTCGAAACAATTACTGATTTAGAGTTCAATTCTGTAGGAATCAAATCTTCATTGAACAGGGAAATAGCAACAGCTTGCCTTTCTGCCTCCCATTCATTCATATTCCTCTTTATTTTATATGCTCAAATCCAAACGTGTGTTCCACTTGACACGAGTGCCTAATTGCACCCGTGATGCACTTGCCACAGCTATGAGATCTTAAGATTGTATTGCGTAGTGCTGCACAAATTCCTGACAGCCTGCCAGAGAAATGTCTCCAGAGCGTACTCCCATCAGTATATCCCTCTAAATCATTGGCACTCCTCGTTCAGATCTGGGAGGAGATGCAATCCTGAACAGGTTAGAGGGAAAGCTGGAATATTACAATGCACCCACTTTCACGTGTCAGGAAAGTACCTCCAAAACGTGCTTCTATCAATATGTCCCTCTAAATCATAAGCACTCTTAGTTCAAGTCTGAGAGATCATATTATCCTAAACATGTTAGAGGGAAAATAGGAGGATTACACTACGCTCGCTTCCTCATGTCACTGCAAGGGTTATATGGCTATAAGCTCCAAAATGACCCCCACGCCTTCTCCTTACCGGTAACAGCGAGTCCCGAACAGGTAGGAGGAATAGCGGGAGGATTGCAGGACGTTAGCTTCCTCGTGTCACTGCGAGTGTTGTAGGCTCCAAATGACCCCCTCGCCTTCTCCTTTCTGGTAATAGCGAGTCCCGGATCCTCGAATCCGTGATCCGTTGCCGAACTGATCACTTCTCCGAATTCCGGTTGCAAGCCACCATTGCACAATTTCCCCAGCAAGCCGGATTGCGTCAGACAGCTTGTCGGCGAGCCGGGTTGCACAAATCCGTTGTTACGGCGTTTCTTCCATAAACCGGGACTGGTTGGCATTTTTTTAAGAGTCGAGACTGGTCGGCGTCTCTTCAATACGCCAGGACTGGTCGAGCTATAGTTTGCAGGATTCCTTCATCTGGCAGTTTTTCAACGTACAATACGTGCTGGGGCGCCGTTTCTTTGCATTTTTCCTCGAAACAGTGTTGCTTGAACGCCGCCGCTGGCCTCGCAGTGCCGGTGCCGTCGATGGAAGCAACCACCATCGAAACTCAGAAGTCAATATTCATTCAACATTAGAAATGAAAAAAGACGGCACACCAAGTGGTTTTGCACAGAACTTTATGTGCAAAAGGAACGACGCGTTTCAGCAGTAAGCCTTTGTCAAGTTAATGTCATGTGCTCAACCCACCACAAAAATACGTGCAGAACCGAAAAAACATAAAAGAAAGACTTCCATATATCCTTTAAGTCCTATGTTTGAATCATTGCAATTGCAAAGAACATTTCCCAATAAATCTTCATGACAATAATAATAACATGTCAGAAAAATATATATCTGAGAATTCTTTCATTAATTTAAACAATCATCAATGCAATATATTTTATGTACATGTATCCGGTTTCAACACGATAAGTGCAAAGTCACCTAACAGTGAGTGCTCATATAAAAAGGCACTTATAAGATATAGCAGGCTCACATATCCCCAATGGGAAAAGCAAAAAGACTGCAAGTCAGTTATAAATCCATAAACTGATCATGCAGGCTACCTAAGGCTTACCATATATTAGCCTGGAAATTAGTCCAGAGATAAAGAAAAAGAGAGGAAAAATTCCAAAAATAGGGCAAGTGCCCCTAGAATAACCATACTGGCAATAGATAGATTGCCAGTTATACCTTCATGGTTACAATGATGAACTGAGCTTGAAAAAATGGTAAGCCAGGTTGTGCCCTCAAAAAACGGGGGGGCTAGATTAATCAATCGAGGGCAAGTGCCCATTATTGGAGATTCAATGTGGCTGCATATTTTTAAAAAAATGCCTAAAAATGTGACATAAGTGAGATACAAACAAACACACAAATTGTAATGAACAAAAAGGGCAATTACTATAAAGTTAGAAATATGAAAATATATCAGTTCTGGATTTCCAAATGGTATGAAACTTAATCAGATGTTCAACGAATGTGAGTAGTCAATTCCTCACTACTATTCATTCCGAATGGAATTCTAGTATTTAAATCAATAATATATCTTGATTCCAAGATTCGCAACTGTTTCTCTCTGTCCCCACCTCTGGTATGTCTCATGATACAGTCAATCCCAAAAGCCTTTAGGTGACTGTTATCGCTATTGTGTTCCACCCTGAAGTGATGTGCTACGGAGTAGCTCTGGTCATTGTTGGTAATGGCACGAAGGTGCTGCAATATTCTCAATTTCAATGGTAATTTAGTGCTACCAATGTAGCGCAGCCCACAGGGACATTCTAACAGATATACTGTGAACTCCCTGTTGCAAGTAATGAATTTACGGATGTATCTAACTTTACCATTCTCCATGGTATAACTCTTGCAGGTAATACTGTTTCTACAGGCTTTACATGATCCGCAAGGATAGAAACCTTCCATTTTCTTGTTAAGCCAATTCAAAGGTGATTTATGTTCCTGGTAACTATGTACCAAGGAATCCCTCAATGACTTGGGTCGTCTATATATATATATATATATATATACAAGACAAAAGGCAGTGGTGGCATCAACAGCAGCACATCAATCCTATAACAAACCAGAGTCTATATTTCAACAGATTCCCAATATTGGTGCCTCTCAAGGTCACAAAGACATCCCACTACCAAAGATGTCACTACACGGTAATTCGTCTGAACCTCCGTGTTCTCAATGCAGAAAAACACTTTTCTTTGCGGGACCGGACTGGACGGAGAAACATACGGCGGGATCGCCAAGGACTAGGGGCATATCACAGCCCTTGTGCACTTTACTTTTAAACAGTGCGAGTGCTGTCCAAATAAGTTTGTTGTCTGAACATAGACACGTCTTTCCCGCGTTAGGCGTGACAACTATTCTTATAACAGTGGCTCGTTTATATAGACTGAACTTTGGATCTGGACATATTTTTCCAGGAACCCCTCTTGGGAACAATTTGATTCTCACGTGGATCTGTCAAACGACTTCTTGAAATCCCGATGCTCTTTAAATAAGGATTTCTTGAACTCTTTTTATAAATTTGATATGCTGTTCCTTACGTAGAATAGCGGGAGAGCTTAAGAACTGAAGCCTTGAAGAAGTTACAGTAAGTAACGAAACACGTGTCGGCTGCCATCATCCTTTGACACCGAGGAAACATCAAGAACATGATTTTTATCTGTTCAAATATTAATTGTGTTACTATGCTGGACTGACTTACATAATCATTGAAATATGATTGTTGATTGCAAAGTGGAGCATTGATGTTGGACAATTAAAATTCTCTTGTAATGATCCAAAAAAAAATTGTAACAATTTATTAAGATTGATATATATTTTTTGTGAGCAGCTTTATGGTTATTTTGAGGATTATTGCTTACTGGCAGAAGACTAAAATAGGGACATTAGGAGTGCCGGGGCACAGTGTTTTTCTGCATATATATATATATGTTCACTGAAAAAAACAAAGGTTACAGGGATGTTACAGTTAGGTTCACATTTTACCCACACAAACCATAGAAATTCAGCAGTTATAGTCATACTTATAGTTATACTTATGTTAAGAAACTATAGCTCATGGCCTAAAGATACTTAACGGCACGAGTTAGTTTCTTCAGATAAGTATAACAATAAGTATAACTATAACTGCTGAATTTCTATGGTTTAGTGTGGGTAAAATGTGAACCTAACTATAACGTCCTGTAACCTTTGGTTATTTCAGTGAATTTCTATTTTTTTTTTACGTAAAGAAATATATAATTGTTGTATGTTAATACAACCACCGCTGTGCACCGGTGCGGATCTGAATCCGAATGAAAACAAAATACTCCCACTCACACACCAAATCCTTGCCGTGCACAGCCAAAGGCTGTGCGCAGCGGGTGTTGGCGGCATGGCCTGCAGCAACCCCCCCCACATGTACCCAAGTTTGTTGTGTGAGTGGGTGTATTTTTTTTTTCATTGGGTTTCGGATCTTTATACTGGGGCTGTGCTGAGAGCTATGGTGGATCCGCGGATCAGGCCAAAAAAAATATTGGACTATTTTATGCCCATGTGAGGTCCCTCAGAGACCCCCCCATGTGTCCTATGGGGTCAGAATACCTCTATACTGACCCCTTATTTGTGTTTTTATTTTGGTTTTGTCCCTAGGGGCCCAGCAAAGAAACTGCTGCAACTTTCCATTCAGATTGCGACCAGCCAATCAGAGCTTTGCTTTTGGCTATGGATCCATGGATCCCTGCGAGAGGATCCACGTCCCTAGATATACACATTATTTCTTTAATAACTCCAAAACTACTGAACAGATTTGCACCAAATAACAAAAAAGAGATCTTTGTGGACCAAGTTCTAGCTTTCTGTCAAATTTGGTGTAAATCCGTTCAGCGGTTCAGGCTGTAGCAGTGTTCAAAAAATGCTAAATCCCCATAGACACTGCATGGGTAAAAAGCATTTTAGAACCCCCCTTTTTTCTCGGCCCCCGCTTGACAAATCACCCCAAAACTTTCCAGACAGCAGCTGAACTAACTGGCATACTAGTTTTGAAAATTTTGTCAAAATTGTGAAACGGCGCCAAAGTTATTAGCAAAACAAAAAACGCTTCATCTATGGGAAAAGTTGGTCCTAACTATAACTACTTACTGGATATATATATATATATATATACATACATATATACATACCGACAAACAGTCCTCAGCCCATCACAACCAATACAGGACACTAAGTCGAGACTTGTCGCAATCTTAAACATAGAAAAATGTTTTCTGAGCATTCTCTTAAACACAGCATAAGACATAGATGATCCGTCTGTCTTAACAATGTGAATATGACATGACAGGTGTCAACATACTAAATGCTGACACCCTCGCGATAATAGATAGCGCGAGTAGGATGCGAATAGATTAAACCTGCATAATATGCGACAAGTTAGAACTAACAGTCATCATAAGTCATAATATTGTCTCCATAACTACTGGGGTTATGAATGGGATCACCTAAATCCCTCACATGTATGATTTTCAATGATTGCATAATTGAAATTGTATTTGAAGAACTACGAGTCCCACAATGCCTCCTAATGGGCAACGTGGAGACCGAGTATAAATGGTGAAAATAAACATAGGACTATGTTTACTGCCGTGATCAAGACCGCGATGGTCGAAACACGTAGGGAAAGAGGAGAGAGATGATCTGAATAAACAACTGAAATATTCAAGGAGAGTGCCACGTATTTTTTCAATTGATGAGAATATATATATATATATATATATATATATATATATATATCCACAAGAACCTTGCTCACAGCAATGAGGTGCCACACACAGCGTGTTAATACTTCTCCTTTTATTTGGCAGCTTGTGAAGAAATCCGCTCTGTCACATGAGCACATGTTCAGTAATGCCCTTCAATTCAAAAATTCCTTGCCAAACGCGTTTCTGGTAACAACTACCCTTGATCACTGGCTTCGGGCTTCAGGAGTTCAACAGATTTGCTTAAGCGCACCTGTACGCTCTTAAGTGCTCCGCCCCAGTGGCAAAGCATTCTGGTCGATGTAATACATCTGTAAGTATTGCCCTAAGTGGGTGTATCGTTGTCCCCCTGATACTGTCCAAAGTAAAATACCCCACTGGGTTGCTCACATGTCCAAAAGCGGAGCCTCCACCTTCTTCCGCTCGCCAAACAGGACACGCTGTATTTGCAGCGCTTTCCTTTCCTCAGCGCTGCCAATCCGCCTCGTATGCAGCAGGGCGACCCCGCGGTCTGAGCCGACCGCAATAAATCCACAAGAACCTTGCTCACAGCAATGAGGTGCCACACACAGCGTGTTAATACTTCTCCTTTTATTTGGCAGCTTGTGAAGAAATCCGCTCTGTCACATGAGCACATGTTCAGTAATGCCCTTCAATTCAAAAATTCCTTGCCAAACGCGTTTCTGGTAACAACTACCCTTGATCACTGGCTTCGGGCTTCAGGAGTTCAACAGATTTGCTTAAGCGCACCTGTACGCTCTTAAGTGCTCCGCCCCAGTGGCAAAGCATTCTGGTCGATGTAGTACATCTGTAAGTATTGCCCTAAGTGGGTGTACCGTTGTCCCCCTGATACTGTCCAAAGTAAAATACCCCACTGGGTTGCTCACATGTCCAAAAGCGGAGCCTCCACCTTCTTCTGCTCGCCAAACAGGACACGCTGTATTTGCAGCGCTTTCCTTTCCTCAGCGCTGCCAATCCGCCTCATATGCAGCAGGGCGACCCCGCGGTCTGAGCCGACCGCAATAAATCCACAAGAACCTTGCTCACAGCAATGAGGTGCCACACACAGCGTGTTAATACTTCTCCTTTTATTTGGCAGCTTGTGAAGAAATCCGCTCTGTCACATGAGCACATGTTCAGTAATGCCCTTCAATTCATATATGTGTATGTGTATGTATATATATATATACACATATATAAGATTTATCAAACGGCGCCAAAGTTATTAGCAAACCAAAAAAATCTATTTCCTATAGAAATGAGTTCCTATTTTGCAACATTTATATATGACTTTTATAACACACACAAATATATATATACATATATATAAATTACCTATTTGTGGTTTGGAAGGGTACAAAGGAAAGTGCTTTGGAGTTTGTACCAACAATCAATAACAATGAAATTAATCTCAACTTCACGGCTACAGTGAATGAGAAAACAGTTAACTTTTTGGACGTACAGGTCTATATTGTGAACAACAGAATTGAAACCAAATTACACCGTAAGGAAACAGCCGGTAACTCTGTGCTCCATGCTACTAACTTTCATCCTAGGCATCTGATAGAGAGCATACCCTATGGGGAAATGATTAGGTTAAAAAGGATTTGTAGCAATAATATAGACCTTGAGATGGCCCAACAGGAGAGTGAGCTCAGATTCAGAGCACGAGGCTATTCGGAAAAATCTATAAATGTAGCTATTACCAAAACAAGGTTTCTAAAGAGATATGAGCTTTTACTCAATAAAAATAATAATAACTGTGAATCAAACTCTAAAGCCATTAAGGAGAAAGGTGAGAAAAAAGATCAAACCAGACATATACTTACATTCAATAAACATGATAAACAACTGAGAAATATTATCAGACGAAATTGGCCATTGATGTTAGATGACCCTACCATTGGCCACCTTCTCCCTAGAAACCCTTCCATAACTTACAGAGAAGCTCCATCTATGAGCAGTGTTCTTGTAAAAAGTAGCCCTGAGATAACAGAAGGAGCTACTTGGCTTTCATCCAGAAAAGGCTTTTTTAAATGTACATCTTGTCGAGCCTGCAAATTTGGGGTTATCAAGACATCATACTCAACCCCCTTTAGTGACAAAGACTGCAGGATCAACAGATTTTTGACATGTAAAACTGACTACCTGGTGTATGTATTGGAGTGTCCTTGTGGACTGCGCTATGTGGGTTGTACCAAGTTACAGGCACACAAGCGGATACTCCAACATATCCGGGCGATCACCAACTCAGACCCAACCTACCCTGTTGCCCGCCACTTTAAGGAAAGGCATAATAACAATCTGGAACAGTTCAGATACTATTGACTGGACTCTGTTCCCAGCCTTAGAAGAGGAGGCAACAGGGAGGCAATACTAAGAAAATTGGAGACCCGATACATTTTAGAATTAGACATCAAAACGCCGGGGGGCCTTAAAGGCAGTGAGGATCTGTTCACCTGCATCTAGTTTGGCCACCATATAGCAATTACATCACTATGAGGGTCAGTATCATGTTTGAACCATAATCTCATCATGTTCTAATCAACAGTCTTTATAAGTACAAATATAAGATAAAATGAATTTAATCAGGTAATCATCAACAATACCCTCTGTGGAATTGTCATAGCTCAGGGGGAATCTGAGTGGTAAAATTGAATTTTAAAATAATTATTGATAATAAACATAAGCTGCTACCTATCCGCTGCTACTATTAAAGCACTCAGGCACTTTAGAAAGGTATTAGGGGTGAATCAATCACACATAGCACTTCATCTTTAGCACTTTGGCATGATGACACGTTAACAGATTGTCCAGTAAAATGGCAGCACAGTAGTCTAACAAAGGTCTTTAAAAATCATATGACATGTGAGACCGAAAAGAATTAAGGTGATTAACATATAATCGAAATACTCTAAAAAACTAAAAGGAACCACTATCACTGAAGACAACAGCAAAACCTTTGTAAATGCATTTTAGGCTTATATTGAGAGAGTTTTTGTGATTTCCTTTTGCCTAGCCCTGAGAATAAAGAGGTTTCGGTTTTAGATATATGGTTTTACAATATGTGGTCATGGGTAACAGCAATTGTTTTCTCATGTCTTTTCACGTAATAGTTATGTCATTGCCGATTTTAATCATGTATTTTTTAATAATATGCATTTAGGTATTTTACTGAAATTGCTATAATCATGTATTTGGAACTGTGTTTTTAATTGAGATATCATAGACTCAAATATTTGAGCAGTCTGTTTTTAGTGTTTATGCCATAATTGAGCACTTGTCACTTTAAATGTTTTTGTCCCACAATGCAGTGGCGTCATGTGATCAAGGCCTTTCCAGGCCGAAACGCGTTATGGCAGACTGTCATCAATAAATTAGTTTTTGCACCAGCAATTGTGGTCCGTGCTCGTTCTGTTTCAGGAAGCAGGAACGGGAAGCAGAGAAAATTGGATATATAAATATATATGTATGTTATAAGTTATATATAAATGTTATAAAATAGTATGTATATATATATTGATGTGATCAAGGCCGTTTGTACGGCCGAAACGCGTAATGGCAATGGTAGAAGACTGAAATAAAACAAATATTTGCACAACTGGAGGTCTGCACTCGTCTTTGTTCCGCTGGCAGCAGGATGTATCACGAGCAAAAGTGATATATATATCTATATATATATATATATATATATATATATATATATTAATATATATGTGTGTGTTATAAAAGTTATATATAAATGTTATAAAATAGTTAGGAACACATTTCTATTGGAAATTGACTTTTTGGCTGCGACAGTTTGACGAATCTTCACAAAAGTTTCACACAAAAAAGCATCATGCATCTCAGCTTCCTGGAATGTTATGGGGTGATCAAGCGGGGGGGGAGAAAAATGAGGGTCCCAAAACACATTTTTCCCATGCAGTGTTCTATAGGAACTTTACACACAGCTACAGCCAAAAAGACTGAACAGAATTACACCAAATTTCATCTTGACAGATACCAACTTAAGTATGGCTGAACAACAAATTTTGGCATTAGGGCTATCGTACAGCCCGGCGAGCAGTTTTAACTATGCGGAAACCCGTATGGATGTTTTTAGATTCATAAGGAAATTGAAACTGCGCAAATTTCATTTACTGCAGGCCAGAAAACAGCCAACACCATCTACTTCTATTATTTCAAGTCCCTCTCTATTAACAGCGGGAGATGTGGACTTACTTCAGGATCTATACCATCTGCACAATGACCAGGCTCTTGATACACCAGGACTCAGCATGGCTAATCGTGACATAGGTGGTACTGTTAGGACACCATTTAAATTGAAGTCGACTTTCCAACCAATTATGTTACACGACAATCTAGATGTATACCATGAACAAGTCACAACGGAACTAAAACGACTATACAAATCTACCAATAATGCCCGCCACACACGTACTAGACAAAATCCTTGTTACGTTCAACTGATGAAAAAACTTCAGAACAACAATAACATCATTGTGAGACAAGCAGATAAAGGGGGCAATGTGGTGTTGTGGCCCCGTAATTTATATATGGAGGAAGCGATAAACCAATTGAGTGACATTGGTGCTACAAAAAGAGCAACATGCACATGGTGAAATCATCTTGGAATGAATACTATCTAAAGTTACTTGCATGGAAAAGTGGAGGATTGTTAAGTGATGATGAATTCCGCTTTCTGAAAAGGGAATATCCAGTAATCCCTGTAATGTATTTAATTCCAAAAATCCATAAAAGCGCAACAAAACCTCCGGGCAGGCCGATAATTTCGGCCATCAACAGTCTCATGGAAAATACATCGAGATACGTGGACTATTTCTTACAGGAATTTGTTAAAAACTTGCCATCATATCTGCAGGACACTACCGACTTCCTGAGGAAGATCAGTGAAATTACATGGAATCCAGATTCATTACTGATAACATTGGATGTAACGTCACTGTATACGTCTATTCGCCATCAGCACGGCATCAAGGCAATTGAACATTTTCTTAACAAAAGGCCAATGTGTTTATATTTGCACAATAGAATGCTGATCAATATGATTTCTACATGTTTAGAACAAAATTTCTTTCTGTTTGACAATCAAGTCTATCAACAGACCAGGGGTGTTGCAATGGGGGCCTGCTTTTCACCCAGTTATGCCTGTTTGCATATGGGACTGTGGGAGGAGCAGGTCCTTAGGGTGCAATTTGCAGACACAATGGAACAGCATGTGCCATACTGGTTTCGTTACATCGACAATTTGTTCCTTATTTGGCGAGGTCCTGAGGCATTGGCCCGCCAATTTATTGAACAGATCAATAACAATGACTTAAATCTACACTTTACTGCAAACATCAGTAGCACAGCTGTCTGTTTTCTTGATGTGGAGATTATTGTAAGGAATGAAAGTCTTGAGACCAGAATGTATAGGAAACCGACTGCTGGAAATACAGTGCTTCATGCACACAGCCATCACCCTAGACATCTGATACCCAGCATTCCCTACGGGGAAATGCTGCGTATCAGACGGATTTGTAGCAATGATGAGGATTGCAAAGTCGCACAGCAGGCAAGTAGGGAAAGGTTCCTAGAGAGAGGATATGCTGCTAACATCATCGACAAAGCCATAAATAAAACCAAGACTATTAATAGAGGGCAGGCACTTGCTAACAAAACAAATAAGCAAGCTGTAGGTTTGGACCAAACAGTCCAACCTACAAGAATGATTTTAACTTACAATAGGCAGCATCAAGCCCTACAAAAAATATTAAATAGAAATTGGGGCCTAGTGCGCAGTGATCCTATTCTGAGAGATTGTCTACCAAAGAAACCTGATCTCACCTTTAGGAAGGCGAGATCAATGAGCAATAGCCTAGTTAAGAACAGTCCTGAACTAAGACCAACTGGTAATTGGCTCACTGCACATAAAGGATTTGTCAAACGCCCCACATGCAAGGCATGTAAATTTGCTCAGAACAAAACATACTATATGAGCCCATTTAAACCAGACCCTGTACCTATTGTGAAAAGGCTTACGTGTAGAACTGAATACGCTGTATATGTGCTGGAGTGTCCCTGTGATTTACGCTATATTGGCAGTACCAAGTTGCCAGTGCACAAACGGATACTCCAGCACATAAGAGCTATAACTAACAGCGATCCAGCCTATCCTGTGGCCAGACATTTTGGGGAGACACATGGCGGCAGCCCGGAACATCTTAAATACTTTGTTATCGACAGTATCCCCCCCTTGAGGAGGGGTGGCAACCGCGAGGCCCAACTACGTCTTTTAGAAACCAGGTACATTCTGGAGCTTGATACAAAAACTCCATTTGGGCTCAACGCAAGTGAGGATTTCTTCACTTGCTTATGAGGGGTTTCTCCTGTTATGAACTGCACATTAATTAATGTTCAAAATTTTCTGTTTTTAGATTCGTTTATGTACACATGTAATTATTGATTTCAGTAATTTTAGCCTCTGAATCACATGGTTCTTATCCGGATATACATAGCACTTAGCACTTTTTGGAATCCATTTTAGATTCTGTTAGGTTACACGTTATGCACTTTTTCACTCAATCACAGTAGGATATGGAGGAATTGAGAAAGCTCACGAAGGGCTTAATTAGTGTCAACAGCATAAAACCAATAGCAAACCACCTAGGTATAATGAGAGAATGCCTATTTGGAAAATCTATGATAAAAAGTAGCTTAGGGGCCCATTACGATACCCGGCGTAAAAAAATCCGCCAGGCATGGAAGCGGCAAAAATCCGCCCGCACACACCGTCTGAACACCGACCACGCCATTACGATTACACAAACCGAAATCCGCCATCGGCGGAAAAATCACACAAGATACCGCCCGCCATCGTCTGAGTTGGAGTCAAACCGCCCGCCACGGACGGAAACACGCACGACAACACAAAACCGCCCGCCCTCACGGCCGACACACCGCACGTGAGATTACGATCGCACCGCCATGAGCGCGGGAAAACTACAAATATACCGCCCGCCAGCGCAAACAACGCCGATGAGAATCGACACGGCAGAAGCCATGGCGCCCACGTCCCTGCACAGAAACCATCCGCTGACAAAACCAATCGCACACAACATGGCCAACAAGTCCACACAGCAAGGCACGCACAAATACACAAGCACAGTACACATCCCGAAAACACCCCCCTGGACAAACAAAAACTACAAAGGCCAGAACCCCAGACACAACACACCTGAAAACAACAGACCATGAGGACACACCCACATAGGTAAGTACAAAAGCAGCACTCCCACAGACCACAACCCCTTGCAACATTGCAAACTAGAGAGGAGAGGAGAGGACACAGTGACACAGCAAGGACAGCAGCACACCACAGAAACGCACACATCACAACCACCACCACCACCACCACCACCACCAAACACCGGCACCACAAACCCCCTGCACATTACACAACACACACCGCACCAGCACCACAAACACCATGGCACCACAAAGAATGCCCAAGTTCACGCCCATTGAGCTGACGGTCATGGTCGACGAGATCATCAAGGTGCACCCACAAATCTATGGGAACCTGGTCCAGCACACACCACTAGCCACCAGAAACAGAATGTGGAACCGGATCGTAGACCAGGTCAATGCAGTCGGGACCCTGCCCAGGAACAGAGTCGAAATAAACAAACGGTGGAATGACGTCAAGAGCCTGGTCAAGAAGAAGGAGACCAAGAACAGAGAGCTGGCAGCCGTCACTGGCGGAGGGAATCCCGCGCTCTTCAAGACCTTCAAAGCGTGGGAGGAGAAGGTGCGAGTCATCATACATCCCGAGATCCTCGCCGGATTAGCAGGGGGAGTGGAGGCTGGTAAGTACAAACTAATGTATACCAGCACACCGCTATGTACTCACATGCACTACCACCATGCCACAGCTCCCAGGGACAAACACCCCCATGTCCAGCACACAATACACAACACATCACACACACATGCAACAGACACCACCACACACAGCCCAAACCGAACAACTGTAAGATGCGTGGGGACATGTGTACACTCAGCCAGCCACGTAACCACCAACAGGTCCCCAAATATGCCAGAAGCGCCACAACGAGCACCCACCACACCCATGTGTCCGCCATAGCTGCACTAACCGACAAGTAACAGGTAAGTGGCAGGAACACAAAGTGCAGTGGGTGGGAGGGTGGACAGCCCAAGTACAACACACACCAGGCCCCTAGTCCCACAGCACAGCAAGGAGGAGCATCCCCCACACCCCACACCCACGTGTCAGCCACCGCAGTGCACAACGACAGCCGAAAGGTAGACATCACGGTCCACAGCAATCGGTGTCAGTGGGTGTCCAGCCACCACCACGACCCACAACACCCCCCACCCCCACAGACCTGCAACATGGAGCACCCCCCGCTTAGAACCATGTGGCATCCAGTACAGTGCACGCCCGAACAACCTGCAGGTGGGAAACTGGACAGGGCTGGATTACTGGAGGCATGAGGACCGTAACACGACCAACACATGGGACATGTCACGTAGCAGACGAACACGCAGCACCGCCCACCGTCACGAACAAGTGAACAATGTGCACACGGACATGAACCACAGACTCACACCTCACATGACCCATCACAGACACAGCAACACCCAAGGAGCCACGTCTGCATGCACAAGCCACACTGAATATAGTACCACACGGCAGCCACTGTGCAACCCATCACACACAACCGAAACACCATTGAAGTCCTGTCCATGTAGCCCCTACTGCCTGTCAACCACACACCCCACAACTACGCCTATGTAAGACAAACAACACTAGACGCAACAGAGCGGAACAACATAAATGCACACGAACACCACTGAACCCATCAAACACACAGACACACCATGCACATACAACATACCATCCATCCCATCCGTCAGCCCCAGTCTCATGAAAGGCATGTCATCCGCACAGCTGCCACACATACAGCAGTCACGCTAAGATACATGCCCATGACCAACCATGTGCCAGAAGTCAATGAAGCGCACGACACACTGTGAGCAACAACACACAACATGGGCCCACCCCCCGAGCACTGCAGTGATGCACATGGCACAGGGCAGCACGCACACCAAGGAGATGGGACAACTGCAATACGTTGGCTGGCACACAACCATCACTCACTCATAACGATGCGTCCAATGCCATGTCCAGTAATCACAACAGACAGCAAATATGCAGGCCATGTCAAGCATGCACACACCTCAAACCATGCACTGTCATGCTGCCACAACACATGTCACGTTCGGCACCCATGGCTCACAGCATGTACCCCAAAAGCATATTCCATCCCAAATGCGAATCTGGGGCATGGCCCCCATGTTGCCATATGCGTTCCTAAGCGTCCCATCTGAACACCAAAAGCAAAGTACAAACCAGACCCAGGATGGGCCAGGAGCCCGCATACACCAGAGTCACAATAAGTAGGGGCACAGCAACACACCCATCGGCATGGCCAATCCGTCCCATGCCACATGTGCACAGCACACAGTCCCATTGCCAAGCACACACAACTACAAATGCTACAGCCACACACACGCCTCCGGGAAACCCATGTACGAGATTGCACGAACTGTGTAATGTCAGACGACAAATACATACTTCGCCAGGTGCAACACAATAACAAATCTCATTCTCTCCACAGGTGACGAACTGCTGGATGCTGGGGATGGAGACAGCAGCCAGCACAGCCAGCCTACAAGCCCCCAACGAGGACACACGGATGTGGAGGATCTGTCCTCCTCTTCGGACACGGACCACCAAGCAGGCCCATCTGGTGTGGCAGGGCCCAGCCGCTCCCCAGGACCCCTCCTACCCACCAACCCATCATCCAGGGCTGCTGAACATTCCCAGCCCCCTGCTGCCACTGTCGTTGCGGCCACACCCACGGTCATTGCGGCCACACCCACGGTCATTGCGGCCACTACCACTGCCGCAACCGCCACCATCGCCGCACCGACCACCACTGCCGCCACCACCACCACGTCTTCGCTGGCACCAGCCCCAGCGCAGGTGGTGGCCCGGCCGACTGGATCCACCCTGGGAGCCACAGCGAGGACCGTGGTGAGCAATGTGGCTAGTGGGCAGGCCGGTGGCAGCAGTACTGGTAGGAGGAGCAGGGTCAGGGAAACGCAAGTCTCCCCTGGGAGCCATGCCCTGCCTCAAATGGCCAGAGTCCTTGGGGCCTATGAAGAGGCCCAAGAACAATGGGTCAGGTCTGCTTCAGACACGCGGGAGGTGCTGGGGGTGCTGAGGTCCATGGACGCCCGTATAGGTCAACTCGTGGACCTCATGGGCCAGCTGGTGGTGAGGTCACAGCCAGGGACAGCAGCTCCACCACCGCCACCACCTGCCGGGGCGCAGGGTCATGCAGCTGCGTCCAGTTCCCCTGCGTCCACAGCCAGTGAGCACACCTCAACCACCAGCATGTCGCAAGCAGGCACCCCCTCGCAAACGTGGAAGGGGCCGTCCGAGTGGAAACAGATCTCCCGGGAGGACTTCGCACGCTCCAGACGCAAGTGAGGCAGCCAGCCAGCCCTCCTTGACCACCCACTGCATTGACTTGGACTACGATCCCACTCCACACAGCCATCTGGATGGCATGTGTCTGTTGGACCATGGACATAGAACCAGTGGGTACACCCTGAGCATCACGCAGCCATGACCGACAGCTCATTGTCACTGCACGCACCACTTTTGTCATCACCTTACACACAATCACATGTCACAGTTTGAAATAAATGCACCTCTTACACAAACTGCTGTTTGTGCCCTGTGTTTTATTTGTACGGAATACAACGGCCACCTTGGGCGGAAAGGCACCTGATGCGTGGCATGGCAATGGAACCGGAGGGCCTGTAGGGACCTAGGGGTGGGAGACAGAACAGGAGCACATTCAATGAGTGTGTCACACACCCATCACACAGTACATGTCAACAACTACAAGCAATGTACACACATCGCACAGAGCAATAGGGCACAATGCCACAGCCACCAACAGTGGCATACTACCCTGGCCATGGAGCGTTGACACACAGCACGCAGTGAACAAGCGGCCACCCTGACACAGCACACACACACACCTGCACAGATACAGCCACATCAGCCGTCGTACATGGACACTCACCGTCAAGTGAAGTAGTGGGCGATGAGCTGCTGCCGCACATTACCAGCTTCCTCCTCTCCGCTGTCCTCCTCACTCGAGCTGTCCTGGTCTGCGGGCTGGGGCCCTGGTTGATCTCCGTCATCCACGATGAGGGGGATCTGCTTCCGAATGGCCAGATTGTGCAGCATGCAGCACGCCACCACTATCTGGCACACCTTCTGTGGGGAGTACGCCAGCGCACCCCCGGTGCGGTCCAGGCACCTGAACCTGGACTTGAGGAGGCCAAAGGTACGCTCGACCACACGTCTGGTCCTCCCATGTGCCTCATTGTAGCGATCGTCTGCTGGGGTGCGAGGATTCCTCAATGGACTGAGCAGCCATGCCCCATTCGGGTACGCAGAGTCACCTGGGTGTGAGGGACACAGAGAACCGTTGCTATTCCAACTGGACAGGGGACAGCATCGCACAACCAGCACGCTACACCACTCCACATACTCACCGACAATACAGCCACGATCCTGTTGCAGATTGGACATCAGTCGTGGCAAGATGCTGTTGCGCATTATGTGTGCGTCATGGGCCGAGCCTGGGAACTTTGCACACACGTGGGTGATCACCATGTCCGCAAGGCACACCACTTGCACATTCAGGGAGTGCGTGTGCTTCCTGTTGCGGTACAGGTGCTCAGTGGCCTGTGGTGGAACAAGGCCAACATGTGTGCAGTCAATGGCTCCAACGACGTGTGGGATTCTGCCAAGGGCATAGAATGCACCCTTCACTGCCGCCAATTCACGAGCCCTGGGGAAGCGGATGTACCTGTTTCGGTACAGCATCATGGCTGCCAGTACATCCCTCAGCACCTTGCTGAACATGGGCTGGGACATCCCTCCTCCACTGCCCACTGTGTGCTGGAATGACCCAGTGGCGAAGAAATGCATGGCGGCCATCACCTTAGCCGTGGGGGTGACAGCTGTCGGATACACCCTGCGGGGACGGAGATGGGGTTCCAACATGGCACACAGTCGATGCAGGGTTGGCCTGTCCAGCCGAAACTTCCTAATGACCTCTGTATCGTCCATGTCCGCCAGCAATTGGTATGGGTGGTCAATGTTCGGTCTCCGCCTAGGGAAAATGGCAGTGGACACATGTCAAAGCAACACAACACATAGCAATTTCGCATACACATCACTGACATGACTGAGCAAGCACATGAGCCACAGCCCAGCTGTCAAGCTGGGGCAGCACGGCCACAATACACTTACACAGGTCTCCCAACAATGGCAATGGCTAGTGAGACAAACCACTGCCATGTGCATGCACATGGGGATCTAGGCCCCAATGACTTGCGGGGCGTGCTGATGGGGACTGACTGCATATTCGTCAAGCGGCAACGCCACGGCAACATGAATGTCTGCTGAGCATGGAACTGCTTCCAAGGCTGGATGAGTATGGCACACGACGACGACGATGTGGGCACAGGCTGAGCGGCCAAAACAAGTGGGACCTGTGGCACGAGGGGATATGAGACAGTAGTAGGTGTCAGCACTGCACCCTATGTACAGCACTGTACGGATCACACCTCCCGAAACATTGACAGGTGTCCACATTGACAGCCCCATGCCAAGACGGCTGTGTGCTTGCAGTCACACGTCACAGGTGAGAGGTTACATTGCACGTGCCAGGTGGCAGACGTACATAGTGGGAGCTGGCATGTGTGTGCATGTGTCTCCTGTTCAGGATCCACCAGATGGGCGCTGACTCTGTACTGACCATTGGACACAGCATGTTCCGTGGAAGGCTTGTGTGTGTGGGATGGTGGCACTGGATGTGCCTCCGTTGGGTGGGGGCCATGCACAGGGCGGGTACGTCGATGATTGCGCATTGTTGGTCACGGTGGGTGCACCCACTAAGATGTGTTGCCCTGTGTTCAATTCCTATGTCCGCATGATGATGGACTGTAGATGTGGGCAGACTACACATTGGTCGATGTGCTGTCTATATGCATGTGCCTTCACACCAGGCACAGCTGCCCCTGCACATGTGACCCCTGCTGGACTCGCTGCTGGGTCTGTGGAGCTGATGCACCTTCTGTGCGTGGGGCGGACAGCTCTCCTCACTTCCCTCATTGCGCATGTCATGACTTTGCCGCAGGTGACATGGATCATGGAGGGCCCACATGTACGCGTGGGTAGGCTACACATGATTGTTCACTGGTCGCCACCCCAGTCAGTGTTTCGAATGGGAAGGTTGTCGTGCTGGTGGTATATTCGATGTGGCGGATGGGCGGGCCTAGGTGCGGGCTTACATTCCGGACATGGGGGGGTAGTTGGATTGGCGACTAGTTGCAGTACACACGGGACACGTCTCTTCCTTTCCACATCTGGGTCATCCCTTGTACTCACTGACAGTGATACAGTCATCTTCGCCCCAGCCCTCATGTCCTCCCCTCGCTCCCCCAATATGCATGTGCACCTGCGAGGCTAGCGCTTGCACAGGCAGCCCCAAGCTCGCACCAGAGAGGGCAAGGAGTGTATGTGTGGGTCCAGTTGCACGAGTGGGCTGTCTCAGGGTATGATGTGTTGCGGGACGCCGTCCACCTGCGTGGTGCCCCAAATGGAGACCCGGCCTGCATGGACTATGCATCACAGTCTTCGCCTTCCGGATCCGCCACCTGCGACACCCAGTGGCTGTGGCTGCCCTTGCGGCCAGGCCGCGTCCGTCTGTGACTGATGGCCCACACATTCACTCTTTGGCCTCTCTGGGGAGGGCTCGGGGTGGTGGCGCACGCGCTTGCACTTAGTCGCAATGGCATGTGGCGTGGTTGGTATAATGGGCAATGGATGGGATGGTGCGAGCCACCTCCCGTGACGTCAGTGCTGCTCGTGCTGTGGTGCGTCCCCCTACACTTCCATTTGACTTGTGCCATGCTAGACGTTGAGGTTCTATTGCCTGCGTGATATGACCAGGAGGAGCGCGAGGAGACCTCTCACACACCATGCTCCACTGCCATCCCGTGCCCTGTATCGCCTGTGCGGATTGACTATGTTGGGGTTACACCTGGTCGACTGGGGCTGTGTGTGCCTTGTCAAGGGGCATGGCGGGCGCACAACAGGATCCAGCTTGTCCACAGAGGGTGGGCTGAGGTGCGCCTGGTACCGCTTTGTACGTGTGCCCGGCTGCTGTGCACACACGTGTTCACTCC